>CAJQUW010004516.1:0-176975 GCA_907163375.1 Prostheceraeus crozeri | reverse complement strand
AATATTATTAAATTAATAACTGTTATTTATAGAGCGCCATTACTTGGTGAAGCTCATGGCCAACAAATTATACAAACATTACATGTACACAAAATAACATAATACTCATCAGAACGATTGGAAGAAATAAAGTGTGTCTTCAAAAGACTTTTTAAATGAGTGTAGGGAGTGAGTTTCATCAGTCTCTTGGTAAGGAATTCCACCCCCCCAAATCCGGGTGCAGCATAGGAAAATGATCTTCTTCCGAATCGGTCCGATAATTGCGAGACTCCAGAATTCGGTGCATCATCAGATGACGCACGGAATCGCCTAGGAACTTTACGGTTACGAGATCGTGCAAATCGGACGGACAACGAAGCCCTGAAGATCTTGTACACAGTGACAAATTTTAAAAATATCCGTTTGTCTGATACGAAGCCAGTGTAAATCAGAAAGTTGAAAATGATATATGATCATATTTCGGAATAGCATAATTAACCTCGCCGCATGTTTTGAATACGCTGTAAGCTTATCAGAAGATACGTTGGACCGTTGTATAGAATTGAATTACAGTAATCAATTCGAGAAAGAATAGTACTGCACACACGTTTTACAAGCATCGTTGATAAATAGGTCGGATATGCGAAGCGGGCAATCACAATTTAAACACGAATCAATTTGATAAGTGACACGATGAATCGGGTTTCGAGCGAATGATATACCAAGATTCCTCACTTTGAGAAAAATCAAAATGTGGTAGTGGCTCATGTTGGCAATCTTTGCTTGGAGGATATAACATAATCACTTCAGTCTTCTTCTATTCAAAATCAGTTGATTACTTGCCAACCAATCCTCCACTTGATGAAGACAATTGATTCGCAGACAGCACGCGCTCATGTACTCGTCGGAAGTCGTGCTTTGATAGAATTGGCAGTCATCGCATACATTATGGTATTTGAAAGAGTGGCTAGCGAACACTTTCGAGATTGGGAGAGATTAAAGACCGAGAATAAAATAGGTACTAGGACGGAGCCTCTTTGGGTTACTCCACATGGAAAGAAATTTTGGGGAATTTTTTTGGATGTACTGTGGAGACCACCATAAGCAGACTGAGTCCTTTGTGATAGGTTATGATACGGAAACCATTTCATGAGCTGTTCTATCCACGCCATACGTATATTTCAGACGGGATTTCAATATATATGATTCATACCGTATCAATGCAGAAGTCAATTCCAACAAGCAGAGGACAGACACTTGACCATTGTCAAAAGTAATAGCAAGTCATTCATGATTTTCATATAGCGCGCGTCTCCGTGCTATGATTCGACGGTAAGCCGATGGATAAGATCAATTAGTTATTCGCAGTCCGATGTTTGCATCAACTGTTTGAGAAGCTACTCTTCTTCTATCACTTGTGAAAGAAAAGGTAATTGTGACACCGGACGATAATTTTCAAAAGAATTCCTTTCCACTGTGGGCCTTTTTCAATAGGGTGATAAACAGGCGTGCTTAAAGAACAGGAACGGACACCAGTTTTCAATGATATAATTGACAATTTCGTAATCACAGGTTAGCAATCCTCAATGTGATCTTTTCAGTAGAGCTACAGGGATGGGATCCAAAACTGATGATGTCATCGACAATTTAGCTATGACTTCAAGTATGTCAGACTGTGCACATTTCTTTGAAAGAGAAATGGAACCAGGAGAAGAAAGAAACGGCAAATCAAAAACATGACTATCATCAGTATCTTATTAGTGGCACAGTTGATTTGGCTCTTTTAGTACAAAATCTTATCAACGAAATAATTCAAAATAAATAGGCAGAATCGTAGAACCAGTAAAATTGTTTGGAATGATTCGCTTCTTGGTTTGAGGTTAGATCATTCACAACTTTAAACAGCTCGTTACTGGTTTTAACCTCATTGGATCAATTAGTTATTTATAGTAATTGTGACTTGCTCGGTTAACAAGTTGATTACTTGAAGCTTAGCAATTTTATAAGCGTTCATGTTACAGTTAGTCCGGACTTGCGCCCATTTGCAGTCAGCCCGACGACGCGTACGCTTAAGGGAAAGAAGTTCGGTGTAATTGACGAAACCAAGCGAAGATTTCGTTTAACTGACGATGTTCTTCAGGAGCATTGAATGTTCAATGTTTTTCTTATGTGTTTATTGTAGTTTATAATATCAGAAAGTGGTCAAGCTTTTTAATCCCTCAGATAAATCATGACCACGCAGAATGATCAATACGCCATTAAATTGGCTACAAGCAGCGGTAGAAGTAGTTGTAATGTTTCTATGCAAAGTTAGTAAGAACAACCCGGTAATCAGATTCAGGTAATCAGGATGTTTCCACAGTGAATATCAAACTCATCTGATCACGTAAAAATAACCAAATCCAGAATGGTGACTTTTTATGCGTTGGATGCATTACAACTTGCTTCAAATCTAACATACTGCAGGATTTTTAAGAATTTCATTGCGTGGTTATCCTTGTAATTATCAATATGAAATTAAAGTCACCAACAATCAAAACCATAATCTTGGAATCAAATTGACATAGTCGAGAGAAATCACTGAAAATTCGTCAAAAAATGATTGAACTTTTAGCTGGTTTTAGAGGTTGGAGGAGCGACGATAAATACAAAAGAATGTTAGAGAAAAGCGTTTTTACATTTATTGATAATTGCATCATTCTAAATTGTTGTGCACAAACGGAGGAAACGACGCAATGAAAACTCAATGACGAAGACTCCGTTATATATAATGCCGAATACCACCACCTTCTTGATGTGTACGAGAAATGAATTCATTAGATGGTTTGAGAGGACAATGCTCCACATAAATGTTCTTCTTACAGAACGAAGCCAAGTTCAGTCAGGAACATATATCTATATCATTGTCCATCGATGATCAGGGAACTTTCGGACATTTTTCAAAAGAAACACACGGTTGCGAGCGGTTGAATAATCTCCAATCTTAGAGTAGACACTAGATATCGGAACATTGATCTTGAACTTTGCGACTGATTTTGCAAATCTATTATTGAATGTTGAAAGGAATGAGAGTTTCAATGTTAAATAGCGATTAAATACGAAACTTACTTCTGAAGCTATGAATACACGCCAATGTGCCAATTTGTCAAATTCAGTTGTTTCGAAAAATCAATACGATCTAGAACTTTTTACAAAGCTTTGAACAATCTTCCTGATTTGATGAAAACTTTTACTTCCATTTGAATTCGAGGCTCTCATACTCTTGCAAACGTCTCTTTATCGTTTCTCCTCATTCGCTGTAAGAATGATAAATCTTTGACAAAGAAAAATATTTTGTGGAAAGAATAGTGAATGCATCAGCTAAACCCCCGGGGTACGTTTGGTTAAATAAAAACGCAAGTCTTTGCTTCGCGGTTAGCAAAAATTATCTTCAATGGTCTTACTTTGTTTTCATCGTGACGATACAATTCGTGACGTAGAGACTATGTCAGCTTGTTAAAATCTGAATTTCATATTTTATTGCAAAATAGTGAAGCTTTGTAATGTCCTCACTCAACAAAACAGAATCCTCCGTTAATAATAACCAGATCTGGAATTCCATGTGGCCCGATCAAATTATATGGCTCTGATTGCTATTCTCTGGCCTTTTTTTATACTAATTGTTGAGAGGTGATTATCTTTCATATGTTGGATATTGATGTCAATTTTCGCTTGATTGAGTCGTTAGACATCAAAGTTCGATTCTATTGATCTTTCTTGACGTCAAGGCATCAATTTTGGGCGCTAATTCGTGATTGATTCAAATTCGGTATACAGTAATCGGATTTCATCATCAACGATGCGTTTTGAGGCCCAGTCGAAGAGCTTCGCTTTCGAATTTGCTTTTGTGCTAGAAGAGGGTGGTGCCATTTCCTTTTGGATAATTGTATGGTTTGTGGGTCCATTTGTGTAGGCTGAATCTGTTTGTGTTCCCTTTCTTTCCTCACCCACAACTTTTTGGGTTTCTGAGCTATTCAAGGCAGGTAGTTGAACACTCTGAATAAACGGGTTATAATCTTGGTTATAGGATCGACATATTTAACAGATGGTCAATTGCATCATTAGCGATGAATCCACTGCTTGACTGAAAGTAAATCATATCATGTATGTTGTGCAATTGTGCTGCTGCTCGGCGGCAATTACTCTCTCGGTAATTTTGTCAATTATTCTTCCTTAGCTACTCTCCAGTTGCCCATCTGATCTGACTCTTGTGTCGACTAATTAATCATGAGTACTTCCTCATCATATCTATGCATAAGAGTTTGCATGAGTACTCTCGCTTGACGTGGGAATTTGGACTGCTTGTTCTAGACAGGACCTTGACAGACGTAGGTTAGAGGTAGATCAAATTCATTCGCCTCTGTGCATGCTACATGTAATTATGGTATCTATTCGTTTTTTTTCATTTTTGAATCAAATATTTTACACATAATTCGTTGTTTGTTCATGCGAAACGCGGTCCTTCTTGTGTTTCATGTGTGGGAAAATGTTTTTAATAAAAATCATTCTCTCATTCTTTGGCTTTTGAATAGGTCGATCGCACCTGTCCATCATCTCAACTTATGAGGAAAAATTTCCCTTTAAACATTACTATACCTATAGTATTCAGCGCGTATCGGTATGTTTTATGGTGTCGTCTCAATGTTGATCAATTTTTACAGGTTTTATTATTCCCTGCAAAATGGGACATGTGAGAACTTCAGAGCTCGGATGGAGTGGTCGACAGTTTGTTATTATCATATTGAGAATAAATGAATTGAATTTGACACGTTTTAACTTTTATGCTAACTTTGTATGTATGTCAACAGGAATAGGGACTGCTGCAATCAACAAGCTGTGTGCGCCATTTTAAAATCACAATGATTCTTACCTATGATTGATAAACAAACAGTAATTGTTGTTATAAACATAGTGTTATTCAATTATAGTCAACAATCATCCCAATGTTGAAGTGTTGAAGAATTTTGATCATATTATTTCAAAAGGTACTTAATAGGAATGCCCATGTCGTTGAAAAACTGAATCTGATTGTTTTTCAAACATTGGAAATTATTGCAAACGCTGTAAGCATCATTGTCTTTATTAAGTGGAATTCCAATTGTATCTCTATCAAAGGATTTGATACATAGAATAGATCCTGTAAACTGATGCAGCTGAGATTCTGTGGAAAGTCTTCGATCACGCAAAAGTCACTGATGTCTTCAGGTGTTACTTTATGCAGGAATCCTGTCAACTAATGAAGTGATGATGGATCTCGATTAGAAATTTCAGTATGAAATTTCTGGTATAATTGATTGCATTCCGCCTTGTGTTGAATTCAAAGTATTCGATACTTACCTCAAGTGTTTTCTTCGCCTCTTCCACCTGTAATTTTCGAGATATAGCTGAATGCCCGTGCCCCTGCTGACCCGCAGCCCCCGAGGCTACAGCTTTGCCTAAGGCTGCATTGCAGGAATTGCAGCTAAATAAGGGTCTGAATCTCCTTTTGACGTCGTCCCCCTCTCTGTTTCTCCGTGATCCACGATACAATATATAAACATATTATCGTTTTCGGATGCTGTCTCGTCAATTATTCACTGAACAATGTCCCTTACTACCTTGATTACTTAGAAAAAAAATTCGTGTTCGATTTTCAATAAATTCCTAAACATATTGTGACAGTAGTCACTATTGCTCTAATAATGAACAGAGGAGCTATACAGCAGCGTCAGCGGTTCGCGTATATTATGATGAATTCGCTTCCTCTCTATGGCCATCTTTTACACAATGTTTTATGTATATATAATTGTGTTTCATTCAGTAATTTTTTCTAATACATCCGCTGGTTGTTCGAAATTTTATTGTGGCAGCTGATGTCTCGTTTTCTTCAAATTCACTATTCTGACAATTTGTATCGATAAACTCATTTTTGAAGTCATCTACGTCTAATACATTATTGCTAAGTTACTTAATGATAGTAATTTTCCTACCCAAAGAAATCTACAGTACCCAAGACCTTAAAAAAGCCAGAATTCAAAGTTAAACTTGAATAATACATAAGTGTGATTCTGTAGATCATATAAAAAATATCAGGAAAAAAAAAGTTTAGGTCAAGAGGGCGTGTGGTAGGCTGTGAGGAATGACAGAGGCAGAGCTCCAAATTCATTGGTGCACAACATCCAGGTCCACGTTCCTCGATCAGAGGTGTTGTGTTGGCTCCTCCACGCCAAATTGTGAACAGCTGGAATGATATTCTTGCTCTGATGGAGGAAAAAGAAAAGCGTTCATATGATGATGTGGGTCGTTGGGAATGATCAAAGGAACAAGATAGTCTGTTGAGGTTTAAATAGTGGGGTATAAATCCATTACAGGCCTCTTCTCCACTGGATATTGGTGATACCCAGTACGTATGCGCCAGTTGTGTTCATCCAGTCGTCGTAAAATTCAGGTTAGATTTAGTTCCTCTCCGGACAGTTAGAGGAGGCGTTTCTAACCACCTTCGTCCTACGAAGTCCGGAGAAGTCCCACAGTCGGCATGTTGGAGATGCCGGAGGGTCTTCGAATCGTACAAATGTGCTCTCCATCTTCTGACTTGTTTGCTGTGTCCGCTGTGTCGTATGTTCGGCAGTCGTAGTATGCTCGGTGGTGGATAACAGTCGTATCGTTTATATACATTCATGTCGTTGGGGTGGACATTTCAGTTTTGTCCACCCTTGGTGTGGACTTTTCTGAAACTGATTTTGTGATCATACTGAAATCTTGAAATTTTGTTTGCTGGTTGGATTAAATATTAACTACAACAAATTGGAAAGACGCTTGACTTCTTGCAAATATCGATAAAATAATGTCGATCCGCTAAGTCTCTATTCCTATATGTATAATGTACATCTATATACGAGTTGCAATGTACATTTCTAAATG
The DNA here is from genome assembly GCA_907163375.1 of Prostheceraeus crozeri. NCBI lineage: Eukaryota > Metazoa > Platyhelminthes > Polycladida > Euryleptidae > Prostheceraeus > Prostheceraeus crozeri. The sequence continues at coordinate 170,057 of CAJQUW010004516.1, read as the reverse complement.
ATTTAATTTGATATTATGGAACTATTTAAAAGAATAAGAATGAAAAAAATAAAACTATCGTCATGATACATCATACAGAGCAGTCAACTGAATGGCTGAATGTGGACATTTAGCTACTTGTCTGCTATCAGTATTTAAATTTTCATATTTTTCTTGCATTTCCTCAAATACCCTTAAACATGTCTATGGTTTTACAGAAATTAGTACACGCATAAAACGATATTTCCCCCTTATAAAGCATAAGCTTTTATTCTCTCCATGTTCTCAGCCAAGTCATGAAATCGAGTGACAAAAACACAAACAAAAAAAAAAATAAATAAAATCAGTAAAAAAACAAAAACATAAAAAAAAAAAACAAAAAAAAAAATAAAAAAAAATAAAACCTAAAAGAATAAATAAAGACAAAAAAAAACAAAACAAAAAATCAAAAAACTCGTCACTTGCGCTCGCACTAAGCAGACAAACAACTTCCCCCACAAAGACACCCCTCAACATTACACCGTCCTGCCCAATGGAGGTTATATGGACCATACTAAAACAACAAAGCGGTTTACTGCGTGAACAGTAGTGCTATAAAATTCATTGCTCTTTTGGAGTATAAATCCTGTCCTGCACACTACCACTAGACAAAATCCTTGTCATTTAGTTCTTCTTAGCATAAGTCCGCAAACCATTTCCTAAAGCAAACCCTGAATGGTTAGACCCAAAATTCTATTATCCTATAGTCGCTTCCGTCTCTATTCCGCATGAATATAAATTTCTCCTAGAGCCACCAAAATCGTATATTTGTTTTGGAGTCTACAGCCTTCACTGCTTTCAGTAGAAACGTGAAACGTTGAACTAATTAGTCCACTGATCTTATCATATTAGACAAATATACAATCCACAGTCGGCAGCCAATATCAAGACATTCGTGTGATCTTTCTGTATCCTATGATCAAATAGTTTGAGAGACTCATGATTGTTATGTGATCTTCTTCACTTCTCTTCGATACACTATATATAATATATATTTAAAATACGTCCACCCATGCTGAAAATCATTGGTGATAATGAAAGTAAACTCAACATTGTCAGAAAGTTGTAATCTAAACAACACTGATATGATTCATCTACATTCACTAACAGCTGTGTATGCTCATCATAGAAAAAAGTCATTAGAAAAATGAAAGTTGATAATCTGCCAATTATTGGTAGACTGTTATGGTATCAATTGCGTTTTCTGTCCTTCTCTTCACATTTCTTTCCACTACCAACTACAGCAATGATGAGGTACGAATTATCCTTTTTCCATAGTCATTGTCTGGGTAGATTTTTATGATACATATCAGTTCAATCGGTGTTTCTGAAGTGCTTGGAATAATTCGCTACATTTCAATAAAGCTAAATTTTATGTATTGATGGATGTAATTCGATTCATTTATCATTTGAGAGATGAGCCCCTTATTCTTCGATTATATGATTGTTAGTGCTTCAATGATAAATATCTGACAACAAAAGAGATCGACTGCAATGAGTGTTCAGACTTAGTGTTGCTGGACACTAGTGGGAGCTCTCTCCCGCAAAACTTGCTCGCTGGCTGAAAACACGTAACCAGTTCCTGAAGGGCTGGAAACCACAGGAACATCCAGTACAATTAACTGCATTCATTGGTTGTGAAATTTGTATTAAAATTAATAAATCATACAATTATACAAAATTGTCCATGTTTTCTTGAGGCTTTGTATTCCAAGTGAACTGTTTTGCAAAATTCGTAAATAGCATCATCATCCTGTGAGGAAATCATGTCTTTTCAAAACTCACAAATGATTAGGACAAATTGTATTCCATACTTAGCTGCTATTTTTGGCAGAAATTGACGATTTGATTTAGTAAGAGGGATCTCAAATCGCAGAATAATGGAAACAACTCACAATGGATAAGCTTTAAAGTTGCGAGTGGCTATAAGTGACACCTTGCGAGGGTGGGGAGGGGGCAGAGCGTGGTTAGGGGGAAAAACGGATTAGATATCATGGGTATTTGTCACAGGTTTACAAGTAGTATGTGGAACATTGGTTGATATGCGTGCATCAATTTGTCTCAATGAATGCTTTTAAAGTTTACTCTTGATATTTATTATAAGAACAATAGTTCTTCTTCAAAAGGTCAAACATGGACAAAGACTCCACCCACATGGACTCAGGCATCAGTCGGACCCTTTCCTACCCTAATGCGACACATTACAACTTTATTATCAAAAGTCCACCCAAGTGACAGGTCAGAAAGCATCGTTCGTGACTCCACCCAGTGGGCATTCATCTACAAATTCTGCGTACGGCAGCGCGTTTTGGTGGGGGGGGGGGGATTTATTTTTCTCCATTTATGCTGAAATCGATCTCATGCATAGTGATAAATGTGATGCTAAACAATTTATAAGACTACTGGAGGGCGTGTTGAAGACGTACATTTTCATCGGGTTCGGGAAGTGGCTGTGGGCTGGTTAGAGAGGTCATTCGGGACTATTAGGGCCAAAAAGGAAATTGGCGATTCTCGAACTGTGAAACCTGCTGAAAGATGACTGCATGGCGCCTACCTACTTTATGCCGAGCTTTTGGGAAGTGAGAAAAGTTATACGTTAATGTTTTGTAAGCCCTCATAAAATGTTTTGGATGTCTGGAGGCAATTTATTTCCTCCGTCCTTTCTTACTCATTCTGCATTCACGAAGTTGATCTAAGTTTTGTATTTACTTGCTCAATTCCTTAAACGAATAGGTTTGTCTTCGCTTTTCTTCAATTTTTGCGTCTTGCAAGTGGGGTCGTTTTCCATTCACATTGAATGATTTTTGCTGTTGAATTGCTCTGTATGGGTGCTTTTTTGATGATGCTGAATCAAAGTATGGTTGAAGTTGGAGTTTTGTTCCTTTTGGTGTAGAGAAGGCTCATTTTTTCCTGGATATTCATGTATCAATTATGCCCAAAGCATGGCAACCCATCGAAGTCGAACAGTCTTTAGTGCCATTGATTTCCAAAAATGACGGCGATGTTCGATTTTGTTGAGATGCATACCTCCATTTCCTTCTGTGCTACAGTGTCGTGAGGGCTGTTGGCAGTCTCCATGCTAGGAATGCTTAAAAGCGCGGACTTGTAATTAGGTTGAAGTCGAGGATCATATCGTTGTTGCGGCTCCTAGCCTTGGTGTAGATGTCTGTGATCTACAAATTCCTAGATCGGCGTTCTTTGATGTTGCTGTAAATAATTCTTGAGCGCATTATTATCAGAGCCCATGTGAGCGGTTTTGCTTGTTGTGGGGTGTGTTGTGTTATGGTTGGGCGTTCATGATGTTCACGAACCTTACTACAGAGCTCATACTCCACGAGTTAGAAAAAGAGGTTTGAATCAGACAGGACTCAGCCTTATCATTCAAAAAACATCAAGGGCCATCAGTTTCTTACATTTTTGTCGCTAGTGAGAGAATGTTTTTCTTTGCGGGCTACAAATGTCCTGCGATACTAAAACGCTAATAATATTCGCTTAGTGATGATGTTGCCTGGACGCACTCACTATGGCAGCTTATCGCTTCCCCAGCTCTGTGAGATGCAACGGAACCTCGCGAAATCACGTGTCATCTCCGAATTCAATGAGTGGATTGCAAGCATGAAAAACGGTGGAGGCTTCACATTATTGTTTTTTAGTCCGCTAATCCATCTCATTATACTAAACTTAAATGCAGGATTGAATATACTCCAATTTTGTGGCCAAAGGCATGTTGTTCTCAACCAGCCATAGTTGCTTGGCATATCCTTCAATATCTTCTGCTCAATCAACCATAGCTGATATTGATCATATATTATCAAGAAAGATCGGAGCTCACATAGCCCATGTGAATATCGTTAGATTCTATTTTTAATTCAAATATTTTTGTAACATATATGTTTTTTTAATAGTCGTCTAGCAAAACGGCAATTTTAATGTAACAAAAATGGTGGGGCATCCAGTCTAAATATTAGTGTATAGGAATTATCTCAAGTTAGTATGCCTACTTTATTGTTTTTCTTATTAAGTTGATGAAGTTGATGAAAAACATTTACACGTTGATGACACCCAATTTTTAATGCTGCGATGCGAAAGTATTGAGTGGCAGTTTTGGGCTGGGGGGGGGGGGGGGCGCTACTTCTCTGATTTTCATTCACTCAATTTATTAATAACTTTTTTTGTATGTGGTATCTTCTGATAAGGGACAGAAATTTTGGTTTTTAGCCCCTATTATGCAGTCTGTGTCCCATGAAATATCAAGAATAATTTTAGCTATGATTCTCATCCATTATGCGGTTTATGAATTTATAAAATAACGCTTGCTTCCTAAGACTATATATTGCAAAATTTTCGAGATATTTTTAGCCATTTAACATTTTGTAAAAACAATAAATTAACATTAAAGAGTTTATTGAAAAATATCTTAACACGACGGAAGTTAGAGGTAAAACGTCAGGCATAAAATGGCTTTCGCGTTCACGACAGCGATCGATGTATGTCAAAGGAGGTGTGTACAAACGCATGAAATATCACTTTCACTTATAAATGGACAGTCCGCGGTGGGAAGGATGCGTCATCATTCACCACATCACCTACATCACCAGCTAGCGGCTTACTCTCACTCAGAAACGCTTGCGTATTCCGCCCTCCTTAGTCTTATCCCGGCCGTCCGCTTCGTCACACAAGACATGGTGTAGCCTAGTCCATAATTGAGTGAGGACACCGCCAACAAATGCAAGGGTGTAAGGTTTCGGTCCACTCTTCTCGCTGTTCCATCCGACATATGCTCCACAAGCGTCTACTTACCTCTTGAGAGACCGTCCGGCATCAAATTTGGCGGGCGTGCCAACGTGTGAACGCCCACATTCGTCGAAACTATGGTATCAGGGTTTCTTGGTGACATCTATAAGCGCCATGGACGATCATCCATTGAAGCATTAAGACTTAGCTCGATCATACCTTTAACTTCTCGGAAGCTGTTTATTCCATTCGTGAAATATGGAAACAGAACGGCACAATTTTGTTTAAGAGTGAGTGATACAAAGCGCGCCTTATCCAAACTGCGCCGAATTGTTGTTGTTGAAAACGCGTCGTGCCATGGATATTTTGATTGAGTAACAAACGATTTCCATTTCGGCCTAGAGATGGCTCTGTAGGTTTATAATCCCGCTACAAAGTCAATTAAATCATCCCTCATTTCTTGTGAACAATCTTTCTTTGTGAGGGGGTGCTCCAGTTAAGGCTATAGCGCAGTACTATTCGTTGGTTCGTGTTTAAAATTGTCATTATGATGGCGGTTAGTGGGGCCGAACGCTCTGACTAATGGACTAAGTGGCTATTCCGGCCAACTTCAAATATAGTCAACTGATCCCTTTTAGGTATGCAATAAATTTCAAAACGGTTCACGATCGATTGGGTGATTCGTAGCGTCCTCTTTCGGCATTTTTGATCAAATTGATTTGAAAATTGACATAGGAATCCCCTTATTATGCATACAGTTTTAAGGTACCAAATGAGCTCTAACTGCGATAGAGCAATCAGATATCTGTAATAAACTTATTTTTACTGACAACAAGTATGCTGGTTTTGAGCAACAACTATCGCAGTTTAGTAAGACTTGGAAATTCAATAAGGGGCTTGTCAAAATGGTGCTATTGATATGCCCAATGTTTCACATTAGAAATGTATTAATGGTCGCAGCATTGTAGAAATCTTTAATTTGCCAACAACTGTGCCGGTGTGAGGACATCACAGCTGTGGCAAAAGGTTATAGTAGCTGCAACAGTTGTAAACTAAGGCGCTCGAAAAAACAAAAATAAAGCAAATAGTATGATAATTAGTTGTATTTACTTCGTTGTTATGCAGTTCTCTTTGCATTCATAACAGTTCAATAATATATCTACGTAATGTCTTGTTTCACCAGAGCATTTATAAAATGGTTAAATATACTATGGAATATTCTGTCAGTTTATCTATATGTAGAAGTAGCAATTGATGGCAGCACCAAATTCATACCTAGGTACATAAAAAGGGGGGCTGAAGCAATGGTTTGCATTGACTCGTAGTTTTTCTTTGTAATCCAACAGCAGTGAACAACTGGGATTGCAAAGTTTCTGATTCCCATGTTGGAAACAAAACTACTGCTTTAAGACTGGTTTTAATTAAGGGGAGTCGATAAACAGTCTCCATTCCTGAGGATCGTGATGTGTAATGCTTCCATTAAACAGTCACGTTATTGCAGTAGCATATACCATCTTGGATCTAGTAGAGAAGTTTGCAAAGACAAGGTGACGTATCACCGATAAACAGCAACTTTCGGGTCTCTATCTAGCAGATTGAATTGCTGGAGTCTCGAAGCCAGAAGCGAAGTCAGCATTATCTTCGGATAGTCTGAGGTTTCTAACAAGGTCATTCAAACTGCTCCTGATTCATTGGTTGTGGAATTTTCTCGTGGGACTGACTGACCGGGAAGTATTCGTCGTCACTCTCTGAAAGTGAGCACCAACACGTTCACTATCAGAGGACTCCGAGATTCTAAAGCGTGACAAACACTGCGTTGCGATTGCTAGCGTCAACATGATTCACATGAACGTCATAGAAATTCACAACACTAACGAATCGAACAATAGATAAATGGAAGTGATAACAGTTGCAAATTACTTATACGAAAATGTCATGAATGAATACTACCACGGTAATAGAAGTCTATTTACAAAATCCTTTTGGACACACAGTGCAGGTTTGTGTCCCAAAATAATAAAAAGGCTTCCGAAATACGCAAAGACACAGTCGAATTTGAGGATAGTCAACACTGAAAAATATGATGAAAATTCGTTCCCGAGGAACGAAACAGCGATGCTTACATATCGATGATGGCAGGATTCCGTGATGTCGAGAGCTTGACATACCATCGCTGTAAAAGCTCCTTAAGCGGCCTGCTTTACAATGGCAGATCATGTGCTGTGCAGCAGATGACGAAAATGATTCATTTATGACGTTTTTCGTAGTTTCGTCTGATACAGAACATACGTCAGGTGTAGTCGTGCAGTAGCAGTTGCAGGTGTCAGTTCAACGATTAGACCAACAGTCTATTTATTTGCAGCTTACTGCAATGATAGTGTCATCTGATTGGTTAATTTTCTCTAATTTTTTGTTCCAAAGACTCACTTTGGTTGGACAATGCAGTAACTGACTTGCTGCTCTTGCTGTTCGCAAATGTAAATTAGGTGCTGCACATGCAGTTCAGTTTCATGGCTATGTTGTGTTACGTTTCATCAATCAATCAACGTGATGGGCGTGTCACTTATTAATCTGCTTGCTTACTTTGCAGCGACTGCCAGTGTAAAGTAGGATTAACTTTAGAACCAGCCCTTTACGCCCAGTTCGTCCAATGTAACTGCTTCCGCAAGTCGCATTTATAAACTATGTAAATAAACGTTATGACTTACTGAGCAATAGGAACCGGGTCTTTGAGAGAACGAACAGGTATGGCGTTAGGTGACATAAGAAAAAATTGGACTTGGCTAACTACGAAACGCTTCTTTTAGTAACAATAAATTCGCTTCCGTTTAAGCCAGTGAATCACCGACAGAAGGAATTCTGATGAACTCATCTATTTACATATGTATATATTTTCTTTTAATAATGACATTGTTGGTGAGTATCCTTGTTTTCAAATGATCTATAATTAATAGGGCGGTTGAGATCTTTTATTGACCGCTAATAAAAAATTATGAATTTTGACTTTATTTTCAAGTAAATTTTTATCTAAAATTTTGACTTAAATGTAAAATTTTTACCCAATCTTTTTACCTAATTCAGTTTTGTTTAACCATAGAAAACATCATTTCAGACTCACAAGAAACGTTATTTGTTTTAATTAAAGAAATACATTTTATTATTGAGCCACAAATGCAAAGTTCTTCACGAAAAGAAGGATGCCTCTTAAACAACGAGTTAATTGTTACTTGCGTTGTAATTCATTATTGCATAGTATTTAATGTTTTGGGGAGAAAAGTTTCTGCTAAAACGAAGGAGATTTTTCAACTGGGAAAAGCTTCGTTCGATCGCAGCTGTGGTTGATTGTGCACACAACAGAAGATTGTATTCAGTTGTGAAATATCGTCACCTGCCAAGTTAACAATCTCCATGATATCATTCTTAGATAAACGCAAGTTTATATATGATTTGATTTCACAGGGATCAATTCCGAAATCCAGACTGTTTACGTCCTGTATTACCTGATGAATGTTGTAGTTGGTTCCTTCGCATCGCTCCATTAGATGATGCAGAGGCCTACAGAGGTATACGTTGCCACATCCACGAGTTGGTCAACAATTACTGTGCTGGAAACTGAAGATTTTACACGACTTACAAGTAATCCATCATCCTCGAAACCCAACACAATTTGTTTGACGTCGGAAAAGTGGTCTGCATACCAAAAAGCCGCGTTTAAACCATGTTTGGGGGCTTTGGTGGACTTCCAATCGAGGCAAAAAGAAGACGGCGATCACCATTATTAGCAGTGGCAGCCTTGATTGAAGAAATCAAACTGTCGACAGCCTCATACTTCGATTTCACAGCAATGCACGGTTGTGCAACAGGTGCGCCATACACGTTACATGAAATAATGTTACATGAAATAAATCAAAGTTTTGCCCGCAAGAGTCATACGAGTATAACGAGCTGCATCAGATAGCAGTAAAACGAAATTATTGCGATGAACATTAAAATCTTTAACTTGCTGTCTACAGTCATATAGATAAGTAACTTCAGGCTTTTCTAGAATTCCGACAAGAATGTTCATAAACTTCCGACCAGAAATTTCCGTTTCGTCCACCATTATAAATATTTTTCTCCATTCACATATCGAAACAATTTCTGTTGTTCTAACTGAGAGAGTTTTGGTACATGTTGCCGACATGATAATTCAGATGGGCAATTATGACCCATAAAATCAAATAAATCTCGCATCGCTTGATGCTCGAATTTATGTAAAGGAATGTCAGCGGTTAAAAAACGCTGTTGTTACATGCTTAGCCAGATCAGGTTTGAAGTTCAAGAAGGTCTGACTTTCATGCTTTGATGAGGTGGGTACTGATGAAGAGGTAATTCTTTGTAATTTCGTCGCATGTGTTGGCATGTGTGATGACTGTCAATAATAAACTGTTTCGCGAATTTCACCGGGCATTCACAAAGCACACAAAGTTTATTCCTTGGTGTTTACTTTAACTTCTTGAGGATATTGGCAAGTAATTCTTTTGCACTTGGATGCATCTCTTTCAGCTGTCTTGGGCATTTCGAACAATAGAAGATAGTCAGTTAACAAACAAAATGTAGTTATGTGGTGTTGAAATCCTTGCGAGAATATTTGGTGTCCCAATAGCTTAGCTTTTTGTTATGATTGAAAAGAGTTCGCGGAAACCCAGATTTAAAAATAGCGCCTGGGAAGACCAGATTCCTGAAAAATTTACTTTTTGACCTTAATTGACTACATTTGACCTTTTACTCTATTGACTCTATTGACTTCATTTGTTTATTTTGACCGTATTTTTACTTTATTGACTGCCCTAATAATTAAGTAAATTTGTGTTGCATGTGTCGCAGACCTGCTGCTTCATTAGTTGATAATAAATTGAGTTTCAATGGAGTAGGTGTATTGTTGTTAGTTCTTAACAAATTTAACCTCCGTTTCTTGTCTCAAATTATTCGTCTCTAGTGGATGTTTTCCATTCCTTGATGATATTTGCAATTGAATCGTCTGTATGGGTGCTTTTTTTAAATCGAATCACGGATGTTGACGTTGTTTGTCCTAATGGTGTAGAGAAGCTCATTTTTCCTTGACATTTATGATGGATTAGCCAATCATGCAACCATCGAAGTCGACAGTCTCAGTGCCATTGATTTCAAAATGATGCTATTTCATTTTGCTTGAATCATCCTCCATTTCTTCTGCAAGTGTCGTGAGGCTGTTGCAGTCTCCATGCAGGAATGCTAAGCGGAATGCAGCATGGTGTAAATAATCCTTTGCATCATTTCTCTTTTGGTTATTTCCATTGCAACGATCTGACAAACAAATCATCTTTTTATTTTATTCAATACATGACAAACAGCTTGTGCCATTTACTTGTCACGGGATACGTACATCAAGACTATACCATACAACCGAAAATACCGAGGAAATAAAAGAACAGATAATAAAGTCAGACAATAAAAACAAACGTCACACTAAGGCCTTGGAGATGACACATTTCGATAACGCGATGTCAAAGAAATCAAGACTTCCCATGTCTGAAATTACAGCAAGACTTCGAGGGAAGAATGAGTTTTTTCGCGAAACCAGCCTGTTTTTTCGTTGCTGTTGTGAGGACTCTGGTGTGTCTCGTACGTTTTGTAGGAAGATTGAAGTGAATCAACGACACAAGATATGCACAGTTTACTTTACAATGTAAAATTTTGTGACAAAGCACAGCATCGGTGACTTTCCTTCTATGGTATAGTGTAGCCAATTTAAAATGCCCACAAATTGTCACGTAATCAGAGCTATCATATGTAATACCACTCTGAAAGCAGAGAAACTTTACAAAACGTTTTTGAACTCGCTCCACTTTATCGATCATACATTTAGAAGTAGGAGACCAAACAGGTGAACATAATCAAGATGTGATCGTATATTTGCATTGTATAACACTTTCAGTACTTAAACATCATGACAGTGTTTCATCGTCCTTCTGACAAAACCTAACATACGAAAAGCTTTACAGACTATTTTACTTACTATTTTCGAGATGTGTAAAGAGAACGACAGATTGTGAGTGAAAAAAACACCTAAATCTTTCACCTGATGAACTTGTTGCAGAGTAGATGAGAAGACAGTATACGCGTAATTACAACTGAATACTCGCTTCAAAGAAAAATCAATGGAAAAACATTTATCAATATTCAGTTTAAGATTCCATTTTGTGCATCAATCACAGAAATAGGATAGATCTTTCTGCAGATCAAAGCAGTCATTTTCACAAGAAATACGTTTAAAAATTTTGATATCATCAACAAAAAGAAGACAATTACTTGAGCGCAAGCATGAGGGCATATCATTACGTACATAATAAATAACATCGGTCCAAGTATGGACCCTTGAGGCACTCCTGAGAAGACAGGACTCCAATCAGACTGAAATCCGTGTAAAACAACACGCTGGAAACGGTTCTTGCAAGTAACTTGCGGAACCATTTCAGATCAGTATTAGAGATACCAAAGTAATTTTCCATTTTAAGCAGCAAATGAGAATGAGATACGGTGTCGAACGCTTTACTGAAATCCGTGTAGATACTGTGCACCTGAAACCCATCATCAAACGCGGTTGAAATAAAGTCAGTGTACAAAAACCGTGTTGCTGATCACAAATCATATTCTTCACATGATCACCGTCTGGAAGCGAGCGATGCTAGCATTAACTTCAATTTTATTTGGTCCCTATAACGATCCGAAGTGTCTTACCAAGGCTGAAACTTAATCGCCAAACTTCCATACAAATAAAGCAATTTGGATAGACAAACGAGCATTTCTATTTCTGCCTTTACACGCTTAGAGAAAGAAAGAAAGAGTGCAACGATGACAAGTACCAGAAGCTTGCACAAGGACGAAGTCTCCGTTAAATCGGAGTGTACTGCACGAAGCTCGAAGCTCGGCGACACTCACCAGAAATATACGAGTAAGAGACAATGTCACTATGTTCCGTGCATCAATTTCGATCGGCTGGTTCCTCGATGATTCCTGTCGTGTCCTTTTATAGCTCCTTCATCACTATGGCCGAATGTTTCTTCAACTTGTCGTCGAATAGGAGTTGGTCGTCGTGGATCACTTGCATCGTTACGGTCCATATATGGCGATTTGACAACTGCACGACATATCATCTCCACCGTGATATAGTGTTGACAATTGTTTTGCTCTCTCCGATGACCATTTTTGGTGGTGATTACGCATATTGTCCATCGCCTTTGTGTGGTTGAACGCACTGCTTGACCGTGACTCTGTTATGTGATTTAGCATCTATTAGTTTGAGTCCAACGTTGCATTCTTCTATTATTTATGTAACGCGACAACGACTAATCCTTACGTCATGCCTCGACACCAAAACAAAAGAAAACAAGTTAAGGAACAACTAGTTAATGTATTGAATCTAATTACTCAATTTAATGTCTACAGTATCTTATTTTCATGTCTGAACAGGACCCAAACCCCGGGATGTGCGTTACGACTTCACATTGTATTCTAAATTTAATCGCAATAATTTGTGATGTATTACATTCCTTATCCGTTCAGAAAAGTCGCGTCCTCGCGACAAATGATGTTTTTAAGTGCTAATTATGTCTAAAAAAAGGTTATCTTATCTAGGTACAAAAGTTATTAAAGGGATGCTACATATATGGCGGATATAAAATCGAGAATAGTGGACTGGTCGTCATAATAGATAGGGGGCTGGGACAATTTGAATAATTTTGTGAATGATGGGTGTAAGCTTGTGTTCAAGTTTGCCAATCTGCGTTGTGTTTGAAATATATCGGCAATGGTGGTGAATAGTGTTGAATGTTGTTGACAATATGGCTGTGGATGTGATGGTAAGTGTATTGCTACTGACTGAAGTGTAGGATTGGTCTGTAATTTTTGTAAGAATATTATTGTGTCCTGTGAAAATCTTCGGAAGTGTTTCATGTTTGAAAGTTCTTTTAGCTGGTGATATTTAGTTGTGTGAGAAAAATTTCCTATGTTGTCGAATGGTGAGGTTGGTGTATGTCCGAAAATTACAATTTGAAGTGGCTTGATGTGTGCTATATGTGATGGAATATTGATGTGCCAATTGTTGGAATGTATGATTCGTTGGATGTCTGTTAGGATGATGGTCCATATTTTTGGTTTGTGCTGATACATGTGTGCAAGGGTTTCGGTTACAATATCTAGTAATGTGGTTGGGAAGAAGGGGACGGGCAATGTGGGTCCAAAAAGGGCATTGTCAAGGACTGGAGGTGGGCTATCTGAAAAACTGTTGAAATAATTGTAAATCCTGGTAATGGTCTGCATACGCAGCCGACCAAGGGTAGGTATGTTTGGTGTAGGACATGTATGTGCAATTGGGTCTGTGTTAGTGTGCCTGTGTACGAGGGTTGGTGGGATATATTCAGGAGGAGGGGATATGGACCTATAGGAAGGTGGGCGGGTAGGGCTTGCTTCCGTTCAAATTGACGAACCGGGGAGCGACTACGACTAGACCACGAGGCCACGTCTTCCTCTCGGACGGTTAGGACGAAGTGGTCCTCATCCTCAGAATTGGAGCCTTCGTCGTCCCACATCGGAATGTTATTAAAGGCCTCGTGTTCAGTCGTAGTGGCCGGTGATCGTTGTATGATAGGCCGATTAGCCCGCAACGCCATGACTATCATGTGCGCCACTTTCCTGGCGCACCGCACGCCAAACCACCCCCCGTTGGATGGATTTCTAATGAAACTTTGATGAAGATTGGGACAGCATTCGGTGCGGGACCTATAGGCGTAAGTGCGGCGCGCCTCCCATGTTCCCAAATCCACCTCCGCCACCGGATGGGAAACTAAACAGGGGATCCGTCTCATCAGACCCTTCAATCCCACGGTATTACCGAGCACGCGGTCCGCTCCGTTATTATGTTGTAGGAAAAGCCGAAGCCTCTCCCACACTTGTTCGGCAGACGGAGCCTCTAAAAGGTCGAGCTCGGTAAGACCGTGGCAGAGTCGGGAATCATGAGCCGGAATGAACCTACGGTTTTTAATAAGGGAGTTAAATTCTGTAATGATACGATACGTTGGTGCCGAGGAGACTAGGAATGCCGCTATTTCGACAGGCCCCGTATAGCCAACTGGAACTCCTCGTTGATGATCGAAGCTTCGAGCGACTGCCAACACTAACGTGGTCCTGACAGATTCCATTACTATAAGGCAAAGATGTTTCATTAGTGATAGGACGAACACGGAACCTTGATTAAGTGAAAATGATGAAAGTAGAGTTAACACGAGAAACACGGACACCATTCAAAGACATTTCAGATCAAGGTCTTGTTTCGAACAAGGGAAACAACAGAGACGTTCAATTAAAGCAAGTTCTTAGAAGAAAAAGAATCTAAGAAGTACATGCATGCATCAAGAAAATTGCGATGAAAATTCAAAGTTTTCATAAAATGGAGGAGTTCATACACCAATAAAAGTTTTTGTAAATGACACGCACAGTAAGATTTCAAAAGAGAGTTCTATCATTTACGACTAATCACTGAACACATGAATTTTCATAAGTGTCAAGGAATTTCACAGAAACATACACTTTCGTAATTAAAAAGAAACACATATTTAGCAAGTTACATATCCAGGCATCACCACAAAAAAAATGACATACATAGTGATAAACTGTGACGCTTTCAATACAACAGGATTATAATAGCAATGAACAGTCATAATAGAATGCAGAAATAATGTAAAGGAAAATAAATTGCAGCAGAGACACTGAATGTGCAATGATAAACAATATGTTTCGGTGAGTTGCATCATTCGTTTTTCTCTTTTTTTTCGATTCAATTTGTTGGGGTGGTAGAACTGCACCCCGAGAACGCAAATTATAAGGACAGACAGAATTTTGTGATTTCTTATTGACTTGGATCGGAATATCTGCGTCATTTATACGAGGTTCTTCTTCGTCGTTCAGAGTGATAGTCGGTTTATGACTTTCACTTTTTATGTCAGATGGAGGAAAAACAGGTGTATGCTGATTCTTTGCTATTTTACAGTGATTAAGATTAACCCATTGGCGCGAAGCTCGAGGTTGGTTTACCGGAACTATCAGTGCATTTGTGTCAGTTAATTGGAGAATACGGAAAGGTCCTTTCTATAATTTTTGTAATTTTGGGGATAGTCCTTTCTTTGGCTGAGGAGTATAGACATAAATTCGGTCGCCAATAGCCAATTTTACTGATGGTGTGGACGTTTTATCATACATCAATTTTTGATGCTCTTGAGCTTCCTTATTATTATCTAAAGCCACTGACCAAGCAAGTTTTAGACGATTTGATAATTCAGATTTGTATTCTCGCACATCGAAAGGCATTTTTGTAGTTTGATCCTCTTGTAGCACTAAATCACAGGGAAGCAATGGATCTCTCCCAAATACTAAATAATACGGACTTTCTTTTGTAGATGCATGTACGCTTGCACGATAAGCGAATAACACTGTAGGTATGTACAAATCCCAATCTGTTTGTGCTGCAGCGCAGTAATGCGACAGCATCCGTATAAGAACTCCGTTCATTTTTTCACATAAGCCATCTGTAGCAGGATGATATGAACTGGTATATATCTTGTGCGTGTTCGTTAATCGGCATACTTCTCTCATTAATGTGCCTGCGAAATTCGCTCCTCGGTCAGTCAATAATTCTCGCGGGGACCCAAAACGACAAACGATTTCATTCACAAATATTCGTGCAACTGTCTTGTGATTGAGATTTCATAGCATAAGCTTCAACCCACTTAGAGGAATATTCGATAAATACGATGATGTATTTGTTTCCTCTTTCCGTTTTTGGTAGGGGCCCTATTATGTCACAAGCTATGCGTGTCCATGGATCAGGGACTGGAATTGAATGTAGAGGCATTTTTATTTTTGTATGCGGATTATTTTTCGCATTACATGACGGACAGTCTTGTAGCCAAGTTTGAATGTCCTTGCGCATGTTAGGCCAAAAATAAAATCTTGCAATTCTAGAGTAAGTTTTGTCAAATCCCAGGTGTCCACCGAAAATTCCTTCGTGAAATTCGAGAAATATATTATGTCTATATGTAGCTGGTAGCACCAATTTCAGTTTATCATTTTGCTCTAAATGGTATAGTGTATCTTGGCGAATTCGAAATTTGTCAAACTCTTTGCGAACGTACTCTTTGTCTATATTGGATAATCTAACAGGAGAGGATATTCCCTTGAGTTTATTACTAATGGCTTGGAACAGTGAGTCTTCATTCTGTAAAGCTCTGACGTTGTTCATATCTGATATTGTACGCGTTACTGTAGTGCATGTCAAATTTTGACTTGGGGACTCAGGAAGTCTAGACAAGGCGTCTCGGTGGGACCTCCAGTGTAATGCTAGGATCGCTCTCAACCGTCTGGAAGCGAGCGATGCTAGCATTAACTTCAATTTTATTTGGTCCCTATAACGATCCGAAGTGTCTTACCAAGGCTGAAACTTAATCGCCAAACTTCCATACAAATAAAGCAATTTGGATAGACAAACGAGCATTTCTATTTCTGCCTTTACACGCTTAGAGAAAGAAAGAAAGAGTGCAACGATGACAAGTATCAGAAGCTTGCACAAGGACGAAGTCTCCGTTAAATCGGAGTGTACTGCACGAAGCTCGAAGCTCGGCGACACTCACCAGAAATATACGAGTAAGAGACAATGTCA
Organism: Prostheceraeus crozeri; assembly: GCA_907163375.1. Classification (NCBI taxonomy): domain Eukaryota; kingdom Metazoa; phylum Platyhelminthes; order Polycladida; family Euryleptidae; genus Prostheceraeus; species Prostheceraeus crozeri. Next base: position 153,574 of record CAJQUW010004516.1, on the reverse strand, counting down.
CTATGTTCCGTGCACAATTTCGATCGGCTGGTTCCTCGATGATTCCTGTCGTGTCCTTTTATAGCTCCTTCATCACTATGGCCGAATGTTTCTTCAACTTGTCGTCGAATAGGAGTTGGTCGTCGTGGATCACTTGCATCGTTACGGTCCATATATGGCGATTTGACACTGCACGACATATCATCTCCACCGTGATATAGTGTTGACAATTGTTTTGCTCTCTCCGATGACCATTTTTGGTGGTGATTACGCATATTGTCCATCGCCTTTGTGTGGTTGAACGCACTGCTTGACCGTGACTCTGTTATGTGATTTAGCATCTATTAGTTTGAGTCCAACGTTGCATTCTTCTATTATTTATGTAACGCGACAACGACTAATCCTTACGTCATGCCTCGACACCAAAACAAAAGAAAACAAGTTAAGGAACAACTAGTTAATGTATTGAATCTAATTACTCAATTTAATGTCTACAGTATCTTATTTTCATGTCTGAACAGGACCCAAACCCCGGGATGTGCGTTACGACTTCACATTGTATTCTAAATTTAATCGCAATAATTTGTGATGTATTACAGTTTACTATACGTTATAGCCACGTTATAGCGATTGTCCGTCGTAATCTACCAGCTACGGGGCTGAACTAGCATGTTCGTTATAAAATGACAATCGGTGTGAACCTCTGAATCGTGAATTGTGATAAAAATGATCAATGATTGTACCACCTGAAAAGGGAACTATTCCTTGAGATTGACTCCAGCACTTTTCTTTGCATCACGAATTTGTGTGAATTTTTGAAAATTGATCATGCCTCTCGATATCCCTGAGTACCAGGGTGGCATTCGATCTGAAATACATGTGGCAACATGACTTCGTTAGATAAAGTCTCTTGTACATTACTTATATTCAACCAATTAGGTTATAGTAATCAGATAAAATGATGACATGATATTTCAGATAAATTTGTTTGGAGCAGGTATTCACACAAAAAAGTGAGGGAATCATAGATGCTGCCTGATGCTACATAAGTGAAGAGGTAGTTGTGAAGAGTTGCATGCACAATGATGACATACATGAAGTTTCCTGCATTTTTTAGTATACGCGCCGACTCATTCATTCGTTTCAGTTTTTTCTTTGAAAGACAATAGTACATGCATATGGGAACATGTTTATCAGCAACATGACGTTACTTTAGAAATTAATTACCTATCCCAACGTTAAATGCTGCTTTCACGAAAGCAGCACTGGTTTCTCTCTGTCAGAAAACATGATTTAACATCATTTTCGAAAACGGTAGCGATCGCGCTGGTGATACAAATCTGAGGGCTCAGCTTAACTACCTCGGCTGTCCATTTCAAAATGTTGCAATTATGGACATTCACCAAATCTATAAAAATATTTGACAATTCTGGAATGCTGTTTGAAGAACTCCGATAATATAAGAAAGGAATGACGCGCATATTATACGAGTACATCAATCTTCTTGAAATGGCTCGGAGATTGTGTTGGATCCCATTTTCTACTCTGAAAATTTGATATTGAAATATTTTTTTAATAAAACTTTCCCTTGATAATAACTTCTCACTAACAATTCAAATTTTGACTTCACCACGAGCTCAACACAACAAAACATAAGATTCTTATAATAACTATTCGATGAACTTTTCGAAATATTTTATTGTGTCCATGGTATCTCAATGCAACTTCGGAAAACAGTCTCGTATAGAAGTAAATGTTTTCACCCATCACAGAAAAACTAGCTCGTTCCTAAATATGACAACACATTATTTATTATATATGATGCAAAGAATTTGTGACTCAGGAATCGATAGGTAGTATAAGCCACATGCGCTTAATTGATCGGGAAACAACAGAATTTGCCTGAATCGTGTTTTTGAGGCAAGAAGTGTGGTGTGCGATGATGTTTTACAACAATACACATTATGGTGATATTATATCTATTATCTGGGTATTATCTTATGGTGAAATAACAATGGAAATGTTTGAAATTATGCCTTTATTAAGACAATAGTCGCGCCTATGGGAGTTGGTTTCTGCTAGTCATTGTAGGCAGAGCTTTGCAGTATGAGCATTTTAACTGGCATGCAATACTTTTACAGATGGAACCAGCTACATGTAAATCTAACATTCGCATCATTTTTGATGAATTTTCCATATCCTACTATTCAAGTGACAAACAATCTACCAGCTGCTATTTATCACATGACGCATTTGTTTTACCATTTGGAAAAAGCTGATCGTGCGAAGCAGTTGAAGTATATTTCTGTTCAAACTGACCTTTTAAAAAATTTAAAACTCAAAAAAGGAGTCACCTCCGTTGATATTGTCGGTAAGCAACATAATCTGTCTTCGATGGGATCAGACAAGAATTTTCCAAGTAGTGCACATGAAAACCAAGCATTTTTATTGACCATTCTGCTAACACAGGTATAGTTTTCATTGTTTGAATATGAGATAAAGAGGCTTTGTTTGTGAGACCTGATTATAATCAGGTCTCACAAACAAAGCCTCTTTATCTCATATTCATAATTGATAATTATCAAGACTTCTGTAATCTCAAAAATGTTGCTGCTGTGTCAATTGCATTAAGCGTGGAGAATTAATTTGGAATTATTACTTTCATTTAGTCATTAACATTTGGCTAACATGCATCAAGAAGTGTACAAATCTATCGACCTTTTTTCTCTAGAGATTTTGGAAAAGTGCAGAGATCCATTAGAAACACGCATAACAGAAGCTCGCTACATCAAATACAATTCATCACAGATAAATCGCAAACGCGAACTTGTAGACTTCTGAATCTGCTTCCTGCTCTCTGCCTCTGATGGTATATAGATGCTACTCTGGGCAACTTACGGAAGACTTTGCCGATTGACTTAACGCCGCTGACGCGGGGAGAATTCCCGAAACGTTCGGCACCTGTAAATTTTCTTGGAAGATGCAGTGTGCGGTTCCTTTCATATTCTTCAAGCAACGGAGGGAAAACCACGATTGAACGGTGTAGTCGTCTTTATTCCAGCGACAAGTTTCGACCGATGCTTCGGTTCTGTTCACGCAATTTTTTGCAATGTTTGCGTGAACAGGACCGAAGCACCGGTCGAAACTTGTCGCTGGAATAAAGACGACTACACCGGTCAATCGTGGTTTTCCACAGAATTAGATTGTTTAATCGTATCACTTTGCTAGAAGTGCAAGCTGATTCAAACAGATGGAACATACAGGAACTTAATAAGTGGGGCAAAAAGAAATTTTTGATACCTAACAGAGATAGGAAAAATAGTCGTGCGTCGCTTGCGGATTGCTCTGAATTGCTTCAAAATGCTCCAATCGCCACGATTCCTTCAGATTCGAAGAATTCAGATCATTGCGCAAAAGTTTTCTCGATTATGTTGGGCCCTCCGATCATTTTAAAAAAAGTTGCTGATGAAAAAACGTTAACAAACTTCTCTGTAGAACTTGACATCGTCTGTCTCTTTGCTGTGTGATCCGGTTGATAACGGTCACTGAAACTTTGCACAATTCGGCGTGTTTAATTTTGAACTGGCTGCTCATTGTTCGACTGCTATGGTACTTAGTCAGGAGATTGTGCCATTTCATTTACGTCACATGTTCCAATACTTCACTTCTAGTTAAACGGAAGAAGAGACGACCTGTCTAATTCTGTGTGGTTTTCCCTCCGTTGCTTGAAGAGTAAATTTTCTTTTATTAACTTCGATTTTTGGTCAATACATATAAAGAAGGAGGGAACATCTGTACTTTTCCATGATGAAAGCATTGAATTCCATTTAGTCACTTGAGTGAATTTTCTCAGTGTTGAATTCTGATAACGCATGCGGGTAATCAAATATTTCGACGAACACGTGTTAGATCATTGAGCGGTAACGCAATCCGTGTGAGTCAGACAACAATCTGCGAATTTCGCAATACTGGTATGCGGTCACTAGAACGAAACGGTTTGAGCAGTTTTGAGATTATGTCATGTCAATCGATTGTCCAACTTCTCACGTCTAATTCTCAAAGTTCTATTGTCATCTCGAGTTGAGTAATAACGGAATAACACTGCCCGCTCAATTTGTTCTCTCAAGAGAAGCAGTATAATCAATTCGACGATTACGTGCAAAAACTTTTGTCACAGTATCGGCTACACAATTGAGTTGTGAGGGTCCGAGGTTCGTAAGCAATCGCGATAAACTACGATTGACTCGCCAGACAATATAAGGCTGTACACAACGATTGAACTGACTCCTGTCCACGACACAAAGCGACTCATCTTATTTTGCTTTCGACCGACAAGATTCTTCGACAATGGGCTCTGCCCTTCTCCTAAGACGTAAGTTCAGACCGTGTCATTTCATTATTAGTTTTATTATTTCAGATAATATTAGATCATAGAAAAAACGGAAAACACCGAAATTTCACAGAAATTCAATCGATTCTCGTGCCTTCTAATCGTGTCCGCACATTAATGTAATCATACACCATTCAAGAGTTTCAGATTCTTAGCTTTAAAATGAGCCATGATAAACTTGCATCCGTTGTGGTATTAGCTGAGCAGTGCTCAAAATATGAAAATCACTCACTTTACAAATTGCAATTTTCCAAAGCGAGAACATTTTGAGTATGATAATTATCCAGTCACGGTGAAAACGAGCATTGAGCTATCTTTAGATGGTGATATCGTGAAGTTGTCACAAGATCATGACGGAAAATGTTATATTCTCACTTTTTCATCAAAAAGTATCTTCAGAATCCTTGCGATGTAAGGAATGCGAATATACAAGTATTATTCTAATCATTTCAATAGACATTTTTCAAAATTTTTCAACACTCATTACCGTTAGAGTGCACAAACACAAAAGGTTAACTATCTGCGGTCACTTTGAGAGAACAAAGACACGCTTTCGCTAACTTTTTTGTTTTGAATCTTCGTTCATCTTACAATGTTGTTTGTGTACTTTTGCGGAAATGAGAAAAATGTTGAAGAAATTTGAAAAAGAACTAATGAACTGATTTGAATAAAACTTTCAGACATCCGCATTCCGTATATCGCAAGGATTCTGCAGGTACCAAATATGAAAATGTTGATGAAAAAGTGAGAACATAACATTTTCAGTCAGAGTCATGATTTTGAGATAACCTCACGAAATCACTAATTTTTCCTAGTTCACCGATTTTAATGACCAGTGTATCAAAAGAGAGCTCAGAAAATGCTCGTTTTCCCCGCCGTGTCTGAATAATTATCACAATCACATGCTTTCTTACTGAAAAATTGCGATTTGTCAATTGAGTGATTTTCACATTTTGAGCAATGCTCAACAAATGCATCAACGGATGCAAGTCTATCATTGCTGAAAGCTGAGAATTCAAGCTCTTGAGTGATGTATGGCACGTGGATGTGCGACACGATTAGAAGACATGAAAATCAATTGAATTTTGGCGAAATCTAGGTGGTCCGTTTTTTATGATCAGCTCTGTAGAATAGTACAGGGAAATGAAGGACTTTGGCCATGTCCTGAGACGCATCCGTTAGTGTTTATAATTGAAAACCATTAGAGGAATAGATAACTGGAGTGCCGACTGACGTGATGGCGGGTGAACATCATCAGCTATACTGTGTGCTGTGTGGTTTTTAATTTAACTGTTGATCCGATCAATGATGCATTTATGGAAGTAGAAGTAATAAGCAGTATGGCAGTGGCCTATATGATTCCAAATTGAAGTATCTCCAAGTATTGATTTCAAAACTGATCCACTCATTTCGTTGAAATCATTTGGTATTTCTTTGAAAGTGTCGCTTTGAGAAAGCTGTTTCGCAAGTTGTTAATGGTGTAGAGAAAAGCAAGTTTTCCCTGAACTTTTATGTTGAATTATCCAATCATGGAGCCATCGAAGTCGACAAGTCTCAGTTCCAGGGATTATTATTGATTTCAAAATGATGCAATTTCATTGTGTTGAAATCCTCTTCCATCTGTTCTGAAAGTGTCGTGAGGCTGTTGCAGTAAGCCTTCGGTAAGCCGTTCGAACGCTACAGTCTATATTTGAGGCACTCTTCCAGTGTACGACTAGCTTTGGGACTGACACAAATCTATTCCTCTTTGCAGCTAAAACTAGACGTGCGTCTGTCCTTCCTGCAGACTTTCTTGGTCGACCAGATCCCTTCTGCTTTCCATCGACACCACCACCTCCAAACAACGACTCTCGATAGTTGCAGCTCTTCGGTAACACTCGCACAACTTCTACCACAACGAATCATTCCAATAGTAAAATAGTCATACCTCTGGTAAACTGATCGTGTGCCATTTTATTTTACAAAAGCTGGATTTCAGTTCACGTTTATGTTCAATTTGTAAAAGCAATTGTGACAGTTGTATCGATATCAAAATTTGAAATTTGACCACCATAGATCTTTCTCCATTCTCTAATGTGTTGTATGGTAATACATAGAAAGCGAGATATTGCATCATACCTGAGAAAAAAATGAAACAAACTTCAATTCAAGCCAATGATAGCTCATTTCATTAATTATGTCAATGAGTATATGTTTTTGAAACTGCACCATTGAAATGATCCACAGGAATTTCGAATCTGTCTATCCGTTAGCCTATATCTTTAAATATTGTACTGTAACAGCTGATCCATCACAGTTGGTTCATGAATGTTTTGAATTGGACCAGCTGTACCCTTATACATGTAGAAAAGTCTCACTGCAGTTGCATGAGAAACTGCTCCTGTAGATTATTTGAGAATTTAGAGCGTTTTCGCTAATATTGCAGGAGCATTTGCTCATTAATCATTGGAGATCGCCAATATTGTAGGAGCATTAGCTCATTTATTATTAGAGATCGCTAATATTACAGGAGTATTCGCTCAGTTATTATTGGGTATCGCCAATTGAGCATTTCCTCATTTATGATTGGAGATCGCCATAATTACAGAGCATTTGCTCATTTATGATTGGAGATCATCAATATTACAGGAGCAGTTGCTCCAGTTTATGATTGGAAATCGCCAATATTACAGGAGCATTATTGAGGATCATAGGAAATTAATCATTGATTAAAATTTGATCACAGAAAATGTTCAAATGAAATTCCTGATTTTATAGGAGCATTGCTTTTTCCCACAATTTTGTAGATCAGTACACTTCAATCCATCATCTTAAGCATCAATTTGAAATCACACTTGCTTGAAAAAAGTGATAATTTTTCAAAGCAAAGTTGTTGAATAGCAATGCTGAATAGACGCTAAATTCGCGATGTAAATTCCTACATTTGGCGACATAATTCTTCTTTTGTTATTGGAATACTGGTGTACCTACCAAAAAACCAATTCTTGACGTCAAGACTTATTATTTTCCTCCTATCATTCGGTGCAGACCGTTTTTGTGGCTTTTAAGTCAGCCATCTCTGACTTGGTGTACGTAGGATTCAACACAGTGGATATTAATTTCCTCCAGTCGTTGCTGCATGAATGCAGAATGCAGCTTTGTGCGGCATTGAGCGTTGGGATGTTCCCATGATACAATACCGAGGATACTTGTACGTCTGTGCTTGGTGTGGGCGGCGGCTCAGATGTAGAAAGTCTCACTGAGAACGTCAGTGGATTGGGAAGGGGGCATCGCAATTTCATTCATTGCGACAGGTAATTTTCTGTATGGGACTTGGGTCGCGCTGAAGCTCTCGCCGCAGTTTATGCGGGACAGCTGAAATGAAATAATACATTGTTTCTTACTCATTACGCTGTTAGCAAAGTTTGTGATTTTACATGACTCTTAAAGTTGCGGCAAAAGCTAGCGTGTAAAAAATATAATATAATACCTGTTTCCTCAAGAACGGTATACCGTTACACTTTCACCAAATAAATATTTTTCTCACTCATCGTTATTAAGTCTTAGATTAAATCAAAGAGTTTGGCTGTTTTATCATCCAGTATTGTCCAGCATTTTTATAAGTCTCAAAATCAGAAATGATATCTGAGTCGTAAAGTAATAATATGATCTGTCGCCTAGTATTTTAGCAAACTGATTAAGCCTTATTGAAAAACGAATAAAAGTACACCATAAACTATCTATCAAACAGAATATTTAGATTCGAAATACACATTACATTCGAAAGAAGAAACTATAAAATTCCTATATATTTTCATTGTTGTTTGTAGAATATTCTTTGAGTATAATTCGTGCATTTCATTACAAGAGATAAATCATGGGACTCCTCGAATATTGCATCAAATCTGATATTAATTCCACGTATGTACACAAAATGAACAACCGATGCCATTATGCAGCCCCTGTTTGGATTAAGAATGTCTGCGAAACAACTGAATAAGAGTTTCTCCATAGTACTTGAAACAACGGATCCATAAGATTGTCATAAATTTTGGGAGATATAAGTCAGAGGTTATATTCACAAACAAGTATAAGAATGTCTTGAATGAATTGATGCATATATGACTCACAGTATTTATTAATTATCGAAGGACGAATAAAAGTGAATTATAAACCGTCTATCAAGCAGTATACAGCTCCGTACACCTTTTTGAACTTTCATCATATCAAATAGATTGCTTCAGCGGCTGATCTAGCATAAAAAGGTAGTAATCCATATCCCATCTAAAATAGTTACGAGCGTATGTGAACATACTGGATATCTATCTGATATCCGGAGTCTCTACATAGCTGCATGCAAAACAGTAGTAATAATAGTCGTACAGTTAATATATTCAGTCATTTCATTCATGATACATTCCTTTTGAAATTGTGTCGAAATAGTTTGCTTATGATCAGTTCAAATAGATTTTCAGAGATGCAGGGAATTAGGGTGGGCGGAATTAGACCAGCTTTATCTATATTAAAATGTAAAGTATTGGTATGAAATATTACAAAGTCATCATCTGAAGCCATGTCTACAATACCTTTCAAATTGTCGTAGGAAGTACGTGCGAGTCTGACATCCTTATTTACAATGTTCTCCAGTGCTAATCGAAAGTTTTAGCATGTAAGAGATGAATCGCTTTTTTATCTATAAACCACGTTGCAATAGAGGGATATATAGAAGTAGGAGAATGACTGAAAATGATAGCTCAACTTCTTATGTTAAATGCGATTTTGATGCTTATATCACTTCCAATGTTGAATTAGATAAGATTTCATAGTGCAGTAATTTCTATATTTCCTCCAAATTGTACAAAGTGCATAAACAAGTATGTAATGCAACATGCAATACTAGCACATGAATTATTCATCCTCGAGTACATGATGCTATACAAATCGCAAAAATGCCACATACACATCGAATTTCATAACAAAGCTATGTATAAAAATGCGTTAAAATTCTAAATATTTCATGGAGATTTCTATTACTTAGATATGGCTATATTTTCTATTCATGAATACTGTCATACTGCGATTGCTATGCATCCATTTCTCCTGAAGGAAACGGTACCCTAGAATTCTCAACTCATTTCATGTATGGTTTTTCTTCTATCTTCATTTTTATTGTCGATGTTTGCCCTCGCTGCTGGCAAGCTACTTTCAAGTCCTCCATGTTCTGCATTAGTGAAAAAAAGAAAAAAAATTTGAGCTACCTGTATCAGTGCATCTCAACAGAGGAAGGAGTCCTGCAATTTTCATGTACTTGTGGTTGGAAACGCAATTTCAATCCACAGCGAGTGTAAAACATTAAGAACTATCGTTTTCAACGGTTGATTCAGTCATTTTGGATTCTTGAGATGGTATAGATTGATCATGCGACTATCATCACCACCAAACAAAGTATCATGTTTCAACAGAGTTTGCCACTTAAACAACAAATCCCGGATGTTGATTCTCAGTAACTAATTTTCCAAATCACTCATTGATTGACTCAAGCAATAGAACTTTGAAAGTCATAAATGTCTCAAAAACAGACTTGTAATACTATTTTCATCGGGAAGAAACTTTCGAAGATCACTTGCAAGCTCTATTGGCTCTTTTACCTATGCTCTGAAGTTGAACTTCTATTGGTCTTCTGCTTTGAATTCAATTAAATACAATGGTGTCTAATGGTAGTTGTGACAATGGTGTGTATTTATATTTGATGCAGAATAAGGCAATCATTGGCAGTGAATGGCCACCATTTCGCAGGACACTGAGAAAAGTGAGAGAGGAAAACGATAGCTTGGTGAGGGGACAAGCTATTACTTATGAGGTCTTCTAGAAGAGTTGATGCCCACCAGATGCGTCAGAACAAGATAATTGAGACACAAAACTTAACGAAAATGTTTTTTGATGGTTGACGATAAGCCTGAACTGAGTCTTGTCGTGTTTAATTGCAATGTCCAATGATCGATCATGCCATTATCGAGAATTTGAATGATCTTAATAGCCTATTGAAAATGAAAGTTGAAAAAATTGCGTCATATGTTGATATGAACTTACTTCGCATGGTGCTTCACATGTAAATACACAATCATCACATTGATGGTGGGCCTACAAAACGGGCTGCCTATTTGTCACTTTGTGAGGAACTTCAATCATCAGCTATTTTTTAATCAGTTCATAAAATGTATTGTTTCTCGCTAAGTTCATGCATTATATTTGCAGTTCTATTGATATCATCATCATCATACTCAAGGCAACTCAAGATATACAAAAATTTCTGGGGCGGGGAGGACAGCAACACTTGTTTCTGTGACATATTACATTAAAAAGCTACTTTGTACTGGAACCAATGGATAATCGATCGGTTGTTTTGTGAAGCTGCTTTCAGGAACTTGGAGAATAGGCATCTAACATCTTTCTTAAGATTATGCTGTAACAAAATTTCCGTTGAACTTTCATATAGAAGTGACAACATACATCAACACTCAGTTTTAATGAGTGATTTACGAATTTCATACACAGAATTTGCGCTAATCCAAGTAGAAACTTTCATTTGAAATTCTGTCAATGAGGATGGGAATCTTTTCAAAATGAGAAAACCCGTCAATAGTCTAAGCAATAAGTATCAATTACGTGTTAAACATTAGGAAGATGAGCCTCTGATTCAATCAGTCTCCTATGTAATCCATCTCAGGTTCTATTGTTGAAATTGAAGTAACTCTCATGTGATGACTTATTTCAGGTTCGATTAATTTCGGTTATATAGTCATGACTCATGAACATTCTGAGATATCTTCATAGTTTCAAAAGATTCAGTTATATTGTTTTTATATTTATAAATGTGAGGACAAGCCACACCCAGATAACCCAGATAATAGATATTTAGTTAAGACAAAAGAATACTTATGTTTAAGTAATTCAACAAAGCGGGATTCATACGACAAGGTGACGATGTCATTTTCATGTGTCTCATCATGGGACGCTGTTTTTAAGGATGGTCATCCAAGTAGGAAGGCTGTTGCAGGAAATCTGCTACAGAAGTGTAATGTTAGGATCGAACTCAAACGACTGGAAGCGAGCGATACGAGTACCAATTACAATCCGGTAGTCTTGCCAAGGTTAAAACCTAATCGCCAAACTTATTTACGTTAAAACAATTATGGACAGACAAGTGAATATGTATTTCTGCCTTTACAAGCCGTAGTAAGGAAATTCAGTCAAGAGATGACAATCACCAGAAAGAGTGTATATGCACTAAGTCTCCACTGAAAGGAGTGTCATGCACGATGCTGAAAGCTCGGCGACACTGACAAAAAATTTGGAGAAAGTTACTTGGATAATTTATTTATTTTATTAAACGCAACTACTTTTCTTATTATGGAAGGGATGCTAGAAATATGGAGGCTAAAAAAATTAGAAATAATGGACTGGCCATCATAACAGAGAGGGTTTAGATAGTTTGTGCAATTTTAGGAGTGATGGGTGTAAGCTTGTATTCAAAATTGCCAGTCGGCGTTGTGTCTGAAAAAATGTTGGCAATAACTGTAAATAATGGTGAATGTTGTTGACAGTATGACTGTGGATGTGATTGTAGATGCATTGCCACTGTTTGAAGCGCAGGATTGGTTTGTAAATTTTGGAAGTATATGATTGTCGTGTGAGAATCGTTTGAAGCGTTTCATGTTTGTTAATTCTTTTAAGTAATTGTATTTGATTGTGTAGGAAAAGTTTTCTATGTTGTCGAATGGTGAGTTTGGTTTGTGGCCGAAAGTTAAAATTTGAAGTGGCTTGGTGTGTGATGGGATGTCCATATGCCTATTGTTAGTATGTATCAATTGTAAAATGTCAGTTAAAATTGTTTTCCAAATTTTTGGCTTATGTTGGTAACTTATGCAAGGAGTTCGACTCCCATCTCTATGAGGGTTGATGGGAAGAAAGGGGCGGCAGTGTGGGTCCAAAAAGGGCATTGTCGAAAACTAGTTGGTGGCTGTCTGTAAAGCTATTGAGGAAGTTGTATGTCCTGGTTATGGTCTGCATGCGCAGCCAAAGACAAAAGATATATACATGTATATATATATATATATATATATATATATATATATATATATATATATTGATAATGGGATCTGTGTTTGTCTGCTTATTTACTCCTGTGGGTGAAATGTATTCTGGAGGTGGGGATGCAGACCTATAGGAGGGTGGGCGGGTAGGACTGGCTTCCGTTTAATATGACGAACCGGGGAGCGACTGCGACTGGCCCACGAAGCCACGTCTTCCTCCTGAACAGTTCAGACGAAGGAGTCCTCTCCCTCAAGATTGGATCCTACGTTGTCTCACATCGGAAGGTTACTAAAGGCCTCGTGCTCTGTCGTATTAGCCGGGGAGCGGCGCATAATAGACCGGCCTGTCCGCAACGCCATGACATGTGCGCAACAACTTTTCTGGCGCACCGCACACCAAACCACCCCCCGTGGGATGTGCTCCTGACAAAATTCCGATGGAGATGATTCCGGTGCGGGACCTATACGCGTAAGTGCGGCGCACCTCCCATGTACCTAAGTCTATCTCTGCAAGGGGATGAGAAGCTAAAAAAGGGATCCGTTCCATCAATCCCTGCAATCCCGCGGTATTACCTAGCATGAGGTCCGCTCTATTATTATGTTGTAGGAAGAGCCGAAGCCTCTCCCACACTTGTTCGGCAGACGGAGCCTCCAAAAGATCGAGCCCGTTCAGACTGCGGCAGAGTCGGTAATGAATCTACGGTTTCTAGTAAGGGAGTTAAATTCTGTAATGATACTATACGTTGGTGCCGAGGAGACTAGGAATGCCGCTACTTCGACAGGCCCCGTATAGCCGACCGGAACTCCTCGTTGGTGATCGAAGATTCCAGCGACTGCCAATGCTAGTGTGAGGGCGAGTTGCACTATAGAAGTAAAATCAAAAGCGGAAACAAAAACCCACTTAAGTTTTGGGAGACGCGACTCGCCAACGGTTGCAAAATTGCGGACCGCGGTCGGAGTCAGGTGACGTGGTTTATAGTAAAGCACGACGCCTCGCCGAACATAAATAGGAAATGGGAATCTAAAGTGAAAAATGAAATAGGAAATCTAAAGTGGGTTGATCCCAATTATTTGGGTGGGTTGAGGGGCGGAAAATGAAAAGTAAAATCTGATGGAGAAGAGAAGTACACTTTTTTGGGGGACACAATTATCAAATGCTTCGGGAAGCAATAGGCCATCGGCCAAAAACGGAGGGGGGCACGGTCATTCAGGGAGCAAACGGCAAAGAGTCGCTCCGTGACGTCGACCCAATCTTGAGAATGGCACCCTCCGAGGTTGGCATTCGCTGCTACCAGCTGCGTAGTTGTAACAAACTCGTGCGGCTCGAGGTTTACTAGCCATAGTAGAGGAGTTTCACCGGTCAGCACATAAGTGGTGACAGCCGTGACGAAATCCTCATGGATTGTCGCCATCAGCTCGGGCGACATCCCTAATTCCTAATTTATCCTAATTATTCCTAATTTAGAAATTGAAACAATTATTACGAAAAGGGTAAATACTAATAAACCAGTTCCAGTAAGTTTGATGAAACGTATTGCTAGTTCTGTTACCTTTTCAGATCAAAGATTTAACTTTGGCACGTAAAAAAGATTCAAACGAGATGGCACGTACCAAGCAAACTGCACGAAAATCTACTGGCGGCAAAGCCCCAAGTAAGCAGTTGGCCACTAAGGCTGCCCGCAAGAGCGCCCCAGCCACTGGCGGTGTGAAGAAACCACATAGTTACAGGCCCGGAACTGTCGCCCTTCGGGAAATCAGAAGGTACCAGACGAGCACTGAACTCCTGATCCGCAAGTTGCCCTTCCAGCGACTTGTCCGTGAAATCGCACAGGACCCTCGATTCCAGAGCTCCGCTGTCTCTGCCCTCCAAGAAGCATCTGAAGCTTACTTGGTCGGTCTCTTCGAGGACACCAACCTGTGCGCCATCCACGCTAAGCGGGTGACCATCATGCCTAAGGACATACAACTTGCCCGCCGTATCCGCGGTGAACGTGCTTAAACAGCAAGCGCTAGTGAACGCGAAAGTTAAGGACCGTAGAATCCGTGATGGCCATTTACATCCTGGTCTGGTGCGGCAGGCATTTGCATCAATATTTTCTCGTCAGTCTTAGCGACGACAGTCCCAAAAGTGTTCAGCCATAGGAAGATGGGTTCCGGTATGGCAAGGGATTCTTCGCCGGCTCTGGATGAAGTAAGAGATTGCTCATAACTCAATCGGTCACCTTGACCTCGAGCGATATTCATCATTCGAAGCCACCACAGTTCGGCTACGTACACTCTGAAAAGCTCAAGAGAGCACACACCAGCGAATGGGCGTGAAGTAGCCGCCATTTGGGCATAAACAATGGCAGTCAAATCCTCATGAGAAAGCGGTTGGAGACACTGACTCCTGGAATAAAGGGTCGTCTTTCGGAGTGGACGGACCACTCTTCTGAAGCGCTTTCACTTTTTCAGGGAGGTGGGGGGGGGATTCCCAGCCTCAAAATCCTGCTTACTCACTCTGGAGTTTTGCGAGGTCTGAGAGCGTTCTTCTCTCTCAGTACGGTTGTCATACCGTCTGCTCTGATTACTGCTGTTATAATTGGTGGAACCTCTCCGGTTCTGATTCCACTTGCTGCTTCTGCCAGTCGACATAATGAAAGACAAATTGAACACGTCAAACCTCAAATACCAACAGCGATATTTAACGGGTAATTTTTACTACACTACTTTAACTACATTTTACTAGAACTTGAAATACACCAAGATATTTATTATTAGCTTTTCTAAAGAATAAAACACCAAGTTATGTTAAGAATAATAGCCTTTGAAACAATTAAAAGTTTACAAATTTCATTAAATCAAACATATCCAATTGACCCATTGAGATACGATATTACTAACAATCACTTTATGGAAGGATATGATGCTTATAGAAATTTAACAGACAGATAATGTATGGGTCCAATCAATGAGTGCAAAAGTAACAAGGGGGCGAGTAGGGGTCACCGCGGCACGGCGGAACGCCTCTAGATGTGCCGGAGTAAAGCGGTGGGGACGAAAAGTAATTGCATATGCCATCCGGCAGGTAAGGCAGTTTGTCCCGTAGGGTCTTTTTTCGAGGATGGAGGACAGGTCTCTCCTTCCTCTTCACTGTCACTCATTCCTTCTTCGTCACGTTCCTCTTCACTCGGAGATTCCTTTGGATCCATCATCGGGGATTCGGGTGGAGGTACAACGTTAGATTCGTCGAATAAGGAAAAGTATTTCATAAAGTAAGATACCATATCCTTACACTCGTCGGAGAGAAGTTTCGCCCATTTAAGTAGTTTCATAGGGATAACTTGTGCAATCGGCTTCCCAGACATGATGATACTTCATCATCTGATATCACAATAATCTCCTCGTATTCATCTTCACTCCCTTCCACTGCCGACTCCTCACTTTTCACTTTTCACTTTCCTCGCTCCACATCATCTCCTCACTTTCTCTATTCGCTTCCGACTCCTCACTTTCCACCGTCTCGGCCTGACTCATCACCGTGTCCATCTCTTGCTGTAGTCGACGGCTCATATCATCATTCAAAGTGAAGTATGAATAATACTTCATAATTCCACAGTGGTATCGTCACCGTAGATATCAGTGTGGAATTCTTCTCTATGGTGTACAATGCGAAATGGCATAACGCACGCTCTTGGCTTATCGGACATGACTATGATAGTGAAATGCAAGAGACTCTGGTTTATATGAGAATGATACAGCAGCCTTTCAAATGTCTTGTTCGCGCAATTAAATCGCTTTAGACTATCGGTTGGTAGTTGTAACACGTTCAGTTTATCGTTCAGTGTTTGTAGGATAGGTAAAGTGTAAAATAAAGTCAACCATTTCACTGTTTGTAAAGGTAGAGATAATATGTTTAACAAGCTCATAACACGTTAGAGAGTTAAATGTACTGAGATCTAGGGATGTGCTGGTCACATTAGAATTCAAGTGATTGAATGTCATCTTAATGAAGATAGAAATGTGTTTGTGGCTGCATGTGGTGCAAGTTTGGCTTCCCTTTATTCCATGTCATCATTTATCCTTCCCCTCTGCATTCCATATCCGAAGATATGTGGCGGGCTTGGGACCGCCTTAGCTGCATCAGAAGGAAGTTCTTATAAGAACTCATGATTCATTCACGAGGAAATGTGGTGAAACAGCGTGCTGTATGTTTGCATGATGATTTTATGATATAAAGAACGTCCATCACTCACTCCGTCACTGAAAGAAAACATGATCGAGTTAGATGACAGCCATTCGTATGCACGCGTAAAATTCTTACTTCATCATCTGATATCACAATAATCTCATTTTCATCTTCACTTGCTTCCACTGCCGACTCCTCACTTCCCACCATGTCCTCACTCCACGTCTCTCCTTCCTCTTCACTGTCACTCATTCGTTCTTCGTCACGTTCCTCTTCACTCGGAGATTCCTCCGGATCCATCATCGGGGATTCGGGTGTAGGTACAACGTTAGATTCGTCGAATAAGGAATAGTATTTCATAAACTGAAATACCATATCCTTACACTCGTCGGAGAGAGAAGTTTCGCCCATTTAAGTAATTCCATATGGGGCAACTTGTGCAATCGGCTTGCCAGACATGATGATTTCTTCTATGCTTGACATGATGATACTTTATCATCTGATATCACAATAATCTCCTCATATTCATCTTCACTCACTTTCCACCGTCTCGGCCTGACTCATCACCGTGTCCATCTCTTGCTGTAGTCGACGGCTCATATCATCATTCAAAGTGAAGTATGAATAATACTTCATAAATTCCACAGTGGTATCCTCACCGTAGATATCAGTGTGGAATTCTTCTCTATGGTGTAGAATGCGAAATGGCATAACGCACGCTCTTGGCTTATCGGACATGACTATGATAGTGAAATGCAAGAGACTCTGGTTTATATGAGAATGATACAGCAGCCTCTCAAATGTCTTGTTCGCGCAATCAAATCGCTTTAGACTATCGGTTGGTAGTTGTAACACGTTCAGTTTATCGTTCAGTGTTTGTAGGATAGGTAAAGTGTAAAATAATGTCACAACCATTTCACATTTCATGGAAACAGAGCAGTGACGTGTAGCTGTCGGGCTTTCAGCATTCATTTTACATGAAATAAAAATGTAAATTGTCAACGCTGTTGTCACTTTTCAGTCTTCACGCAAATAAGTAACAATAAATGATGCTACTTGTGAAGTAGAATCCTACGTTAGCAAGTCCTCGAATTCCTGCGTGAGACCAGTTTGTTGCTCATTGGACGAATCAAATAAGGATTCTGCTAATCTTCGTCGCTCTTCTTCTTTTTCATGATCAATAATATCTTCAAGATAAGCAAAATTTTTCATCACGAAATGAATTGATGAGGAAGAATTGGCTTAATTTGGATAGTTCTTTGAAAGTTTGAACAATTTGATCAATAATGTCACATATGAGCGTGAAGACTTTATTTTATGAGTCTCATTCAACTCTTTCACGAATTTTACATAGTTCATATTGGACAATGACTTCAACCGTTGAAGAACTTCACCTTGTGAAATACAACAGCGTAGAAGATTTGGATGAGAAATTTTTTCGAAGTCAATGAGTTTATTGAACGAAGAGATGCACGATGTTATACTTAAAATATCTTTTTCGTCGAGAGATGCAAATAAACTGCTGTGGCCAACATCCTTGAATGAGTCTCGGATCATTTGAAACAATTCTCTCTTTTTATCTTCTTCGTTCCCACTCGCCTTCTGTTGTTTTCTTAACGATTCATGAATAAAGTTTGTTGATATTATTATAAAGAAATCAAGATGATTTGGTGAAATAAGAGGCACAACTTGCTCCACGAAGTAACAAAATTCTCTCTCTATTTTGCTGTCGGAAGACATTGCAAATGAAGTCTTGCTTCTTACATACTGCAATATACAGTGTGTATAATATACATGAGGATTTTCGTAATCCCGATATCGACAGTTATGTCTTTGAACATACCCACTTGTGTGGAAAGTCGCCTCATCAGAAAAACAAAGGTTCTGCAGATGGTTATTATCAATCAAGTCAACAAGCTGTTGACACATCGTCAGACGGGCGGCATGATCATCGTCGAACAAAGCTTGGGTGTTGTGGAACTTGTAGGCTTTGATTCCTGCCGATCTAAGAGACTTGTGAACAGTCGTATGTGAAACATCGTGTATCTGCGCCGCTTTCCGTGTGGAAGAAGATGGGTTATGATGGAAATAACTTTCTATTTCCATAGCCTTGCTTTCGTATTAGATATAGTTTCTATATTAGATCTATACTGAAGAGAATTAGTTCAAATTGATAAATTTTCTGTAGATTCCTTATAAAACCTCACTCAGACGAGGTGATTTTCCCTTCAAATATAATTTGATATAGTTATCGTCACGACTTCTTGAAGCAGTACTTAAATAATATTATCGTTAAACAGACATCTTTTAATTACCACTGCGTGTCACTCTTGCAATATAAATCGTGTCGATTTATAAATTTACTGGCGCATCCTTTTCTGCTATTGAACGAATACTGAAGCCTTCCTTATACAAAGCAATAATAGCACCTCGATTGTATCTTGAGATTTCTTTTCTCTTGCCCATTTTTTATTGCATGTCCTTTTCATCACAAAATGCGAATACAGTCAATAAAACACGCACGCTATATACTTAGAATTCACAATCATCAAGTGCATGCATGATCACGTGCTTCTTATTCGTAGCTTTAAACAGCCAATTACAGTACAGCAATGAAAATCCAGCGAAATCAATGTTACATCAAGCCGATAACGAAATAGGGGTAATTTATTCGTATAATTGCAGCTGTCCTGAAGATTATGGTCACAGATGTACATAATTTACAATTGTTGGAAGTAAATGATAGGATCAATCATATTGGTCGTGTAACCACACTTTTATGGAGCAGTGTGATTGGTAGTCCAATCAGGTACTCCGGATAAGCAGGGATTCCGTTGAAAAGGGAGAAAAATCAGGAAACATATCCAAAACATGCAAACCCTCCGGTTAAGCGAGAGAGTTTTCGGCAGTCAGTCTACTTCTTTTGATAAGTTGACTGCTTTTTGGTGGATAACTAGATTTTAACTTTCCATTAAGTGATTTTTGTCTCGACAAAAAAATGTATTTATGATCTGACGAATTATTCTCATGCATCCTGCTGTGAAAGTGAAGCGTTGACAGAATTCATTCCCTATTCCAGTACAAGCCCTCATTGGATTAGAAGGGAAAGGGATTTTTTATTTGAGCTTTCATCTTTTCTTTTTATTGTGGTTGATACAAAACAGTCAAATGCATCTGCTATTTGTAATGCATATTGACATTAGGGACGATAGACATTAGAGACATACGAGAAAGATAGGATGTAGGTCAATTCAACTAATAGAGCAAGTGCGCACCGAACATAGTTCCGGTGAAGCGTCTCAAAGCTCTCAAGCAAAGTAAACAAAGACTTGTGTGTGCCAGACACAGTACAGGATGTGTGTCTTTACAGAGATTATTAAGTCGCGATCAAGGGATTCAGTAAGTCCTGGCACTGAAGTATTGTTGGCTTGTTGAGTATTCCGCCAAAGGAACCGTATTCAATAACCCAATATTTCAGTGGAAGACTGCCATGGAAATCCTTCAAATAAAGCTTTTCACGAGACCTAGAAATAAGCGTTAATCAGAAAATACAAGTTTTGCAGAAATGAAGTATTAACTCAAAGCCTCAAACCACGGGAGTAATAATCATCAAAAGCACAACAACAAGTCTTTATGATACACGGGAGATAGCTCAGTACAAGTCAATTCAAATAAGAGAACAAGCACTTATCGAAAATAAATCTTGTGGAACGGCTCAAAGGCTCTCTTAAGACTTGCGCGTGTCAGACACAGTAGAAGACATGTGTCTAGTGTCTTAACAGAGATTTGTCTCTCTCTAGTCGCTGGTCGTGAGAACACTATCACATTCGGCGCCTGGGTTGGTTGGTAACGGGTAATTGTGAATTCTTGGAAGGGAATTGGGCGTACGGATGGACTGATACTGGAGTAAAACGACGTCGAAGCGTTCGGGGGAAAACGTGAGATAATTGTTCTGAAAAATGATTTGAACTGACGTGGATAAGAAAGAGGGTTTTCATTGATTACTACTGCTACTAAATGATAAGTGTTGTAGTTTGATCGATTCCACCATTCTCTAGCATAAATTCGAAGTTGCTTAAAATTTTGATGCTCTGCACTAGGGGTAGGTAGTACTTGGACTTGTACTCGGTACAAGTCAATTCTACTGAGTCAACAGGCACTTATCGAAAATAATTCTTGTGGAACGGATCAAAGTCTCTCTGGATTTTATCATCCATCATCAAAGTTAATTTAGTTCAAGCAAATTACATGAATGTTAAAAGTCGTACGCTGACAGAGACATGAGTTCACTAAATTACACAGAAAAAACTCTTAAATCACTAAATCCATAGGATAGGCATCCCAGTGTTAGGATTTAGGGATTTAGCGTTTTATACGTGCAAGTTACATAGATGAATCACTAAATCTACATGATAGTCAACCCTATGACCAGATGATCCATGTTAGCGATATCTGTTCGTGCAGAATGTGACTCAATGAGTTTAGTCAGATAATGTATCATCAACTTAATTCACTTGGTTGTATGATGAAGAAAATATGACATATAAGTGTAGGGTATTGAAAGCGATCTCATAAAGTTTAGAACACATAGCAGTAACACTGTAGGAATAGGTGTTATGTCGTATGAAATGAGTGATGACTCTGAGATGACTGAAATGTATCAAGAGTCTCTCAATGTATACAGTCAATGTATCTTGAGATGAGGTATGTATTTTTCAGACAGATAATGTATGGGTCCAATCAATGGGTGCAAAAGTAACAAGGGGGCGAGTAGGGGTCACCGCGGCACGGCGGAACGCCTCTAGATGTGCCGGATTAAAGCGGTGGGGACGAAAAGTAATTGCATATGCCATCCGGCAGGTAAGGCAGTTTGTCCCGTAGGGTCTTTTTTCGAGGATGGAGGACAGGTCTCTCCTTCCTCTTCACTGTCACTCATTCCTTCTTCGTCACGTTCCTCTTCACTCGGAGATTCCTTTGGATCCATCATCGGGGATTCGGGTGGAGGTACAACGTTAGATTCGTCGAATAAGGAAAAGTATTTCATAAAGTAAGATACCATATCCTTACACTCGTCGGAGAGAAAAGTTTCGCCCATTTAAGTAATTTCATAGCGGTAACTTGTGCAATCGGCTTCCCAGACATGATGATACTTCATCATCTGATATCACAATAATCTCCTCGTATTCATCTTCACTCCCTTCCACTGCCGACTCCTCACTTTCCACCATGTCCTCACTCCACGTCTCTCCTTCCTCTTCACTGTCACTCATTCGTTCTTCGTCACGTTCCTCTTCACTCGGAGATTCCTCCGGATCCATCATCGGGGATTCGGGTGTAGGTACAACGTTAGATTCGTCGAATAAGGAATAGTATTTCATAAACTGAAATACCATATCCTTACACTCGTCGGAGAGAGAAGTTTCGCCCATTTAAGTAATTCCATATGGAGTAACATGTGCAATCGGCTTGCCAGACATGATGATTTCTTCTATGCTTGACATGATGATACTTTATCATCTGATATCACAATAATCTCCTCATATTCATCTTCACTCACTTTCCACCGTCTCGGCCTGACTCATCACCGTGTCCATCTCTTGCTGTAGTCGACGGCTCATATCATCATTCAAAGTGAAGTATGAATAATACTTCATAAATTCCACAGTGGTATCCTCACCGTAGATATCAGTGTGGAATTCTTCTCTATGGTGTAGAATGCGAAATGGCATAACGCACGCTCTTGGCTTATCGGACATGACTATGATAGTGAAATGCAAGAGACTCTGGTTTATATGAGAATGATACAGCAGCCTCTCAAATGTCTTGTTCGCGCAATCAAATCGCTTTAGACTATCGGTTGGTAGTTGTAACACGTTCAGTTTATCGTTCAGTGTTTGTAGGATAGGTAAAGTGTAAAATAAAGTCAACCATTTCACTGTTTGTAAAGTTAGAAATAAAGTCATTGTTTGTAAAGTTAAAAATAATGTCAACCATTTCGGTGTTTATAGGGTGAGAAATAAAGTCACAAACATTTCACTGTTTGTAAAGGTAGAGATAATATGTTTAACAAGCTCATAACACGTTAGAGAGTTAAATGTACTGAGATCTAGGGATGTGCTGGTCACATTAGAATTCAAGTGATTGAATGTCATCTTAATGAAGATAGAAATGTGTTTGTGGCTGCATGTGGTGCAAGTTTGGCTTCCCTTCATTCCATGTCATCATTAATCCTTCCCCTCTGCATTCCATATCCGAAGATATGTGGCGGGCTGGGGACCGCCTTAGCTGCATCAGAAGGAAGTTCTTATAAGAATTCATGATTCATTCACGAGGAAATGTGGTGAAACAGCGTCCTGTATGTTTGCATGATGATTTTATGATATAAAGAACGTCCATCACTCACTCCGTCACTGAAAGAAAACATGATCGAGTTAGATGACAGCCATTCGTATGCACGCGTAAAATTCTTACTTCATCATCTGATATCACAATAATCTCATTTTCATCTTCACTTGCTTCCACTGCCGACTCCTCACTTCCCACCATGTCCTCACTCCACGTCTCTCCTTCCTCTTCACTGTCACTCATTCGTTCTTCGTCACGTTCCTCTTCACTCGGAGATTCCTCCGGATCCATCATCGGGGATTCGGGTGTAGGTGCAACGTTAGATTCGTCGAATAAGGAATAGTATTTCATAAACTGAAATACCATATCCTTACACTCGTCGGAGAGAGAAGTTTCGCCCATTTAAGTAATTCCATATGGGGCAACTTGTGCAATCGGCTTGCCAGACATGATGATTTCTTCTATGCTTGACATGATGATACTTTATCATCTGATATCACAATAATCTCCTCATATTCATCTTCACTCACTTTCCACCGTCTCGGCCTGACTCATCACCGTGTTCATCTCTTGCTGTAGTCGACGGCTCATATCATCATTCAAAGTGAAGTATGAATAATACTTCATAATTCCACAGTGGTATCGTCACCGTAGATATCAGTGTGGAATTCTTCTCTATGGTGTAGAATGCGAAATGGCATAACGCACGCTCTTGGCTTATCGGACATGACTATGATAGTGAAATGCAAGAGACTCTGGTTTATATGAGAATGATACAGCAGCCTCTCAAATGTCTTGTTCGCGCAATCAAATCGCTTTAGACTATCGGTTGGTAGTTGTAACACGTTCAGTTTATCGTTCAGTGTTTGTAGGATAGGTAAAGTGTAAAATAATGTCACAACCATTTCACATTTCATGGAAACAGAGCAGTGACGTGTAACTGTCGGGTTTTCAGCATTCATTTTACATGAAATAAAAATGTAAATTGTCAACGCTGTTGTCACTTTTCAGTCTTCACGCAAATAAGTAACAATAAATGATGCTACTTGTGAAGTAGAATCCTACGTTAGTAAGTCTTCGAATTCCTGCGTGAGACCAGTTTGTTGCTCATTGGACGAATCAAATAAGGATTCTGCTAATCTTCGTCGCTCTTCTTCTTTTTCATGATCAATAATATCTTCAAGATAAGCAAAATTTTTCATCACGAAATGAATTGATGAGGAAGAATTGGCTTAATTTGGATAGTTCTTTGAAAGTTTGAACAATTTGATCAATAATGTCACATATGAGCGTGAAGACTTTATTTTATGAGTCTCATTCAACTCTTTCACGAATTTTACATAGTTCATATTGGACAATGACTTCAACCGTTGAAGAACTTCACCTTGTGAAATACAACAGCGTAGAAGATTTGGATGAGAAATTTTTTCGAAGTCAATGAGTTTATTGAACGAAGAGATGCACGATGTTATACTTAAAATATCTTTTTCGTCGAGAGATGCAAATAAACTGCTGTGGCCAACATCCTTGAATGAGTCTCGGATCATTTGAAACAATTCTCTCTTTTTATCTTCTTCGTTCCCACTCGCCTTCTGTTGTTTTCTTAACGATTCATGAATAAAGTTTGTTGATATTATTATAAAGAAATCAAGATGATTTGGTGAAATAAGAGGCACAACTTGCTCCACGAAGTAACAAAATTCTCTCTCTATTTTGCTGTCGGAAGACATTGCAAATGAAGTCTTGCTTCTTACATACTGCAATATACAGTGTGTATAATATACATGAGGATTTTCGTAATCCCGATATCGACAGTTATGTCTTTGAACATACCCACTTGTGTGGAAAGTCGCCTCATCAGAAAAACAAAGGTTCTGCAGATGGTTATTATCAATCAAGTCAACAAGCTGTTGACACATCGTCAGACGGGCGGCATGATCATCGTCGAACAAAGCTTGGGTGTTGTGGAACTTGTAGGCTTTGATTCCTGCCGATCTAAGAGACTTGTGAACAGTCGTATGTGAAACATCGTGTATCTGCGCCGCTTTCCGTGTGGAAGAAGATGGGTTATGATGGAAATAACTTTCTATTTCCATAGCCTTGCTTTCGTATTAGATATAGTTTCTATATTAGATCTATACTGAAGAGAATTAGTTCAAATTGATAAATTTTCTGTAGATTCCTTATAAAACCTCACTCAGACGAGGTGATTTTCCCTTCAAATATAATTTGATATAGTTATCGTCACGACTTCTTGAAGCAGCACTTAAATAATATTATCGTTAAACAGACATCTTTTAATTACCACTGCGTGTCACTCTTGCAATATTAATCGTGTCGATTTATAAATTTACTGGCGCATCCTTTTCTGCTATTGAACGAATACTGAAGCACACCATAAAAGGTGCTTTATCATCTATATCACACAAAATTTGTTTCCTGATGGAAAAGAAGCTCGTACACGAAACCTGAATACACACTATTATGCTATTTTCAAGAATCCGCGAGATAAAAGTCAATTTGAAATTTTAGCGCGACAAGTTGCACCCAGAGGATCAAAAGCCTTAATTGAAATTTTTCAAGGAGCTACTGAAAAACCATACGGTTACTTATTCATTGACTTTACGCAAGAGTGTCCGGAAGAATTTAGATTTCGAAGTGATATTTTGAAAACTCCCATGATTATCTACAAACTATGAGTTCTTATTCTCGCATGATTGTTATTCCTCAGGATGAATATGTACAATTGACTGCCATGCAGCAAGTAAAGCAACCTCTTGCAAATCAAATGTATAGGAAAGAAATAGATTATCAGCAAAATGTTCACATCAAAGATCCACATCGTGCTGTATTATTACAATCGGAAACTGTTGAGCAATTGAAAAACTTGAAGAATAAGATGCGTGACTCTGTATCGACTGCTACACCTTTAGCATCTCGCGCACATGCCATATCTCTTTTCAACAGTATTGAGCCCCATCTCAATGTAAATGATAGAGGAGAAATCATTACAGATGAAAATAAAGTGATTGATGCTTCACGTTATGAAGACTTGAGTCAGTATGCGACACGTAGAAAGCGCCGTCAGGGCTATGTTCCACCTGGTTGGTCATACTTTCTTAAACTATTGAAAAAGCATAATGTGCCAAAATTAGCTTTGAATAATGAGACATTGAAAGAACTTGATTCGACAGTGGCTACTACTCCAATGCTTCAGACGATGAAAATGCCAACAAACTGGTTTAAGACGTCACCTGCTACATCCCCTCCCACACTCACTAAGCAAACAAGAGGAAGAACTCGACGTAGATCTACATCGCCACTAAAACTGGTAAAAGGAAAACGTAAAACAGCTCCTCCCAGAAAATACATGTTCTCAGACTATTAATATGAAGCAGATGTGTTGCTTGCCATGTAATGAGCCGCCAGAGGTGAATGTCGTTGTCACTTGCACTTGCTGCGCCAGCTCTCATAATGAAACCCCTAAGCAATGTGAACACGATCGCAAAACCGCTAAAGCTAAATGCTGCAGTTGTTGTAAATGTAGAAAGGCAAGAAAACAAAAAGATGAGAAGGAGGAAAAAGAGTCAGTCGTCATCGACTGAACGTTTGAAGTCAATCTATTATGATGTAAAACATCCGGCAGGATTTGCATCTATCAAGAAATTATCAAAAGCGAGTGGCCTTCCACAATCACAAGTGAAACGATGGTTAAAGGGTCAGGCTACCTATACACTCCACAAACAAGCGAAAAAGAAGTACCGCACCCGCCATTATATTGTTCATGACATCGATGAACAGTGGCAAGCAGATTTGTGCGATGTCGCCTCCATTTCAAAACATAACTCGGGTAATAATTTTATTTTAACCGTCATTGATATTTTCTCGCGTTATGCGTGGGCTCAACCTTTAAAAACTAAAGAAGGGAAAGGAGTAGCAAAAGCATTCCAAACAATTTTTCGAGAAGGTCGGATTCCAAAAAGAATTCAGAGTGATCAAGGAAAAGAGTTTGAAAAGCAGCATGTGAGAAGATTATTTGAGAGGCATGACATTGAGTTGTTTAGTGTAAAGAGTGCTTATAAAGCTGCACTCGTTGAACGTTTTAATCGCACATTAAAAAATCGCTTGTGGCGACATTTTACTGCCAACTTGACACAAAATTGGACAAAGGTTCTACAAGATACACTCCATGCCTACAATCACTCTATCCATCGTTCTATTGGACTCAGACCAGTAGATGTAAATGCTGACAATGTAGATAAAGTGCGCGAATCATTCCAACGTAAACGCACTCATGTGAAAAGTGATGTGAAAATTGGTGATAAAGTTCGTATCTCAAAAGTGAAAAGTGTTTTTGCTAAAGGGTACCTTCCGAATTGGACAGAGGAGGTATTTACAGTATCAAGGATTAATCAAAAAGACTCTCCAACCACCTACAAGTTGAAAGATTACGATAATGAAGAAATTGAGGGTAGCTTTTACCGCGATGAGATTGAGGTAGTCACTGAAAGTGAAACATTTGGTAGAGAAAATCATTCGATGTAAAAAACGGCAAGGTGAAGAATGGTGTCTTGTTAAATGGAGTGATTATCCTTCAAGTATGAACTCTTGGATGCGTCGTGCCGACATCTTTCATCTAAGTGATCGACAGTGATTCATGCAAAGTTGTAACTAACAATGTTTAGGGTTTGAGCTATGAATCCAACTGCCTCATTTTATTCACGACCCTCCTATGTAAGTGGTGGAGGACAAATTTACATCGGCGCTCGCCGCCAACGTGGAGGTAGCATACTTGGTGCACTGAAATCTGTTGTAGCACCTCTCATATCCAATGTCGGTAGATCTTTAAAACGAAATGTTTTAAGTAATGCCGTTGGTTTTGCTGGTGATGTTGCTAGTGATCTTTCCAGAGGTAGAAGTTTTAAGAGCAGTTTGTTGAATCGTGGGAAGGAACGCGGTTTAAAAACATTGAAGCAGACCTTTGCTGGTGTTACTCAAGGAAAGAAATCACCTAAACGAATGAATAAATGAAGGAGGAAACATCGCGGAGCTGGTAAGGTGCGATCTTCAGTCAAAAGGCATTCACGCAAACGTCGCAGAGGCTCTAATCATTCATCAGGCGCTAGACGACGACGCTGCTATAACTTCTAATCATGGAGTGTAAAACTTCCTGGTTTTGTTTGTTTGATCAACAAGCCATACAGACAGATATTCTTAGTTCAAGTATTGTAGATTATCATCCTCGAACAGCTGAGAATTTGTTATTCCTGGTGGTAGTGATGACTACATAGATTTGAGTTATGCGATGGTTGATTTGAGGTTTAGAATTCAGCAAGCAGATGGAACTGCTATTGACGATGCACATAAAGTTGGACTGAACAATTTACCATTGACTACATTACTTCGCGATGTTTCTCTAACGATTGGAGAGCAGCAGGTGGAAGGTGGTCAAAGCGATTATCCCTATAAATCATATTTCAATCATGTATCACAGTTTCATCCAGCAGCACAAAAAAGTCATATGGAAGCCATGGGATGGTACAGAGATGAAGCAGGAAAATTTGATGTTGAAACAAACAGTGGCTTTGTAAAGCGATCTGCTATGATTAAAGATAGTAAAGTATGTCAGCTATATGGTCCGCTAAATTTAGACTTCTTGAGACAGTCAAAGTTTTTACTCTGTAATACCAGCATGCGACTCAAGCTGACATTGAATAAGCCTGAATTTGCGCTGAATGCATTTGCTAAAGTTGACAATTTTAGAATTCATGTGGAAGATATTGCACTTTACATTCGTCGAGTAGTACCGAATCCAAGTGTCATTAGAGGGCATGCTGAAGGCCTTAGCCGCCAAAATGCCATTTACCCCGTTCAGCATACAAAGCTTCTCACCTTTACAATTCCGAAAGATCAAAAGAGTTTCATGAAAGTTGGCCTCTTTCCATCGGAAGCACCGAAGCTCTTC
Organism: Prostheceraeus crozeri; assembly: GCA_907163375.1. Lineage (NCBI taxonomy): Eukaryota > Metazoa > Platyhelminthes > Polycladida > Euryleptidae > Prostheceraeus > Prostheceraeus crozeri. Next base: position 124,655 of record CAJQUW010004516.1, on the reverse strand, counting down.
ATGGTGGCAATGGTTGAAAATGATGCATTTAATGGTAATATAAAGAAGAATCCTTTCAATTTTAAACACAATCAGTTAAGTGAAATTGCTTTACGTGTAAATGGTGTGAGTCATCCTGGTCCACCCTACAAACCAGATTTTGCTTCGGATCAATTTATGCGCAGTTATGTTGATTTTATGGATGTCTTTGGCTTTTACAATACGGATGACACCAACGGACTGACTATGAAAGAGATCACCATATTGTCCACAGTCAGATTCGACATCACACACCTCTCCCTCTTCCATATCCGACGTAGTAGTCTTTGTAGCTCTAAGCGCATTGACTGCGCCGATGAATGAGAAAGGGCGCCGAGAATCTGTACAGTCCCATTTGGGAAGAGTTGAAGATTCCGTGAATTGTTCATCTTCACCACTAACATTTGAGGTCGGCCCGGGTAATACTTGCTGTTTGGAAGGTGTTGGTGTAATGTTGTGAGATCGATTTTGGTGTAGAGTCTGAAGCGACGGAGAATATTGACGATGGTGTAGCGATGGCGCTTCATGATGAAAGAATGAGTAAATTGAGCGATGTACCTTCCTTTTATACTTTTCCCAACTACCTTGATGAAATGTGAAGTTAGTATGAAGTTGGGAATGATAGAGTTGAATTCGCCGATTGTTGACGCGCAGCCAGATGCGATTTCCAATACGTGAATGTCTTTTCATATAGAAGTATTTCAAATCCTTCATGATATGATGTAGAGATTGAAAATGACGATAAGATAAAGCAAACTCTCTTCTCACATTTCCAGTTGAATCTTTGAAATAGACGTTTCGATCATGATCCGTTTCAATACGTTGTAGGGAATCTAATTTCCAACTCATGGTGCGTGGTAATCATGTCTGATTAAGATTTGCATAGTAGGGCGATGAACTCACGACGAATAAATGTCATGATGGAGCGATATATGTATCTTCTATACTTCTCCCAATTGTATTTGCGAAATGAGAAACAGTTTGCGGAATGAGAATGGCAGATTTGAATTTCATTGTTGCGACGTTGAAGCCAAACTTGATCACCCAAGGAGATGAATCTTAATGTTTCAAAATATTCCAAATCCCTCATGATATCATTGAGGTTGACAAATTGTCGCCATGTTAATGTAATACCTCTTGATGTATGACCATGAGAATTTTTGAAGTGTACGTTTCCATCACGATCAACTCTGATATATTGTAGAGAGTCCAAAATCCAAGTCTTCATGATGTTATGCAAAGTCGCAGATCAGCAATATAAAAATGTCGTTTTGTCATATTTTGCTTAGCAATGCGGCCGCAAATAGATTTGCTAGTAATCGAGCCGCACTCTTTTCTACTCCCATTGATCATACACAACAGCTAAATGGGAATTGGGAAGTGGATGTCACTCAACTTGTTTATAGCAACTGTGTCTATACTTTTGATCATGAGGTGATGACTATTAATATGAGACGTACAGCTGCTTACCAATGTGAAAAGGGCTGCCGAGTATACATTCCACAGTGGCCAAAGAAAGATCTCTTATTATGTAAAAAGTTTATATATGATTTCCTGAATAAAGCGGGTAAACATATTGTCCAATTTACTGCGCACAATGATGATCATAATTATGTACATCATGTAGTTGAGAAAGATTGGATTGTTGGTTTAAGTCCAAGTTTAAGAAATGATTTAGGTTACCTCGCTAGCGCCTTAACTAGCTATGATAATTTTAACGTTAATTACCACATAAGTGGTCATAAACAGTTAATGTATCGAGAGGAAGCTTATTATGTAGATCTTATTCCAAAAAATGAGAAGACGTTGGTGAAGAAGATTGTGATTAAGCCAAGAAAGACAAACATGACTCCTGAAACATTATTGAAGAAATTTAATTATCTCCTTCGAGTTGATGGTAAACAAGTGGCAACATTGACTTATATCAAATCATTTAATCATATTGCAATAAGTAAATTAAATGATGATGATCTAGTATTAGTTTGTTCAAAAGATTTTCATCAGTTCTTACGACATCGTTCTGCAGCTGTTCATGGAAAATCTGATATCTGTGAAAGGCCAAATCAATTTGATACAGAATTGACCGTATCTTTATACAGAAAGTGTGTAGAGCCTTTCGGTGGTATCTTACATGAAACAAGAGTGTTGATGCCTCGCATTATTACTTCGGTTAAATTGGTTGTAGATTATTTAAATGAAGTGATTAATGAGCAACATATTTCATTTTCTGAAAAAGAAGGTACTTTGTCTCTCACTATAAGTGGAAAAGGTATTGAACTAATTATGGATAAAACTCTAATGGACATTTTGGGTTTTGACCAAAATATCTTTAAAAGTGGTACTGTAACCAAAGCTAGCGCAGACATGTCGCTATCGCGTCGTATTAACTATTTTCAGATCTATTCCAATATTGGTGAAGATGTACGTGTGGGAGATGTTGAAGCTCCATTGCTAGCAATGATACCATACCAGCCAAAAAGCTGCAGTATTTTATCTGAGCATACTTTCAAGAAAGTGCATTATACAAAGCTGAAATCAAACTACATCCCACAAATTGATATTGCCATTTATGACGATGCTGGTGCGTTGATTCCTTTTCATAAAGATGCTGTGACAAGTATCACACTCCATTTCCGAATGAAGAGTTAATGCAAAAGTATGCTAATATATTTTTCCAATGTGAATAATATGGAAAGTGAAAATAAGGACTCGTTTCTAATCTACTTACCCAGTAATGCTTCTATGAATAAATTTCCCAAAAATAAACCATCAGACTATCGAGTAGAATTAAATCGCCACTACATTTAGAAGGTGAATGGGAGGTTGGCGTTTCTAGTATTTGCTATGATAGCAATATTCAGAATGTGAATGATTTGGAAGAAATGATATTGACTCCTCGCACCCATGATGGAATAACGATGAATAATGCATTTCAGTTCCCATACAATTTAACATCAGATGGAAAGTGGAACTATGAATGGATTCAGATAAAATCAGATTCTTATGAACCATTTGGGAATGAGAAAATTATTAAGGCATTCAACAGTGGTAATACTTCCATCATGAAGAATAAAAATCAGAAAGCTTATGAGTTTACTATCTATCATTGGAGTGGGAGACAGTTCCTCCGCTTTCATTCTTTTACTAAAGGTCTTACGCTGAGGTTGGATAGTGAATTCTATCCACATCTTGGTTTTGGTCATGGACTACATCTAACGTCAATTGCTACTGCAAATGTTAAAAAAGTTTATTCAAATCGAATCAACAAATTTCATTATAGATTTAAAATATTTGATGAAGATGTTGTAGAATGCGAAGAACGCATCATTTTGAAAAAGCGTGGTGTTCAACCTTTATCACTTATTGAGTTAGTAAAACGATGGAATGAGACTGTGGGTAAGAAGTATGGAGAAAAATTATGGCGGACAAAAATAAGTTGGTTATTCAGAAATATAATGACAAACTTACAGTTTATTTCTCTCCAACCTTGCGTCATTTTGTAAGACATTATACACCTATTATTGGAAGCGGTGTGGTGTATGGTTCTCATGAATATCACACTAAAGCTGATTCAGTTAATGATGAATGGTGGGTGGACATCTATGGCGATCGCATCAAGAAAATTTACCAGTCTTATGAAGAATCTAAAGTTGCTATCAATATAATGCCGCGTCTATATCATACAGTTGAAAGCTTCATTCATGTAGTAAATCCTTATATACAACAGAAGTTGAAGCATGTGATGAAAAGTAAATATGATGTAAAGACACACCACATTTCGTTTTCAATTGATAATCAACGCATTGTTCTGAAACTGGGTGATGACATTCAATGTCAATTGAGTAAAAATTTGAAAAAACTCTTTGGTTTTTCAATGCTACAAACAGTGTTTGCTGCTGCGCATACGATTGGTATAGAAACACCAATGACACTTGATAAACATGAACAGCACCTTTACATTCAAAGTGATTTGATTCTACCTATTTCTGTTGGTGAGAAAAAAGAATACATTTTACGCGATTTCATTCATGATAAAGACGCTTCATATGGAATAGTCGAGAAGATGTTTGAATCTATTTTCTATCATCCCGTCATCAAACAAACTATACCCTCTATTGCTATCAAAATTACCAATGGTTTACAAGAGTGCATCCATGTGAAAGATACTAAATCCCTCGTAACTTTAGTGTTTCGGAAAACAAAGTGAAGTCTTTATACAACATTTATTGAAATATGTACATGAATGTGAAGCAATAGACTTTATACAACATCCACTGAAAATATATACATGAGTGTACTTCAATAAACATTGCTATATACAAAAAGTCTTTTTACTTCGTGAAGGGTGGAAATATACAGGGATAGGAAAAATGTCTTTCAGTGGAAAAGTCATCACATGGGGAATGTACAGATGTGGACACATATTCACAAGGAAAAAACAATCTCATGCGATACATAAAACAACAATGTTTATCTACAGAAATCAACATCAAAATACTAAGTTAAGGATGATTATGCTAAGACGTCTCCTGAATGTGGTAGTGTGGGTTTAATTCTTTTGGGTGGTGGTATGCCTGTATCAGGATGTCCATGTGGAAGAGATATGTTGTGTTCTAACCAGCACCTCTTATCCTCCCATGCTGAAAGCGCCCGTTTCCTAAAAGTATGAGTTTTGATCTCATGCGACTTAGATTTTAAGATTGTCATATTGACAAACGTTATATTTTTATTTCTATAGGCTTTCCTGAAATTTTTATGTTTCATGTTAGAGACCAATGATCTTGATATGCCTTTAGCGCGCTTAATGCTATCATCACTATCCTTTAATTTCATAGAATACATTTTAGGGCGGAGGAGAATCATTTCAGCTATCTCCTTCCCTGCTGTTTCATCCTTAAAACAACCAAGTTTGGCCTTATTTTTGATGGAGTATAGTGGATGATCAGCAGGATAATTTGATGTATCAAAATATCTTTCTAAAGATTTTCCTACTTCATTAAAATTTAAATCTTTTTGAGTGGTAATACCTAAAAAGAAACTATCTGTGTCACCACCCAACAAACGAACCTCTTTTACGAGAGGACACGGTTTTAGTATTTTATAGAAGAGTTGATACATTTCAAGCTTGGAGTAATCTAGAACAGCTTGACCAATATAGATGGGTTTGCACAACTCAACTTCAGATTTTATCATTTTAATACCTACAAGATCCTCATCGATTATGTCTCTATCGATGAATAGAGGTGATGAGGTCAATTTGTGATACTTTTGATCATCATTAACTAGTTTGTAGTTTACGCGCTTTCTAACATCCTCCATCGTCTTACCAAATAGACTGTTGTTCTTATATTTATAAAAATCTTTTTCAAAATTATTTTGGGCTAGTGCACGTTTCTGGCTGTTACTATCTATGTAGGGTTTGAGGAAGGCTTTCTGTCTAAATTTAATAATGCGGTGAACTCTTTTTAAAATCATGCCCATTTCTAAATAAAATTTTAAGATGCTAAAGTGGACTAGATAGTTTTCTTTATCATATTGAGTGAGCAAAAGTTTGCGGCAAGGCTTATACTTGGGTTGTCCACATGATTCTAAATCTTTATGAAATTGTTTCATAAAGTCGGAAAACATATCTTTACTCACTTCACCTGATTCGGGTGCGAGTGGAAAATCTACGGTTTTATGTTTAATATTATTTGGATAGATTAGATCTATCTCAAAATAATATCCCCAATCACCTTCATCTGGAATTGCTAGTATGTTGGAAGGGTTGGAGAAATGTTGAATTTCACTATCATCTAACCAGCTAAACTCAGAGTGAGGTAGCGGTTTGGATAATGAACTACCATACAAATTATTTTGGTCATAATACTTAAGATGAGTCTGATCATCGCCTACTATTTTTGATTTTAACCTATGTTTATTTACAAATGTGAGACCACCGCGAATTCCTCGCTCAAATAAATTATACATCTCTGGATCTTGTAAGAGATGAATGGTCTCACCAGTCATTTTAAAAGCAGACTTAAATGACATGGCTGGTAGACTGACAAAGTGGACGGGATCTAACTTATCTTCTTCTAATGCCACTCGTCGAAACTCCTGAAATACATCAGCCAGCAAAAATACATCTAACTTAAGATAGGCAATCATATATTCGCCAAATGTATGGCAGTCAAATTTTATCCATGCATCTTGTGCATGTTCATAATCTTCGGTCTTACATTCTGCGCCGATCAAATCATTTTTAAATTTATCTATGGGCGGAAGAGAAGTCTCGCCGAGTTTACTAATCGCATCAAAATATGCATATGGAAAGACTCCTTTCCGTGTGATGACTTCATCGGTTAGATTTGGATATTGTTTCTTAAGATTTTGTGTTAGTGGAAGAGACTTTAGATTTTGTACGAGAGAGGCCAGTGATGCAGTCATAAATTGGTAGGAATCTAAAAATTTTATATCAAAATAGACCGTCTTATTTTCTTTAGTTTTATCGACAGGCACTTTTGCTGTCATGGCCATAAACTTCTCTCTCGTTTGTGCTATTACATCAAGCTTCCACTCTTTCATTTGACCTAAACCTCCTTTTATTATCATATGGCTGTCATAGCCCTTGAAATTATGGAAAATGACGGGTAATGTACGCCGTTTCATCCTAAGTGAAAAATTGCATTTTGAACATAGTGCGTTTCTAAATTTACCAGTGATGTGATCATGGTCGCGCACTTTCTTAATCTTATCATCATCAAATGTTTTCCTACATTTGGGGCAAACGTTGCAACTATCAAATTTTGCTTGATCATCTGCTGTCATATGCAATGATCTGCGATAGAGTTCACCATCATACTTTTGTTGAAATTTTACAGCCTGTTCGAGGAATTGTAGGAATTGGTAAATACAATCCTCACCTTGCCAGACGTGCATTTTATTTTTTCTATTTTGGAAATGGTCATGCCATACTTCATAGCAGGAAATGGCTGCTGGCTTGTGGATGATATCATCGATATAGCATTCGATGTCAGCATAGATGACACGAAGAGGACTTAGTTCATCGCCATTCTCTCTATATGAAAACTCCTTATCTTTGGGCATGCGCTCCATTTGTAGTTTACCTCGCTTACACCATTCGTAATGAGTTTCAAATTTAGTTTTCCTCCTAAAGTGGCGAATACATCTGTCGCAGTAATATAACTCTCTACTAGAGTTTTCTAAGTGGTGGTATAAGCGAGAGATTTTGGGAATACCGCAGTAGTGCCATTCCTCACTATCATCCTGTTTTACTAATAACAGGTTTACTGTACGTTCATAACAACTCGAACGCGAGTTGTAGCGCACACCCTTCAATCCTTTTTCCCAAACATGGAGAACTATTTTAATGTTGTTCAATTTTTCAAATTTTTCTATATCTTTAATTTTCATATCGTCACTATTACAGTCATCGAAGTTTAATTCATTCTCCCACTGCCTATAGCTATATGTGCGATTTCGATTCGCATTGATATCATTATAGTGGAGAATGGAGAGGACAGCATATTTAAAACATTGCGATTCGCAATCGACATTAATGACTGCTGTTTTGTTTTTTAAAATTTTTGGAAGTTTAAAGGAGCCTCGACCACTATGATTTCCTAATAAACTGATTTTAAATAAGGCGGACTCAATGCCGTCAAAAATGAGACCGCTATCGCGCTCGTTAAATTTATCAATATTTAATTTTAATCCTTGGATGTGAAAATTTATCCAAGACTCATAGTCTACAACCTCGGTTGCAGGAGAGGAGGGTATGTGAAACTCCAACCTCTCTATTATTTGTCCAGTATGGTGGTCGATTTTTACATATTTTATTTTAAGATAGATGAGCGCCTTCATCCTAAAATTGTCTAAATTGTTGAAGAGCGCTTCTATCAATGATGAATTTTGATGAAACCATTCCTCAAAGTTAGCAATGGTTTCTGAGGAGTCCATCTGGTAGTTCCTCACTAAATTATTTATGGACACTTCAGTGAGTCGGATAGAGGAGGTACCGTTGGTGTAGGTATCGTTCGTGTGTGTATGTTGAAGTCTGTGCGAAGATAGTTCAAAACGTGTCTCGAAAGACTGAGCGCACAAGTCGCAAGAAAAGGAGACGACGTTAACAGAATCATCCCCACCTCCGGAGATTGATGCCGGCTTAGGTCGACAAACACCTCGCTTGATGTGTCGGGTGAGATCCCATTTCCTCGTGAAGATGTGCCCACAGTCAGCACATTCCCACTCGTTGCCATGTCGCGACAGTTCTGAGCTGGAACTCACATCACCTGAAAGAGAAATCATTCTATCATCTCTGTTCAAGCCTCAGTGTATTGTTACAACCTACCTTGACTCAATAACTCTAAACTTTCCTCGAGAAGGGAGGGCGTTGGTGATGAAGTTGATGCCTGAAATTGAGGAAGATGCTATTAGTCACACGTTTGAGGGAGATGAGAGAGGAAATCTTTAACTTACCATTTTAATGAAATATGATCAGACAGAATAATAGTCAAAGAGAGAGATCGTGCGTTCGTCACTTGTATGATTCACAGATTAAATGAAATGACATGAATGTCACTTTGCTTATATACTTTCATTCTCTTCATTCATTGGATGTTCATTCTGATTGGCTGCTTGTGTATACTTAAGAATTAGAAAAATGTTAAAGTTATCATTATTCAAAGTCAGCATTTCAAAGACAACATGACAAGTCCTCCAACAACACCAAATACCGCATTGGAGTTCTCCTCTCCATGCACATCAGCAAAGGTGCTCGTTACACCAAATGCACCAAGAAAGGCGAAGGTGGAGAAGACATACAATCTCGACAATATACGAAAGTTATCATTATCGGAGGACGATGAAGAGGAGTTGCCCGACCTAACAGGCATACGGTGGAAATATTTACAATATGATGCCGAAGGGGTGATGGAGATGACCAGCAAGTCGCACTTGCATCAAATATGGGAGTGGTACACCCCTAACTCCCAACCGCGAACCGTGGCGGAGTGGGCGTACATTGACAAAGTGAGGGACGCTGCAGAAGAACGTTTAAAGCAGCTCAACTGTTTTTGTGATCTATGTGAAGTCAGACTCTGGGACGATATTGACGATGAAGACCTTTTGAAATACATGCCATAATAAATGTTTATTTCGTATTATCTTTGCTTTCATACTGACTTACTTGAATGGGGCTTTAGTGAATAATTTAACCATGTATACTTTTTCATTTGGAAATAGTAGCACGCTTAGTTTAACTTGCAAATCTTATAACATTTCATATGGGTGATAATGGTAGATGAAATAGTGTTAAATAAAATTAAGATAGCTTACATGATTCTGGGATAGCAATCGACTGCGATCCATGTGTAAAGAGCTTGTTAGACTACGGAAGAGAGAAGTGTGTTATGTTGCGTGTGGCGCGTGAGTGTCCTCCCTTTCATTCCATTCATCAATTCATCTCATTGATAGAGACAGGTAGAACTCATGGCTCTCATAACGTATGCAATGGAAAGTTTTAGGCAACCTTCGACAGTTGGCTAAATGTCGCCCTGGCGCGAATGCATACTACGTTGAGACAGAGGCAATCACTTGCAAACATGACGCAGAGAGGTTTAACAAGATTTACCATTGCCGAATGTCCCTTGCGGTATACATAGCTACGGGTTTCACCGCCGCCCTTTACAGGAACGCCCGTCGAAAGGAAGTATTACACCGAACTTCATTTGCAACGTTCAAGTTGACTGATAGCAGATTCAACTTAATGATAGTATTCGCCAGTCCGAAGACTGCCCAGGGCAAACCGCGTGGAGGTTCTATCATGTCTTGCCCCATGGTGGCCCTTAAGAGAGCCGGTGGTTCGTTCTCGGGGTGTGAATTAAGTTGACTATTGGCTGGAGTAGTCAAGGGGTATGACGGTTAGGTTCTCATAGACCCTATACCGCCTAAGCCGTGCTGGTGCATCTGGCACCTTTCGGATGCGAGTGGTATTCGGAGTCCACACCTCATCCGTCCAAATGATCTTCCCCTTCTTCTCATCCTCTTCATCCCACTCGTCGAGGATGACGAACTCGGGAATGGCGTTGTCTTCATCGATGAAGACGGGAATGCTGTTGGCAGATGTGGCTTCCATCGTGACTTGAAATTGAATGAGAAGCGCTACAATCTTCTGGCTTATATAGGGTTTTCAACAATGAATTGCTCAACAGCGAATCAGAATGCTTCAGGGATAGCAATCGACTGCATAACGTTCAAGTTGACTGATAGCAGATTCAACTTAATGATAGTATTCGCCAGTCCGAAGACTGCCCAGGGCAAACCGCGAGGAGGTTCTATCAAATCTTGCCCCATGGTGGCCCTTAAGAGAGCCGGTGGTTCGTTCTCGGGATGATTGAAAAAATATGGGACTCAAGCTTGCCGCTTCGCCTCCGGCTCGTTGACGGAAGCAGGTGGGCGCTTCTCTTTGATATCTGTAAAGAAAGAAGTTGTTAGTTATCATCTTGAACTCTAAGTTACTTGTTTTAACTTACAGATCTTCTCCGGACGTGGTTCGAACAGGAATCCTGTGATTGCCTCCTTATGCTCGAATGTAAAATGAAGGCATTCGATACCTTTTTTAGCCCTGCTGTAACACATTTCGTCTCTGCCACGTTCACAGAGGAGCGGTCTTGCGGGCACACGTCCTTTCTTATCTAGAGGAATGTGGAGGCGACTTGATCGTCGAGTACTGCTACTCATCACTTGTTGGTGCAGCTCCTGATTAGTCGCCACCACCTTCCCCAACTGCTTTCGCAGCCCTTCCACCTCCTCCCTCATCTTTCTCAACTCCTTCTCTTGACTCTCTCTCTCGATCAGGAGCTGTTCTTCTCTAGCCTTACTAGCGAGGTGCGAGAACCTCTCGCGATCGAGCTCTCCTTCTTTCTCAAAAAGACTAGCTTGAGTCTTCTTGAGCTCCTGAGTGACTCGCGAGAGGTTCTCGGAACTCGCTTTATAGAAGAAACAGTCCCTCTTCCACACCTCCAACTCATTCTTCAACTTGTCATAGTTATCGACCAGTGGTGGGCGCATAATGAAGTTGCGACATTGAGCCGCAATCCCACCACTGCTCGATAACTTAGCCGGCTGCACCTCGCTATCGAGGTCAACTTCCCTCACCGCCTCTACCTCGCTATCGAGGTAGACACTCTCGACTAGGTCAGCCTTCGTCGAGCCTTTTTCCTCCTCCTCCTCTTCCTCACTGTCGCTGCTACTAGTAGCCGACTCATCGCTAGAGGAGGAGGAGGATTTACTCGACTTCGGAGAAGACTCAATCGGGGTGGGTGAGAGAGCCTTTGCTGGCACACTAGATGAGGGAGCCTCTGCTGACGCGATAGACTCGACAGCACACTGAGTCTCCAGAATCGGGGTGGGTGAGAGAGCCTTTGCTGGTGCACTAGATGAGGGAGGCTTTGCTGACGCGATAGCCTCGACAGCGCACTGAGTCTCCAGAGCTTTTAACTCTGAGCTGAAGAGACTTTGCTTCGCCTCCTCAGTCAGCTCTGGTTGACTGCAACTGCTATGCTTCGCATGCCACTCCGGTAACGTCTCGACAAGGCGAGATGCATTATGGCTGCTGCAAAAGTATCGAATGCCCCCTACCATTCGCTTATTTACACAAGAGTGTTTCTTGAAGGCATCACTGCGAAAAATCTTTGTACAAACGCAGAGCTTGAAAGCCGTCTTGGCATTATTGTAGTTAACCATTTTCTGAAGTGAAAAGGGGAAAACAATGATTATAATTCCGTAAACGTTTGATAGCAAACGATTGATTCCTAGTTTATAAAAACGGAAAAGAATGATTTTACACTTAGTGAGATGATAGATTTGAGTGTAGTGAGTGGCACTAGATCCCGTCGACAGCCCGAAGGCCTTGTACTGATCACTAGGGAAGTGAGAGATCTTCCCCGATACCCGCTATTTACAGCTTAAGACATCATTGTCACTGCCCCGAAGTGGTAACAGCAACGCCGAGTCAAAGGTAGTGAACAGTAGCTGGGATCTAACCCCTCAAAGCTGCCTTAGACTTAGTTAAATTTGAAATCTGATAGTAGATTTGAACTCAGCATACTTGAAAACCCCAGAAAACCTCCAAAACTAGTGAATTTAAATTTTTCAACTTTTTAGCACTACTTATGAAATTTTATAAGTAGTCTGTCACTTAGGCCAGGTCAATAGCGACCGAACCCTTTTTGAATCAAGTCAAACGGACTTGTAGAAGCAAAGTTACAAGCCTTTAAAGTTTTGGAGTCTTTTATGGCCTGGAGACGAAGGCCATCTCCTGGCTAACCTCTAAGTCTGACGGCTTAGCTGATATCAGCAATGAAATTTTCTAAGTTGGTTTCTTACAGAAACCCGGAATTTGGAATGTCCGATGCTATCATCGGAGCTCAGACAGACGACCTACCTTTGGCAATCTCTTGTCTGAATGAAAAGTCTCTGTCGGTTCCCAGCTTATATAGTTTGTGATGATCAGCTGATGACATAATATCCATCATCCAAACACTAAAAACCCGTCTATCTCCGGTTCTGGAGGTCCGATTGAGCTGGAAATATACCATTTCAATGTAGAATTTGACGCTGAATCCAAATCTGGCCTCCGTTTTCCCATCCGATGCTTCGTTTTGGCTCTACAGTAGGCAGCCATCGCAAAAATTCTAACTCGTTTTTCCGAAAAATGTTGAAAATTTTTCTCTCCGATTGACTTGAAACTCTCCGATTGACATGAAACTCACCATACAGATAGAGAATTTCACGCTGATTCCAAATCTGAAATCCGTTTTCCAATCCGATGCTTCGTTTTGAAGCTACAGCCCAAAACGTCCCAAATTCTAACTCTGTCGTTTTTCGCCAATGTCCCAAAATCTTAAATGGCGTCTCACATCTAAACGAAGACAGATAGGGACAAGCCGATTCTTTCAGTGAATTTTTCTCACTCTTAGCTTTCAAACGAGCTATGGCACGACAAAATCCGTCCACTGGAAGCCAAAATCGAAGCGAGCTGTCCAGAGGGGGGGGACGTCAGCGAAAATTTTTTCTCTCCGATTGAGCTGGAAATACACCATTTCCATGTAGAATTTGACGCTGAATCCGAATCTGGCCTCCGTTTTCCCATCCGATGCTTCGTTTTGGCTCTACAGTAGGCAGCCATCGCAAAAATTCTAACTCGGTCGTTTTTTCGAAAAATGTTGAAAATTTTTTCTCGCCGATTGCCTTGAAACTCACCATACAGATAGAGAATTTCACGCTGATTCCAAATCTGAAATCCGTTTTCCAATCCGATGCTTCGTTTTGAAGCTACAGCCCAAAACGTCCCAAATTCTAACTCTGTCGTTTTTCGCCAATGTCCCAAAATCTTAAATGGCGTCTCACATCTAAACGAAGACAGATAGGGACAAGCCGATTCTTTCAGTGAATTTTTCTCACTCTTAGCTTTCAAACGAGCTATGGCACGACAAAATCCGTCCACTGGAAGACAAAATCGAAGCGAGCTGTCCAGAGGGGGGGGACGTCAGCGAAAATTTTTTCTCTCCGATTGACTTGAAACTCACCATACCGATGCAGAATTTCACGCTGAATCCGAATCTGGCCTCCGTTTTCTCATCCGATGGTTCGTTTTGGCGCTACACATCAAAACGTCCCAAATTTTAACTCTGTTAAAATTTTGAAGAAAAATTTTTTCTCGCCGATTGAGCTGGAAATCACACCACAGATGCAGAATTTTACGCTGAATCCGAATCTGGCAGCCATTTCACCATCCACGACAACCTAGACGGTCGCCCACGTCAACCTGGACGGTCGCCCACGTCAACCAGGCGGTCGGACCAACTCACCCGAGTCTCACACTCTGTCGTTGCAGAGGGGGGGGGGGAGTCAGCGAACATTTTGTGAACGTAGACCAACCTGGCCGGCACACCACGACAGACCTCTGTCGTTCCAGAGGGGGGGGACGTCAGCGATGGCGGCCATCTTGCGCTATCTGGTGTTTGTCACTTCCTTACTACTCCCACAAAGCAAGGAAAACGTTGCAAACAAACCTCCCGACGCGCATGAACTCCGTATTCCCTGCGCGCGTACCAAGTTCCTAGATGTATTGATCATAAAGGCTTAGATGCCAAAGAGACCATGCGGGACATGAAGGATGCGAGTCTATTGGTCTGTCCGATGACAATTCATCTGGTTTGTGATGAAAGCCGTGGCGGAATCAGGGTCTGCCTTGACAGTGCTGTTTTCTTCTACACGATGAACAGTGTAGGTAAGTATCTGTACTTCTAAACCTGCATTTTTGTGACCATTTCGCATGTCGCACTGGAAACTGGTACGTTTCGCAAAGGTGGAAAATCAGCCTTTGTCGAAACAAGTGGGGTAGGGACAACTGGGCCCGGTAAAACTGGGCCCAAAAAAAGTACAAAATGACTCTCCTTTTTTGACATGAATGTGTTGCACAGACTCTGCTGTACACATAAATGCCCATTTTCGATACTACAATGTCCTTGTCTATAAAATAAACTCATTTTTATGACAAAAATCGCATTTTTTTGTGTACTTTTACAAAGGGCCCAAGTGCTTCAAAGGAATAAACTTTTTTCTACATATAAACATGCCATGATAAAGGAAATACATTGCAGTTATCAAGTTAGTACCTTTTTTAGAAGATTTCGACCTACTTACTTTCAAAAAAATTTTTTTTCAATTTTTAAGACTGAAACTGGACCCAGTCACAAGTGCTCCGGAACTATTCAACTTATCGGTCGAACTTTAACATCAAAAAATTCTTTATAGGTCACATAATGAGTAATTGTTCATGTCATTCCAATCAGAGCATGTTTTCCTACAATTTTCAACCTTTAAAAATTGCAATAATTCGTAAAATACCAATTTTATCAAAATAATCATATTCTATTTCATTTAAGAAAGAAAATAGACATTGCCATTGAAGAGAGCGTACAAAATAACCCCAGACCGCTCAGATCATACACAATTTCGACAATCATTAGTACAAATAACAATGTCAAATTGTTGACGAAACTATCAAGGTATCACTTCAGCATTGAATTAAAGAGTTAGTAGAGGCATTTCGGAAGGTCAAACAGTCCCAATCATGAGGTATAATACCATAATCAGTCACAGTTAAGTATTGTGGCTATAACATGGAGTGATTGAGCATCAATTCCTTAATTTTGCCCCAAATTTATCACAATCTATCTAGAATTCTCAGATGAAACCGCATTGCACGAAAATACGCAACACAACCGTCCTCGATACATTATTGATTCGATCAATTAAAACAAATTTTAAGCTAAGAATTTTACATAAACGTACTCACTCAACTTCATCGAATTGAAGAAAGATATGAATTCAGCTAATGAATTATAACATTGTTGTCAATTGTATAATAGATGAAGTCCACATAAAACTAGGTTTTGAGTGATCTACCGTGAAGTATTATGATAAAAGATACATTTATCCACCACAAACAAGATTGAAAATAACTGGTCATGCTGAACTTGTTGTGCAGCGAATTGTCAAGAAAACAACGATTTTATAACCAGTGCATCAGATGACACCAGAATTGTAATTTATCATGCTGAGACTAATGAAGATTAACTTCATGAAGAAGACATCAAAATTTTATATGGCAACAAGGAATTTGTGAGCAAGTTATACTGACAATTTTGGGTGCACATTTTAGTAAATAAACTTAAAGATCATATGTATAAATTTAAATATTTACTACAGTTAAAGAATTGAATTGAAATTGATGCAGTTAAAGTTATTATTTTAATAATAACAAATTTGATCATAGTTTTCTTTATGTAGAAGCCAACATTTTCATTCAAATAAGCAGCAGAAGCAGAATAGGACATCTGAAATATTATTGATTTAAGTTTGAAGAATTTTAAACCATATCCATTAGAATATAATTTACAAGCATTTATTTTCACGTATTGATGACATATAGAAATTTTTTTGCGCTTTGCCATTTAAATATTTTGTCTTTAAGCCACTGTATGAAGCAAGGAAATGTCAAAATTCAGCCTAGTGGAACAATTGATCACATGGTTAATAGATTTGTATACTTATTCAATAATTTACAGATTGTCGTAGCCGTAGTCATTATTTAATATCATATTGAGCTGGAAAGTTATTTTCACAGGAGCTTATTTTACAAGAGTTATTAACACATCTTTTGATTTTTTGTGTGCATTGGAGTTAATACGAAATGTCAGTAAGTCAAGCAAGACTCAAAATAACTAAAAATTTACTTGAACATACTACATACAAACTATCGATTAGCGCTGAGGGGAAGGTTTCAGGACTGAGAACCGGCGAATTTCCCGTAATGAAGGCTTCGGATACTGAATATGTGTAAATATAGAAGCAATTGAAGTATATGTTTGCATAAGGTTTTGTTGTTGGGTCATTGTTTTAGAAATGCCAAAATTACATAGTAATGACTTTAAATTTCATGAGGCCTACTTGATAGGCTGATGGTTGCTGGCATGTGTATGGAAGATTTTTATGATCTGTGAATTTTGTTAGCAGGAATTGCTGATGATCCATCTGCATAATACAGATGTTTGGTTCAATTTATACACAACGTACGTCTACAATCTCCTTATTTTAATGTGAGCGTGATTGTCATTGGATGGACAAGTTTCCGCTAATCAAATCGGTTATGGTATGGATTTCAGATGAATTAATGATTACAAGAAGTAAGAATTTACGTTAAGGTTTGGTGTTTGTTCATATTTTTAGCATGACCCCAAGTCTACAACGCTGTAACTGTTTTTTTTGCATAGGCCTACATGTCAGACTAATATGGCATAAGTCGCATATGTCAGGTCAGTTTGATGATATAGTATGAACACATAACCCGCATGCATATTGTAAAAGAATAGTGTCAGTTGTAATCAATAAAATTATGCTGTGAGTCGAAGTATATGGGTCAATTCCAAATGTTGAACATATATTATAATGTTCAGTTAATACAACCTATTCATCGTAGGTTGCGCGCTGAAAAATCAAATAGACGTATAGAGAGATATCAAATAGTCCCTAAAAATTGTAACTGTCATTGATCAGCTTGGAAACTGAATGTATACATGCATTTGTTATATGCCCACGCATGGAATTATGTTTATAGCTACGTGAGGCCTCACTAGACGAAATGACTTGCTAAGTCTTACTAAGTCTGATCAGATTCTTGCAAAGTCTGATAAGAACTTATTTTATATAAGATCTTACATTTTCTGACCAGAAAGTACCAGACTTAAGTCTTATATTTTGCAAAATAAGATCTTTTCAGATCTTACCAGCTGATAATTGAATCTAAGAAAAAAGAACTGAAATTTAAAACTTGAAGTCCGATTGCAGTGCGAAGATCAGACGATATCAATGGTTTCAGTTCTTAAATGATCTTGCTGGAACATCAGTGCATAGAGAAACGACCTTTTTCTACTCAAAAGATTTCTAAAAATCACAAATAAGATCTTATCAGATCTGATCAGATTTGCTAATAAGACTTAGCACGACTGGTAATTTCTGGTCAGAACTTGTAACATTTCCTTAGTAAGATTAAGTAAGTCACTTCGTCTCAAATTTCACGTGGCGATAGGCCCTGCATGAATTCAACATGAATGAATAGAAGAAGGAAATATTTTGGTGGAATGTCCACGAAAACTTCTCGTACTCAAAGATAATTGCATTTGTAAGCAATTTTTGATATCCATATGGACAGATAGGAGATTGACGGGTTCAGGACGTTCATTTTATAGAAAAATGTAAATCGCAATGGCGAAGCTGTAGGCTAGAGTGAATGTCCTTATATATAGTGTCAATTATAACTAATTGATCATAGTAAGACCTGCCTTTAATTACGTGTAATTCCCAATTTACTCTAGGAATGATGAAAACAAACCTCAGCATAGAATGAAATACAATACAATATATTCATTTTATTAGAATAGCCTACATACATGTTTGTAAAATGTTTACATCGTTATCTACTAATATTGAATCAAAATTAATGAAAACACTGAATTTCTTTCGAAGAATAAAATTTTATTATAACGTAAGTCAACAATAAATTTACAACAATTTTTTTGAACTGCACGAAATTGAAGGTCATCAGTTTGATCATCACGGACGTCGTAGGAAACAAAATTATTTGTCACTTGATCACGCATGGCACTGAGTCCCCCCGAATTTAATCGGTATTACCAATCAAAATCCAACCATCAAAATCAATTAATAGTTAGATGATGATTGAGGGTTTCATTGGGCGCCACCCAACTCATTGTTGCCCAGTTCGCGGAATAGTTGGAACAGCACCTGAAATAAAACTGGTCGGTGTCAGATTGATGTAAATTCAATACAATTAGATTTGATAATCACAAATGTGAAATTATAATAAATTTAATGAAAATAAATCAACTGTAATTACTGATACTGCAAATTATCAATACATCAACAGTCGAACAGGCGTATACTGATTTTACTAACATTATATTTGAAACAAATGTATGAGGATTATATTAATATCATTTCAAGGAATTTTTTTAGTCAAGTTTTGATTGTAAGGAAAGGAAGCGTTTATGATTACGTCATGAGTGAGCACCAGTCACATGTGCGAGTTAACAAATCCGTAAAATATTGTAGATTTAGGTACAATACTTATATTTGAATGATTATTACTTTGACATGGAAATACAATAGTTATTTACTCGACAAGTGCGAAATATTCAGCTTTATTTCATTTTCCAAGATCAACATGTCTATGCACGAGCCCGAAGGGCGAGATTGATACAGACTGATTATTACACTCCTTGAAGTTTATGCACTCCTTGGAAAGCATATAATTTTAGAAATATGCTCAATTCATCATTACAGACCGCTTCAAAACGGATTTGCACAAAAAAGTTGCCCTTTAATCAAATGTAATTTTCGTGATGGTTTATTTTCATTAACCGATGCACCATAAGAAATCTTATGTGCCACATATTATTTTAATATTTATAAAAAATAATATAGATGATAAGGTAAGTGAATCGACAAGGCTTTTAGCATCTCTCTCGATGAATGACATAAGAGACGAAACAGTTACTACGACATGGGCATGTAATGTGAGCATGAAGAAACGAACTTCTAATTACTTCATTTAATTTGACAGACGACTATGTTTGCTGAAGTAAGCAAGTGTTTCAGATGACCAATTAAAAAACATCAGTAATCAATTATATAAGCTTAAGCAGCTAATGGTTAATTTCGATGAAAAAAAGAGAAGAGCTTCGCGGGTTGTGCAACGATTTTGGAAACGGACTGTTTAGATATCAACAAGTGATTGATAAACATTTCATAACAATTTGAACAAGGATATGTATTAAGACAGGATGTGGTTAGTGCGGTAACTCGATGGTGTAATCTAATTTTAGCATCACACAATTCTGAACATGATATTTATTCATTGATTAAAATATGTCCTTAAAAATTTATACTACGAAGACATTTCATTTGATGATAGACAAGAAAATTGAATTAAGGCTTATGTTGTAAATAGATGAATTAGTATATACATTACATACTTCATCCCACTGCAAATGACGGGTCCTGTCATAAATGACAGTGAAGACATGCAAGAACAAAAAGCAACGTTTTTAAAACAAGAACTCCATGAGAATGACATTGAAAAGTCACACTTGCCTCATGGCCTACATTGGCACGACTGCGAAACGACTAATATTTCATAACTAGCTCGAGGAATGACTGGTTATGATCATATAGCGATGCAATGTGCATAACCCTGCGACATTGCGATTCGCTTTTGCATAACCTTTCATGCTCATCATGGTCATAACAATGGATATGGGCTAGTTCAAGTAACATGGACACAGAGATGCAAATACCCATCTGCATTTCGCAATCAGCTGTCTGACAGATTGATCCTTCAAGTGCAGTCGTTTTTTATGTCAAAACAGAAGCGTCAACCCTACCCAAAACGTCATGCCACACCTTTTGAAATAAGCAAGTTTATTAACAATATTTCTGAAATAGGTCAAAAGGATAGTGCATACGAAAGCAAATTACTTTTTGCAATTTAAAATTGCGCTTATTGTGCTCACAAATTAAACGAAGTTATGACAATAGCGACGCAATATTTTCCTGATGTGTCCTTTAATTATTGTACGTCAAATATCACTGGTAATGTCATTAACATCATAATTATGTTACAAAGTCTCCATTTTGGCAAAAACAAGTGAAAATTGTTTAAATTTATCACCCATCAAAAAATATCTCTGAAGCCAAAAGATCTCAGTAAAATATCTCAATATCTCAGATAATCCGAAAATATCTCAGCTGAGATAAATATCTCAGGAGTGGCAACACTGACATAATCAATAACACATAAGAATTGGAAATTGACTTCAGCGATATGGATGAACTACGACATAGGAGGATGGATGACACAAACTATGTAAAGATTTAGAAGTAGAAGGAAGAAACTTATGACATTAAGAAATTTGATTGCTAACGATAAAGAGCGGCGCATTTCTCAACTAGTTCTCTGGGACCAAATTGCTTTGCAGCGTATCTAGTCCAAAAGTCACTGATCTTGCCACTAATTCCGGCATACCTCCCTTTCCTATTTGATTTTGCGGAAGGTCTTCCCGCATTGAGAAACCCTTGTTGAATTGAATTTTGTCTATTTTCCTTGCGAAGAATGTAAACAAGGAAATAAAAGGAGGCTTTGGTCTTAGCTGTTTTACGATTGAGTTTGCTGTGCCACCCTTCCACATCATTGTTCGTTCTCATTGTGAGCTTGTAGACACACCAGTCGCTTGGTCCAAAAAAGGAACCCTTTTTTATCCAATTCTTATGAACGTAACTGAACAACTTACGCAACTTACTTGAGCTTGGAGAGCGTCTTAATAGCTGTCTGAATACCTGTGGAATGTGGCCTGCTGGCGCAAAAGGTAAGCCTAAAATGTTCCTAATGGAACGCCTAACCGAATGATCACAACGGTAATCAATCGTTAGTCCATATTCCTGGACTTTCCTCCATACGGCTTGTGTCCAATGGAAGAAACAACCGTGTCTCTTTACCGATTGCGGTAATACTGCCTTACAAGCTTGCCATATGGCTTTCTCAAAGTCCATCATAATGGACTTGGTATTCAGAACGCTACCGAATCTCTTCAAGCTATCCAGGACTGCACTGGAAAGCAATAGTGATGTTGTTTTTATGGATGTGTAATAGCAGTAATACATGAATGGATAGTTATATATAAATTCAGTCAATAGGATTTTGCGGAGGTAGTTCAAAATAAGAATTTTTGTGATAATTTAGGGCACTATACAGCTCAATTCTAAGCAAAATAGAGCACTATTTTCAACAAAATAAAGCACAATTAATCATAAACTATCACATTGGTGGTTGTCCATTGAAGACATACAAACGTTTCTTATACATCAGAATTCAAGAATTATGAGTTTTCAGATAACTTCACAAAAAATTGGAGACTTGACAACTTCCTTGAGCGGACTCCGGATATCTTTTAAGTGCTAGTCGTCAAATATGCCAACTTCGTAAAAATTGTATTTCTTTTTTTTGCAAAGCTTACAGTTCTGTGTAGAGTAGGCGTACCATTACATACATGAATATTAAGAAAAAAATTAAAAAAAAATTTGACAATGTATTTTAAGAATACGATTATAATAGCTTACCGGAGAACGACTTGGTAGTCAGTCTGACGCCGCTGACTCATCAGGACGTACACCCGGGGGAGCATCTTCCATTCTCCGCCTTTCTCCGATACGCTGTGAATTGACAACAACTGGGTGAACGGCTTGGGCACTACTGCAAACGTTGCATCCAGGTTCCAAGCCTTGGCCTCGTACAGTTCCTCCAACTGTCCATTTGTTCCAAAAATGATGTGCCGATAGTCATCCCCCTTGAGATCGGCAATCAGAAACTGTTCGGTGACGAACTCCATATCCAGGTCGAAGTGCAGGTCCGTCTTTGAAGGATTCGGAGGGCGTGTTCGGGATCTAACTCTGTTTACCAACCTCTTCAAAGCTGCATGGTTGGGCATGGATGAGAAAGGGATTCCCATATCCTGGAACGATAGAATTTCTGTTACATTCATTCAATATAATAATTGTATAATTCACCAACATAAAATACAAAAGAAGAATAGATATTGAAACGACGTCACCATCATGACATTTGTGTATTTGTATTTCAATGAAGAATGTTCAGTGTACTCCTTCTCCTTATGCAATATTTGGTCTATATAAACTTAATCATGGAATAATCAAATTTACAAAACAAAGCTCAATGAATTATGGAATGTATGTAGTATATATAATAACATCAAAAAATATTTTATGTATAATACAATTCTCCAATTACCTCGTCACACTCTTCCAAAGCCGTTTCCGTCAGCGATGAAGAGGGAACAAAACAGTTCACAACATTCCCAGCAGAATCCTTCAAATCCCGAACGATCTGAAAAGTATGGATAGAGTATTAAATATACATGCATGCAGTTTTAGCTCTATCCATGGGAGTATATACACAAAATTTATGCTTTTAAATGAGAATGAAAATCGATTTAAAAAAATACAGTCCTCAATGAAAAATACAGATCAATTACAGACTAGTCTGTGAATACAGCCCAAGTGGCAACCCTGTTCTGAATATTCTGAAACTCCGGTATTATTATAATAAAATATAATAATAGCAAATAATAAAGCATAACTGTTTACCTTGTAAACCGCGTACTCATTCAGCCTCGGAGGATGATTGTGAGGATGTGACAGGTTAGAGGGGACACCGCCTTCGGAGAAGGAGACGGTTGCTTGACACCTTTTCGTTGACCTTCTGCAGCATCTCCATGTCGTTGTCTTGGTTTTCTTAGCGAAACCATACCCCTCCACGACTAAGATGTCCTTCCCACGTTGGGATGCACCTTCGACCAACTGCCACTCTACCTCCGAGACCTCAACAGCTGACAGCCCCTGATCAGCATCCTATTGAAAAAATAACGGAAAGATTTTAGAAATATTATTAAATAAAATATTACAAGTTAAAGATGTTGCATTTGGAAGGATTTATTGAAGATAATAATGTTCTCAAAATCTAGTTCATACATTGCTTTCAAAAAACATATTTCTCCTTTCGATAGGTGGCATGAATAAAATATCTTACTTCTTCTTCATGGGCTGAAGGTTGATCTCCGATCTCTTGCTCCTGGTCTTCGTTGATGCCACGCTGCCGAAGTCTTTCCATCAAAGGCGGCATCAACTAGAAAAAAGAAAACATTCATGTATACTAAATGTGTATTATGCAATTTTGAAATATATAATTCATCAGTAATTAATATGTCGCATTTCATTACGTAATGTAATTTGATCTATGTGTAAAAATACGCAAATTATCTCACTTCTTCATCAGTGCTGCTACCACTTGAGTCGCAACGAATTCTCCTCCTCTTCATAACTGCTCGAACACGCTCTAGTAGAGGAACATCTTCGTACTGAAATAAAAAGTATAGATACTGTGAAATATAAATATATGTCTCTTACATAGACATATTCATCTCGAAAAATGCAATAAAGCCGGATATTTTGAATTTGTTGAATAAATAACTAATAAAATTGAAAAAAAAATGAAAATGAAATGAATGAATGATTGAAATTCCTTAAAATAATATCATGGCTAATTCTTTTGTATTTGTTCATTTTAGTAAATTTTTGCTTACATCGTATAAACCATCATCTTCTCCACTTTCTTCATCCATGTCCACGGACACCATCTGCTGACTTCCAACTTCAACCTCCACCACTTGAGACACATCCTCACACTCCTCTGTCGTCTGTCTACCCGACACCTGGCCTGACTCGCCACCTTCACGATCACCGACGCATCCCACACAGTTCCACAATCTTGAAGGATCTGAAAAAAGGCGAGGAGAGGTGTTTTACAATACTCAATTTCGTTGGCCTTAAATCAACACACTTTGCAGAAATATACCCTAACAGAATGAAAGACAAAATCTCGAAGAAATGGGAATAATAGGAAGTCTGCGATTGGCGAGGGGGAGGTTCAGAAAACACGAAATAAGTGTTACAAGAATCAACTTTGACTTTCAAGGTCGTCACTGCTGAAAAAAACAAAGTTATATCAGATCAGAAAAAAATTGGCGAGGGGGAGGTTCAGAAAACACGAAATAAGTTTTACAAGAATCAACTTTGACTTTCAAGGTCACTGCTGAAAGTTCCATTGTTCAATTAAAAATCGGCATTCAAGTATCTAGATCACGGTTCGCTTCAAAGTCGAAATCAATGTTCATTTCCAAGTCGTACACAATATTCG
Organism: Prostheceraeus crozeri; assembly: GCA_907163375.1. Classification (NCBI taxonomy): domain Eukaryota; kingdom Metazoa; phylum Platyhelminthes; order Polycladida; family Euryleptidae; genus Prostheceraeus; species Prostheceraeus crozeri. Next base: position 100,219 of record CAJQUW010004516.1, on the reverse strand, counting down.
CTGCAACAGTTGAATTCGCTTGAATCCTTGATTCATACTAGGTTGATGCTGAGATATGCACGACTCTCATTAGAAAAGAATCGCTTACCGTAAAACACCCTAACATTGTCCACCTCGCCTAACTTTGAACCACTAAAATTTGTACTGTTTTTTAATGCATCATCTGAATATTTCATATGCATGTTTCTTATTCGACATTTGGAAGCACTGTATCAAGGATATTTAATTTTGAACAATACTTTTCCGCCAAAAAACAAAAAAATATAATTTTGATTTTTTTGTATTTTTTGATTAAACAAAAAAACTTACCCCTGATTTTGCACATGTACTCATTGGAGTATCTTAAAACCTGCTAAAAAGTAAAACTTATTCTCGCAAAGGACCTCTATCATCGTTTCCTTTAAACCTCAAAACAATTAACTCTAAAAATATACCTACCGGGCAATGTTAGGAACCACTTTATTGAAATTTTTCCCTAAGTTTGACCCACATTTTCAACACGACATAAATTAGAGTTTTGGATATTGCCCATAACTATTTTTCAATTCAACAAATCTCTTGCCGGTCCCTTGGTGTGACCTAATTTGGATGAATGTATTGACTCGGAAAATAGGAACAATGAATAAAAAGTTAAGTTGAGAATGCAGCAGATCTCTTATAAGTTGGCGATACGCCTATTGTTTGGGCCAACCATGATGGAGGAATGAGGATAACGACTATGACCAAATCGGAAACGGGCATGAAGTAGTAGGAAAATGAAAGGCAGCACTGTGAAGCTATATGGTATCGCATTGAAGGATCAAAAGTCGTATGGTTTTATTTTTGGAATTATCAATAAGTGTGTGATCCTCGATAGTATGCTCTTTGCTTAGCACTTATCGTTCTTCTTGTGTAAACAAACCTACATTCACCTGATGTAAGGTGAAAAAAATGAGCGAGGAATAGCTTTCCGAATTGTCGTGTAATTCAGTAAATCCCTTAGGCCTATAGCAATTTTGTTTGCAGTGTTTTCAATAGGCCTGCATCTGATAGGTAAGAAATCATCCTGTGTGGCATTTTTAGCTTGGTGGAAGTAGTTTAGGAGGACAGAATAATGCTATCATGCTTAAATAAGGTAACACAATGAAGAAATCGGAAGTGGACCATGTTAGGCACATTGGCGCCTAACTTTGCCCAGTAGCATGTTGGTAAAAAAAGTGAAGGTACAGTGTGTGAGTTCCGCTTTTACTATGGAATCTGAATCTAGAGCCTGGACACACTTTCATAATGCCCTAAAATCATTTCTTAATACCTTAGCATAAAAGTAACACAGTCATGAAGTTCAAAAATGGGCCAAAGTTAGGGTGTTTTGCGGTATATCTTATTAAAATTAAGCCTGAATAATAATAAAAAATAATGAGTTTAAGGCCTATCAATCTCGCATCGATCCTTATCAACGAAATCTCCCACGGCATACCATTAGCTGATTCAGATTAAAACAGTCGCGCTACATTGGTCGAAAATTATGGTAATGCTATTTATTATTGCTCATGAGTAAATAGGTATGTGATGTCGTCTGTCAATTAAACAGCACCTTTATGTCACGCGCCATGAATTGAACAACAATTTCATGTCATAAATGATAATAATAACCAAAATTCTAATAAAAATTGTTTGAGTATAAGATTATGCTCATTGATATTTTCATAAGATACTGTACATGATTATCTTCCAATTTCCCTTCGGAAATTCGAAGATGTAATATACTGAAATGATGTATCCAATCGTCAATCACTCATATCCTTCCGTTTTCAGAACATATCTTCATAGAATTATATAGACCTAAGTGCTTTAAAATTCAATCTATTAAAATGTATAACCAAATAAGTTACCTTTCCTGAGCGCGAAAAACTCGGGGCGAGAGAGGCCCGAACCGCACTGGCGATGGAACCTCTCCCCACAAACACTGCACCTCAGGACGTCCTCCCTTTTCCGCAAAAACTTCCTACAACTATTACAGATCGTCATCTCGTATCAACTCGTTAAACTTGAGAGCCTTAAGTTAAAAAGGTGAAAGTGATTCAATGAAGATTTTGAACAAATCCAGGAAAAAATTGATAAACTTAAACAAAACATCTCCATCTTAATGATCCACCCATTAACATGATTAAGATATATCAAAAATCTTAGTTTCACATCTACATTATTTCAAGTAAAGATCTGAATCTTATACATCTATAAGTTCATGTTCAATGACTCTATGTATACTTACTAAAATGTGCACCCAAAATTGTCAGTATAACTTGCTCACAAATTCCTTGTTGCCATATAAAAGTTTGATGTCTTCTTCATGAAGTTAATCTTCATTAGTCTCAGCATGATAAATTACAATTCTGGTGTCATCTGATGCACTGGTTATAAAATTGTTGTTTTCTTGTCAATTCGCTGCACAACAAGTTCAGCATGACCAGTTATTTTCAATCTTGTTTGTGGTGGATAAATGTATCTTTTATCATAATACTTCACGGTAGATCACTCAAAACCTAGTTTTATGTGGACTTCATCTATTATACAATTGACAACAATGTTATAATTCATTAGCTGAATTCATATCTTTCTTCAATTCGATGAAGTTGAGTGTATGTGTGCGTTTATGTAAAATTCTTAGCTTAAAATTTGTTTTAATTGATCGAATCAATAATGTATCGAGGACGGTTGTGTTGCGTATTTTCGTGCAATGCGGTTTCATCTGAGAATTCTAGATAGATTGTGATAAATTTGGGGCAAAATTAAGGAATTGATGCTCAATCACTCCATGTTATAGCCACAATACTTAACTGTGACTGATTATGGTATTATACCTCATGATTGGGACTGTTGACCTTCCGAAATGCCTCTACTAACTCTTTAATTCAATGCTGAAGTGATACCTTGATAGTTTCGTCAACAATTTGACATTGTTATTTGTACTAATGATTGTCGAAATTGTGTATGATCTGAGCGGTCTGGGGTTATTTTGTACGCTCTCTTCAATGGCAATGTCTATTTCTTTCTTAAATGAAATAGAATATGATTATTTTGATAAAATTGGTATTTTACGAATTATTGCAATTTTTAAAGGTTGAAAATTGTAGGAAAACATGCTCTGATTGGAATGACATGAACAATTACTCATTATGTGACCTATAAAGAATTTTTTGATGTTAAAGTTCGACCGATAAGTTGAATGGTTCCGGAGCACTTGTGACTGGGTCCAGTTTCAGTCTTAAAAATTGAAAAAAAATTTTTAGAAAGTAAGTAGGTCGAAATCTTCTAAAAAAGGTACTAACTTGATAACTGCAATGTATTTCCTTTATCATGGCATGTTTATATGTAGAAAAAAGTTTATTCCTTTGAAGCACTTGGGCCCTTTGTAAAAGTACACAAAAAAAATGCGATTTTTGTCATAAAAATGAGTTTATTTTATAGACAAGGACATTGTAGTATCGAAAATGGGCATTTATGTGTACAGCAGAGTCTGTGCAACACATTCATGTCAAAAAAGGAGAGTCATTTTGTACTTTTTTTTGGGCCCAGTTTTACCGGGCCCAGTTGTCCCGGAATCAAACAAGTTTGCTGGTCAGTCTCCTAATGGGTAAGAACTTATTTCTGTACTTTTTCTAAATATAGGCAAGTGAAACTGATGTATTTCGCTAATCTGAATTGGAAAAATATCTTAATGATGAGGCAGAAACCGGGTTTGTTCAGAAATAGACATTGAAAGTCGGAAACGAATAAAATTAAAAATGAATGAAACGGGGAGAGATTGGGGTCTAAATTTCCGATGAAAATAAATAAGTGCAGAATTCTCATAGTGTTATTCAAAGGTTTATGGAAAACAGTTCCCTGCGTCCCTGTGTTCAGCACACATTTGAACCTAATGATGTTACTAATAGAGTTTTTATAGTAGAACCTGCACCTCATCATTACCCCATCACACAAAAAAACTTGCATTGCTCAGTGGTTACCTTCTCCATTTCGGCAGCAATGCGGTAGCTTTCAACTTTGTTAAATTCCTTTTTGGTCGGATACATTAATCTTGCAAATTCGATAGTAGATTTTGAGCACTGAAAACGAAATATGGGGGAGTCGTCTCATTTGCCTATTCAACTTCGAGTGTGAACAATCATTGAATTCACAATCTACAGTCGGAGACGAATTATTAGTCACCCCCTCGATTTTTCGTTATTTTTTAGTAAAAGTTGCTAAGCAATACGTGAGATGTATTAGATGTACACTGTTGCGCGTATTAACTGAAAGCTTATTGAAAGAGATATGAAACCATTGTCGCATCATTTTGAAATGCAAACAGGGATGAATATTGCTGTTGGGCTCGGCAATAGATCATTTGGAATTTCACTTTTTTTCTTCCGAATTGTTCCCGTAATCAGTTATTTAATCATGCGCTGAAGGATGATTACACCATTGGCTCATGAAAACAAGATAGCGCTGCAAATACTAAACATGTGAAGTTGAGATACTTTTCTGCATTTCTTACGGAGTGTTATTGTATTGAAATGATATAACTGAGAGTAGATAAGTGTCATGATAGCAAGCAAGAAAGCGCTTCTCGTGGCATAATGTGGCATAGTGTGGAAGTACCGCAAGATGGGGTAACTCTGCCATACCTTTTGATCGTATGATGCTCATATTCTTTCCTGTTGCATATTTCTTGTATTTAAGAGTGACGCTTAGACCAATTGTGTCGTCCACTTTGCGAATTAAACACTCATAATTAATTCTGGATAGCTATTCAAGCACATATTTAGGTTAAAGAACCGGGATAAAATGACCAATAAAAGCTACAGTATAACCAGAAATAGACTAGCAGTAAAACAATGACGTGGCTGCACTCGAGAGTAAGCACTATGGTGATTTGGTATAGCAATAAGTAGACATTATTAGGATGATATTCAGACAAGGCGGGAAATTGCGCACATAAAGATATATAATCAAGAAAGGGATGGAACTAAAACCAAGGGAATGGAAGACAACATAAGAGGAGGGACAAAGATGCGACCGGCGACCGATATTTTTGGAGCAAAGGGCACATTACAGCTAAAGCACAAGAGGAACAATTGCACACGAGGATTACGATAATAAGTACGCTAAAAGTTAGGATATACGCTGCATCGGATACATGTGATGAATTAAAAAGAATACAACATAAAATTACTGAGAGGTATCGGACTGTATTAAATGCAACTACATCATAACGATAAGGAAAATAGGTAACGGAAGCAAAAAGGACAAAGGAAACAGAAGCAATAGGAAAAATACGAAAAGGGAAACCATTAGGAGGATAAAAGGGAACGGAGGTAAGGACGAAGACGGTTAAAATGGAGCAACACGTGGGAGTCAATAAAAGAGTCAGAAAGGGCGAGATTAACCGAAGCGGAAAATGGGAAGGGGGACAGGAAGAACCAGCGCAGACGGGGGAAACGGCTTTCCAACACGGTGGCGAAGCGACGCACGGCGTCGGCCGTCAGCCGACGAGGCTTAAAAATAAGGACTATTCCCTTTGCCAAAAAGAAGGGGTTGGCGCCAGGCGGGGGGTCATTGAAAAGGAGGTCTAGGGTAGAGTGGGACCAAAAAGAAATTTCATTTAATTTGGGGTAGGTATAGACGAATGGGGTGAACGAGGTCAGGAAAGATATTGATTTGGGAGTGACAAGAAGTTTGCGGGGGTAGCAATACAATACCGGCCATGGTCGTAGGGGACCGCGATCGTTTAACGAGCAGACCAGGTACAGACGGTTGGTCATCTGTGGCCCGCCAAATAGGCATTTGCGGCTGCATGCTGCATGACAGCCACAAATTCGTGGGGCGCGAGCTTGACGAGCCATAGCAACGGTGTGTTGCCATGGAGGACGTAGTCCACAATGGCTTCAACGAAGTTTTCATGGATGGTTTGGGAGCTTTCGGAAATTAGCAGTCCCTGATTAGTTACTTGGGTAATAAATTCCATAACCTGAAGGAGGACAGAAATTGGTTGGGTAGAGGGCACGGCAAAGGGGTGAGGCGTACACGATTACGGAGGGGGTAGCGCGAGTGACTGTCTGGTTGCGGCTGGGTGGCTGAGGAGTATCAGATGGTGGTAGCAAATGTGAATTTTAGAGCGTCGTGGACTGCCGAGGAGGATCATCGTCAAATGTTAGTAGGCGAGGCAAAGGATGGAGTATGAGGCTCAACGGCCATCTTGCAGCGATTTAGATTGACCCACTGCTTTTTGGCTCGCGGCTCATTGACTGGTAGCAATAGTGCGTTCGTGTCTGTTGCTTTGAGGACTCGATACGGCCCTCTCCACAGTTTTTGCAATTTTTTTGTTATACCCTTTTTTGGTTGAGGGGTATAGACATAAACGCGATCACCTATCGAAAGGTGACTCATGGTGTTTTGACAAGTCTTGTCGTACTGTTCCTTTTGCCGCTGTTGAGCTTCGGCAGAATTGCGACTAGCCAAATTCCAGGCTTTCTGAAGTTGCTGCACAAGCCGATGCTTACAAGTATCGACGTCGCAGGCACTAGCAGAGTCATGCAATTCTCGAAGCACCAAATCACAAGGAAGATGGGGAGAGATTGTCGTGGTCTAGTCGTCGTCTGATCAAATCGTTTGTGCACAGCCTTATATTTGTCCGAGTCATCCAATTGTAATTTGCCGCGATAGCCTCCACACCTCGGACCCTCACAGATCAACTGTGTGGTCGATACAGAGACAAAATTTTTCCCGTGTAATCGCAGAATTGCTGAGACTGCTTCTCTTGAGAGAGAAAATTGAGTGGGCAGTGTTATTATTCCATTCGAGATAACAATAGAGCTGAGAGAATTAAACGTGGGGCATTGACCATCTTACTCCCAAAATTATTCAAACCATTTCGTTCTATTGACAGCATACCAGTATTGTCAAATTCGCAGAACTTTGCTCAAGTCTCTTACACAAATAGTGTTACTGCTCAATAGAACTGAGAATTGTACATGAGAAGTTGCACAATGGATTTTGCTATCATATAATCTCAAAGCTATTCAAATCCTTCCGTTTCATTGATCTCATATCAGTATTGCCGAATTTGCTGGTTGATGTAATATGCTCAGATTGCGCTACCGCTCAAAAATTTATCGATTTTAAAAATATTATCGAAATATTTGCAGAAATTCTTGCAGCAACAGAATTTCGGGTTTTCATAATAATGAGACAAAGAAGAACATAGGCCTATTCCAAAGCAATTCTGTATTAGTACAAATTCAATCAAAATAATTGTTCAATTTTCGAGTACAAAAATTCCGCTCTATTTGCAGCTACCGCAAACAAAATAAACGTCATAACTGTGACAATTTCCACAGTACCATTTCAAACATTCAAGACACTGCACCCAATCCGGTCCTTCAAAAGATCTCCACAAAACGAAGCAATGGGCACATGAGCCATCATCATCATCGAATTCGTCATAAGATGAGTCTTGTCGACTAGAAGTTGGTTCATCTCGCACGCCGGATGAAGTCTCTCCTTCATTTACTGAAATAATTTTAATATCCTTACCTGGTTGTATCTCCCACGCTTGATTTTAGGCTTCTCAGTTGTTCCCAAACCTCGATTTTCTTTCATTGAGCACCTTCACCATTTCACTGGATTCAGTCTGACCGGGAAGTCTGCTCAACACCGCACGTTCATCAAATGGTACGAGACCAGTTGCTCTGAATGCTGATTGAAGATTCTTCTGTGCGTTGATTGTGGATTGCGACCACATATTTGTTGAGATCAATAGGCCGACCCTGTACAGTGTTGGCCAAAAAGATCCGGACAGTCAATGTTTTTTCATTAATTTTATTATTGCTAACTGTTTTGATGCAGGAAGGTTATGAAAAGTCATTAAATTTGACAATATTAATTTAATTAAATGTTAGATTAAAAACATACTTGGAAACATACTAAAAAACATAACATTGAACGTTACTTCGTACAAAGTCAGTACTTAGTTGTGTGGCCCTTTGCAGCCAAAACTGCTGCAATACGACGTGGCATAGACTCGATTAATGAAGAGCAAAATTCAGGTGTAATACATCGACACCACACATTCATGACTGCGCTTTTTAGGTCAGCTGCTGATGATGGGTTTAAACGCGACACTTCTTTCTTTACTTTCGTCCAACAATTCTCTATCGGATTAAGATCCGGTGATGATCCTGGCCAAGGTCCGAGCACTGACACTTCATGATCAGACAACCATTGTCTGACTTTTCTTGCCTGATGGCAAGGGGCACCGTCATGCATAAATGTAGTGCATCGGTGCAACTCCATCCATGAAATTAACTTCTCTTCGAGAATATGAAGGTATAAATCTGCGTTAACAGTTGAGCCTTGAGGAACGAGGAAAATACCAGCCCGTCCTGATGAGGTTATAGCTCCCCAAATCATTAGTGAAGGACATGATCTCACAGTTGTTTTCACATAACGCGGGTTATACCGTTGTCCAACTGGCCTGCGCACAAGTTTTCTATTTGTTTTGAATTGCTGTATCTGTGTTTCATCCGAAAACATAACACTTCGCCACTGCTCAGCAGTCCAGTTTTTATGAAGCTCGCAGAATTTAACGCGATCGGCAATATTCTTGGCGGTCAAACGCGGCTTCATCGCCGGTCAACATGCTCGTAAGCCCGCCTCAGATTGAAGACGCCTTCTGATTGTCCGATTGCTAACGATAACACCATCAGGCAATTGACTTTTGATTTCAGCGCTTGATATATCCGGTCGTTTCACTGCAGCACGTCGAATCATATGATCAGTCTGGATGCTCGTGATCCGGGGACGCCCGGGAGACGTTGCTGGTAGACAATTACCTGTCTCTTTGATGACACGAATAATATCATGCACTGTAGACTTCGGTACTTTGATTCTCGCAGCTATATCGCGCACAGAAAATCCATCTTCATAAAGCAACTGGATATTTGCACGAAGTTGGCTTGAGGTTGACATCACTAATGAAACTGTAAACAAAAGCAGCGTACGCGCAGTATTTTTAAGTCACGTGAGTCAAATATTTCATCAGCCTTTTCACAATTGGCTATCCAATCTATTCAATGAGAGAGAAGTTAATTTCATGGATGGAGTTGCACCGATGCACTACATTTATGCATGACGGTGCCCCTTGCCATCAGGCAAGAAAAGTCAGACAATGGTTGTCTGATCATGAAGTGTCAGTGCTCGGACCTTGGCCAGGATCATCACCGGATCTTAATCCGATAGAGAATTGTTGGACGAAAGTAAAGAAAGAAGTGTCGCGTTTAAACCCATCATCAGCAGCTGACCTAAAAAGCGCAGTCATGAATGTGTGGTGTCGATGTATTACACCTGAATTTTGCTCTTCATTAATCGAGTCTATGCCACGTCGTATTGCAGCAGTTTTGGCTGCAAAGGGCCACACAACTAAGTACTGACTTTGTACGAAGTAACGTTCAATGTTATGTTTTTTAGTATGTTTCCAAGTATGTTTTTAATCTAACATTTAATTAAATTAATATTGTCAAATTTAATGACTTTTCATAACCTTCCTGCATCAAAACAGTTAGCAATAATAAAATTAATGAAAAAACATTGACTGTCCGGATCTTTTTGGCCAACACTGTATATTCTGCATGTTCTGTCAAATCGGAAGACATTTTTTTCTTATTTGAAGAGGCCAATAATTCTTGGATTTGATTAGGAATGTGCCATATTTTAGAATTTAATAATGGCTTCCCGATCTTCATATCCTCTGTAATATCCAAATCGACCTACTGACATATAGTATACAGTAGGTTGAGGAATAAGGAGAAACGCATTTTTCCTGTTTTTAATTAGGGCTTAGATGTTTCAAGCAATGAGAAGCGCTTGGTAAATTTTCAGGTGTAACTTACGTTTCATAGTTCATAGTTCCTTGCCATGAAGGTTTATAATAGCACAATATTTTGGTCGGCCATGCACTCAGCAATTCGGAAGGTACTTCCACCTCGGATTTTACAAAGTCTTCTATTATGGTTAATTGCTGGCCAAGCCAGGCATTCATGGGGACGCTCACAGCGTGACCTACAAAGTTCGGTCTAATACACAAGTCTGTCATCGTAGTCACAGGAGTTTGCAATGAAAGTCTTATGCCGTCATAAATTATGTCCTGTGGGTATGTTTGGTATTGGTTTTACTACTTTATGAAGATATTTCGTCGACATTTGTAGTTTGCTTGGATTTAGTGAAACGGACGTTGGTGCAGGTCGAGGAGACATGGCCATCTGAAATGAAAGAATACCACTAAGTGAACTCATTATGTTACTAAAATATAACTTTCATAAAGCGCGTTGCATGAGCGATGCTTATAATGGTTTAAGTTAGCATGTTTTTGCTTTAATACAAATTTAAAAGTAATTGCGATAATTTGTCTTGAGAAAGCAGTTGTGGTCGATTTACTGCACTCAATGATGAAAACTGTCCAAAATCAAGAGGTTCGTGTCCTTCTAATAAAATGATTACTTTTTACTTCTTAGAAGAATCATCTCGTTTAAAAAATGGATCTGTAAACGAAATAAATGTGGCACCAACATGTTTGGTGATTGTGCTCTCAATCATTCTGGCTTTCGCTCCTTGACAGAATTCATGATAACTTACGTTTTCGGTTGAATTGATATGATGACTTAAGTAGTGATCCCGTGACAAAATGAAGTGCAAAATGTGAAATGATGAGTCATCATGCTGACTCAGCCCCGTGACCTCAGGTGATGGCCTTGCGTGACCTTAGGTGATGACCTCGCGTGACCTTGGGTTACCGTTCCGCGTCATGAAATACGTGATGTGACTACTGCTGGTTTTATAAGTAGTGCTAAAAACGGAAAAATGTGAAGGCGTGATGTATTACTGAGTGTCATGTGATGAGACTATGAGCAGAGGCGGGAGTAACCTTGACCTTACTTTTCCGGGAGAGAGGGTGAGACTACAAGCAGAGAAGGGATTTTGTCCAGGATGGAGCATGTTGTGTAGAAGTGGATGCCTTTTGTCCACTGTTACCACTGGTCTGTGACTGTAAGATGTGATGGGACTACAAGCAGAGGTATGAGGAGTGACCTTAAATTGACATTGACCTGATCTCAGCGGGAGAGAGGTATGAATGGGGTATGTGTTGAGACTACAAGCAGAGAAGTCTTTTGTCCACCGTTACCACTGATCTCTGACTGTAAGATGTGATGGGACACTATGTCATTAGATGCATGTGGTAAGTCGGGAAAAGGTCATTCGCCTCTCTCTCATCAAATGACTCCAAAAACCGGGTTTCCATAGGAAACCAAGGCAGATTTTTCGATTGCCGCACTCACCTAAGTAGTCAGAGTGAGTGGAGAGCCAGGAGATGGCTTGGATATCAGACCATCGTAGTAGGCCTAAACTTTAAAGGCATGTATGTCTGCTTGTAGGAATCGGATGGACTTCGTTCAACGTTTGTTCGAGAGGTCATGATTCAGGTCAAGTCATAGACTAGCAAAACTGCCGAAAAATTTAAATTCGTTATTTTTGGAGGTTTTCTGGGATTTTCGAGCCTGCTGAAGTCAACCAAGGCATTTGTGTGTATGAGAGTTCTGATTGGACGAGCGAGGATTCCTACCTCATCAAACATCCACTATAAAGAAGCGAGTTAACTTTCATGGTTCCACTCTGCTATCAGGCCATTTCTCAAACTGACTGAAAGGGTGTATGGTAGGGAGGTTTTTGGTGCAATACTTCCTGTTGGTGATTTCGAGACAGCAGCGAAGTCCGGGGAGTATCGCACGGGACGTTGGCAGTTTTAATCCTTGTGAAACCTCTCTGCGTCTTGCTTGCAAGTTTTCGTCTCAACGGCATACTGACCACCAGGACGACATTGAGACAGGTTACTTTATAAAATTTCCATTGCACTGAATGACTCATTGTTGAGCAGCAGTATGGAATACGCATGAGTTCTCAATGTCATCTTTTCTATCGCTCGGTCATGTTCTCCCAACCACTCTCCTGTTTGTCTCACATATATGCGAGATGAACTGCATATATCTAAATGAATCAAAGGTAGACATTCATGTGCCAAGCGCACACATAAAACACACTTTTCTCTTCTTCACTGAACAAACTGTTTTGTTGAGAACACACTTTACAGTAGTAGAATCATCAAACGAAGAATTCATGTGTATATCAATAAGCTGCTATACTTTAAGTGAATAATCAAGTGCATTGATGTTATGACATTAGTACTAAAAATGTGTGATATAAGAAACAAACTAACAGCATTGTGCATCAATTCTCTTCATTGTTTAACCTTGACAAACGAGTTATTCAAACTTATATTATGATCAGATTCCCATTATGCGCGCATATAAAGAAAACAACAAAATTCAAAATCAGTTTAGTACAAATAGTAGTCATTGTTACAATGTGCATGAACACACTACCGTAGTAGAATCATCAAACGAAGAATTCAGGTGTATATCAATAAGCTGCTATACTGTAAGTGAATAATCAAGTGCATTGATGTGTTATGACATTAGTACTAAAAATGTGTGATATAAGAAACAAACCAACAGCGTTGTGCATCAATTCTGTTCATTGTTAAACTTTGACAAATGAGTTATTCAAACTTATATTACGATAAGATTCCCACTTTATCGCGCATATAAAGAAAACAACATATTTCAAAATCAGTTTAGTACAAATAGTAGTAATTGTTACAATGTGCACGATGTCATAAGTTCAGTAGCAAATATTAGCCTGTACTTTTACTCAGGTTTCATATCAATTGTTTACACAAGGGTGGGACATCTTCACTCACAAAATCAATCAATTAGTGTATAATCATACATATCATGAGTTTTCAGTCTTCGACGCTTTGGTGGAGGTATTCCGGTAGCATAGTGACCATGAGGTAAAGAAAAGTTGGCATCAATCCAACACCGCTTATCCTCCCAAGCTGAGAGGTCACGTTTACGGAGTTTATGAGTTGAAACAGTATGATGTTTTGAACGGAGTACAGTCATCTCAATGGAGCTCTCACTTTGATTGTCCAATACATTTTTGTAGTTCTCATGACTCATTTTACGAACAGCTGCTTTTGATATACCTTTTGCCCTTTTTATGCAGTCCATCTTGCTTTTATACTTTATGGTATACGTCTTCGGCCTAAGAAGAATCATCTCATCAATTTCATGTCCCGCACTTTCATCTTTAAAACATCCAAGGCGAGCTTTGTTCTTGACCGAATATAAGCGATGTGATGTTGGATAGTTGCTAGCATCAAAATATGAACTCAGTTCTTTAAGGATATCATCTCGCTCAATAGATTTATCAGTTGTGACTGCTAGGAAAAGGCTGTCTGGATCACCACCTAAAAGATCAACATGTCTTATTCGTTAGTGTAGTTAGAAAGTTTATCATGTTTCATGAAATGCAAGTGTAGTCAAATAGTTTTATTATTGAACAGGTTTATTCCGTTCGTGTAGTTATTAAGTTTATCATGTTATACAAAAGTTTTACCGATGAAGTGATAATGTAGTCAAATAGTTTTACCGGGACACACGTTTGTGAAAATAAAGTTTGATCATCGAAGTTTTATTCGTGATTGTAGTCAGAAAGTTTATGATGTTTTGCAAAAGCAAAGTTTAGTGTAGTCAAATAGTTTTTACCACAACACACGTTTGTGAAAGTAAAGTTTGATCATTGAAGTTTATTCCGTTTGTATAGTCAGAAAGTTTATGATGTTGTTTTATGACTGACCGAACTCACAACAGCATTAGAAAGTTTTTATCCTTAGTTGAGACCCAGACTGCAGTATACAAAATGTTTTGTGTGACAGTCTTTTCACAATCAGTGAAGTGTAAATTCAGAGTGAATACATCTGTTAGGTATACATCAACTTTGGATGTGAAGTAAAGCGAATCATGTTAGATGTAAAAAATGAATTGAATATTAGACAACGCATGCAAGTTTTTGACGATTTGAGTTTGTTGTCAAAAAACCCAAATCGTAAGTTTATTGCATTGAACGTGAAACCTGCAAGTGAGATGGATAAGAATAATTGTTGGTGTATGTATTTAGACCTTATTTCGTGACAGCAGAGTTTCAAACGTTTAGAAGTTGCAGGGGTAAATGTGTAATTAGGATTAACCAACCGATGTTTATGAAGTGGCACGTCATTTACGAATAACACGTAGTCTATCGCGTTTGTCACTTATGAATGACCAAGTGAGATTTACATGACATCAAAATAGAAAATGTAAACCAAGTGTGATATGAAAGTGCAGAGATGAATAGATAAATGTTTTGTAAACGGATGTTTTTAGATGTAGGGATGTGTTACACACCTTTGCTGCGAATGAAGTCAACAATACAATGTCAAGTACATTCTTGAACAAGTCAATGAGATGGATACATTCCTAAAGTCCATAATCCAAGGGTAGGGCTCTCTACGATTGGATTTAGGGATTTAGCGTTTTGGATAATGAAATTAGCGATCTCTTTTAGTGTAGAATACATGCAACACATGATGCATATGTTCGCTTTGTAAAACGACTTTGAAGGTAAGACTCAATTTCGTGATGAAAAGAGAGGTTTCATATCGTTGATAAGAGATAGTTACATGCTCATTATGTTATACACTTTACATTTGATGCATTCAGCTGAAAGGTGATTGATGCATGTTCAATAGAAGAGTTGAATACTTTGTATGTATCTTAGTGATTGGAATAATAAGTGTGTAAAGAGTTGATCAGGAAAATATACAATAGTCGACGCATCAACGTTTGTTGTTATCCAAGCTAGGAATATGCAAACATCATTCATCAGTCAGGGTTGTACTTTAACATCCATGTTTTGTACAAGGTAGGATTCGTCGAACGTGTTATGACGAATGGGGATAGAACTGTAAATCTCACCAGTATGACTTTTACAATGTGAAGCATCTTGAAAATCCAGGTAGACAATGACCAAAGAGTAAATAAAACCTAAGTGAAATATAGGGTCATACAGAGGTTTAGGATTATACAACGCTTGTGGTGTTGATATGAATGTTGTTCGACAGATTGGAACCGTTAAATGATCTGCTAATATGATTTACAGTGAACAAGAAAATCAGTAAGAGGAGTAATAGGAAAACGTCTTCGCAAATGCAGACAAGTGAAAACTCTACTAAATGACCGCATGCACGGATTTTACCATCCATCATCAAAGTGAATTTAGTTCAAGCGAGTTACATGAATGTTAAATGTCGTACGCTGACAGAGACATAAGTTTACTAAATTATACAGCAATACTCCTAAATCACTAAATCCATAGGATAGGCATCCCAGTGTTAGGATTTAGGGATTTAGCGTTTTATACGTGTAAGTTACATAGATAAATCATTAAGTCCATAGCATAGTCAACCCTATGACAAGACTTAGCGTTATATGTGATCCACGTTAGTGATATCTGTTCGTGTAGAATGTGACTCAATACGTTTAGTCAGATAATGTATCATCAATTTCATTCACTTGGTTGTATGATGAAGAAAGTGTGAGATATAAATGAAAGCGATCTCATAAAGTTTGGAACACATAGTAGTAACATTGTAGGAATAAGTAAAGTGAAAAGTTATGTCGTATGAAATGAGTGATACAGGACTAGCTCACATTGAAATGAATTGTTAGTGTAACAAAAAAGCGGTGTGGGTTTCAATAACATATCATGTACATACTGTGTCGTTTTCTTTTCAGATAAAGTTGGGCTTCAAAAAGAGTGGATTGACTTAGTAATAAAGTTACAACCATTTTACTGTTTGTAAAGTTAGGAATAATATCAGAATCATTTCAGTGTTTTTTAAGATAGGTAAAGTATAAAATATTGTTAGAATCGTTCCAGTGTTTGTTAAGTTAGAGGTAAAGTTGTTGTTTGTAAAGTTAGAAATAAAGTTGTTTGTAAAGTTTGAAGTAATGTTAGAATCATTTCACCGTTTGTTAAGTTAGATATAATAGGTTTAACAACCACGTTAGAGAGTTGACTGTACTGAGATCTAAGGATGCGATGGTCACATTAGAATTCAAGTGATTAAATGTCATCTTAATGAAGATAGAAATGTTTGTGGCTGCATGTGGTGCAAGTTTGGCTTCCCTTCATTCCATGTCATCATTTATCCTTCCCCTCTACATTCCATATCCGAAGATATGTGGCGGGCTTGGGACCGCTTTAGCTGCATCAGAAGGAAGTTCTTATAAGAACTCATGATTCATTCACGAGGAAATGTGGTGAAACAGCGTGCGGTATGTTTGCATGATGATTTTATGATATAAAGAACGTCCATCACTCACTCCCGTCACTGAAAGAAAACATGATCGAGTTAGATGACAGCCATTCGTATGCATGCGTAAAACTCTTACTTCTTCTGATATCACAATAATCTCCTCATATTCATCTTCACTCGCATCCACTGCCAACTCCTCACTTTCCACCGTCTCGGCCTGACTCATCACCGTGCCCATCTCTTGCTGTAGTCGACGGCTCATATCATCATTCAAAGTGAAGTATGAATAATACTTCATAAATTTGACAGTGATATCCTCACCGTAGATATCAGTGTGGAATTCTTCTCTATGGTGTAGAATGCGAAGTGGTATAACGCACGCTCTTGGCTTATCGGACATGACTATGATAGTGAAATGCAAGAGACTGGTTTATATGAGAATGATACAGCAGCCTTTCAAATGTCTTGTTCGCGCAATTAAATCGCTTTAGACTATCGGTTGGTAGTTGTAATACGACTGTGTCAACCTATCGTTCATTTTCATGTTTGATGTGCTGACCTGAAGCGTTATCAGAGATTTCCCGTCATCATCTTCCCTATTGACTGAAGTTGAATGGAAACTGTCGCCAACACGCTGACAGTAGATAGGATTGTGAGCAATCACCGACGCCTGTTGTCTTGCAAACCTATGCCCTGGTCTACCATGAAACACTGTTTGCGTGCTGTCGCTAGCAACACATTTTGAATTGAGAATATTGTAGCATCTGTGCAAAATATTTATGAACATAGTGCTCAGGTTAGATGTAGGTCTACAGTTACTATCAATGAATTGAACTAGCTTGCATTGAAATGAATGTATGCGATTTAGTGTGAAGGTAGATACTGTTAAAAGGTTTTACAATTGTATCACGTCATGTTTATGGATGCAACAGTCTTTTTGAGTGTATAAGATAGAACACATGACATAGTCGTTGTATGTAAACTAGGGGTTTATCTTCGATGAAATCAAAGGTTGAGATTGCAAAGTTTAATGAATAGGTAGTGTAGCAATCCGTATGAAGCATCGTCATCGTTAGAAGTAAGAGTAGTGACACATCGAGATATCATACAGCATTAGGACTGTTGATTTATTCATGTAAAAATTAGATTAAAGTAACTTGTTGATGCAGGCAAGACACTGAGTGCGAAAGTAGGAATAACATATCATGGAGTATGCATTGAAATGGATCGTATTCCAACGGTACATGAAACGTTGTTTGTAAAAGCTTGCCATGAACGTATTAAGAGTTCAGTCACTACAAGCCTTTCCTTTTGATTAGACTGGTAACATATAATCGAAAAATGACTGATGTTGTCAATGTGAGATTCAGTGCAGTCAGATTCTGTTAAAGGTTTTTGAATTATATCACATCATGTTTATAGATCTAGTAGACTGCCTTGATGAGACACATGAAATAGTCGTGATTGAAAATTGATTTACATCTGAAAGCGTGATTGACTTGATCATTGCATGTTATGTTGATTTCATCATTGGAAGGTTGTGTCGAGAAATAAGTCACTGTACACAAGTTGTAAATGTTTCCATTTCAAAAGCAGTATCAAACAGGTCCGTTGATTATCTCTTTCTCTGGTTCAGGCTTGCCATTCTTTGGTTGTGAACAAGCTCATTCTCTATCGAAATATATGTGAATGGATTGATGGAAATTTGTTGAAGTCTCTATGTACGTCAGTACACGGTATGAGTATCATTTACGCAGTTGATCACCAAGTTTTCTTTACTCAGATGAAACATCACTGTCACGTTATGTGAAAAAACTAGTATGAAGATAAGTCGCATCGCTATGTTTATTCACTGTCACGACTATACATCTGAAAGGTTGAACTATGAGAACATTGTTTCTAACTGCAATGCTCTCACACTTATTTTTCAACATGAAGTCAGTCACAGCGTTTATGAGGACGCGTATGTATAAGTCTTTATGACACAATCTGCTTGACATGAACGAACGTGGAAGAGATGCGATACCGTTTATATGAGAAACTTCAGCTAAACACAACAACTATTTGAAACAGTACATCCATACATGACTGCCATTGCCTGCATTACTATAGAACATTTTGCTTTGATGATTCTTCCAATGTAACTAACACCATTACTATTTCGATTTGACGGGTGGTGAAGAAATAAATCTCATGACTTCACGTCTAAGATCCATCATCTGTCTACACACGTTTATGTTTTACACTATTTAACTGCAATAGATCATTGGTACTTATCATATGGGCTTTAAAACTTTAAACATGATGATTTCATGGAAGTTAGGACTTAAAAGATTTGTGTTGGACAACGTACACGTTTAACATTTGTCATGAAGTTGCTTTCTCATCAGATGAATTTAATTTTCTTCATTTTCTAAGAAAGATAGAGATCCTTGAATCTAGTGTTTGTGTGTGGCACAGTCTGTAACTTTTCTTTGTTAATATGGTGGCCTCCAACGAATTGGTGACAGGGCTCTCGGAAGGGCCGATGAAATACTTCGATTACTCGAAGTATTCCGGACGCTGAGTTCTCAGCAACGCCAGATACTCCAGCGCCATATCCTTGAGCAAAGGGTTTTCCACAAGCTCATGTGGAATGAGGTAGATGGGGCAGCGAATTGCTTCGTCTTTCTCTGCCTGCAAAGCAGCCAGCAGAAAGACTTTCCCCATCTTCACTCTGCATCCACAGCGGAGCTCAAGGGTTCGGATCATATCAAAGAAGGCTATATCGAACGACATTGCATCAAACGATTTGTATTTGATGAATGAGTGTGAACGTCTCCCTTATATTTCTCCAACATTTTTGTAACTGGCTAGCAAGGCATTGAAGCCTTGAACAAATCGACAGTGTCCGTGGTTTAGCAGTAAATGGTTTCTTGCGTGCGCGGAACCGTGAGAGTGCACAGTAACGACTTGTCAACTTGCGAATCCTTTCAGTCGCCCACGATATCTCCGGTGCGATAGCAATGAGCTGTGTGGGGATCAGCTAGGTGGGAGGGCTTGAGATGAGGGCACACTATCTGCTGAGGGGGCAGCGTGACAAACAGGCGACAGATAGCGCTGTCTCTACTCGTGAACCTTTGTGTGTACATTAGGGTTGGAAGACAACACCGGATGATTATCACATGTTTCACTGACAGGTTTTATGATAAACGTTTTAGCTGCTTTTGAATGGCAGCGTGTTGAATACTGCAAGCATTGTTAAGTTTCAATCAGTGTCATTTTCACATCGTCTGCATTCACGTAGAAAATCACTTGATGCAGGTTCCAATGTTGATTCTATTAATGTATCAACTTACAAGCAACGCACGATTAGTTCAGGAATGAGACACGTTTCACATTTGATGCTATCATTTCAACTTGCAAGACCGAGTGTGTGTGAAACCTTTAGATGAAATAGCACTTTATGACACACACAAAGTTTTCTTTTTTCTACACTCACTTAACTTGCTCGTTTGTAATGAGACACGTTTTGATTCTCTCAATTTGTAATGCACATGAAAAACAAACTTGCAGGTTTTATTCTAACCTTTCTTTACAATACTCATGGACAGTCCACTCTCGTCAACACAGACTTGCAACTCAAATACTTTCCTTTGATAATTCAATGACGTTACACGCTTTGCTATTTCATACCGATGAGAGTGTTATGTACCTCTACACAGACTTTTTCATTTTATTTAGTTCAATGTGCGAAGTTGAAGTCACAACGTTGAACTGCATCTAAAACTGCGTTTCTGCAGTACTTAATATCAACTTTAAACGCGGCTGCAATCATCAACCTATGAAAGTTTTACCAACATAAAGTTGTTGTCAGTCGTCATGTAGTTTTACACCACGGAGTCTAGAGGTTCATGTTTACGAATTTCATTTGAACGTCGGAAAGTTGAAGTTAGAATATATCATTGGTGTTCATCTAGCTTAGCTGATGGTAGACGTTCTCGATATACAGTTCTCCTTTTCAAGTTTCCCGTAAAACATGTGCAACACTTTTGTGAGGTACTCACACAATCAACTTGGTTGATTTTTATCTCACACGTGTTTTGAGTGTTTCCTAACTCGTATGCATTTGACTCTTTTAAGAAACGTTACAAGTTGTTATGTGTATACTTGATTGGTGGCTATAAAAACTTTTGGCACTGTCTTTATTTACAAAACATTCTACACACGAATTCAATTTGACAACGGCAAACGACACATTTAGTAAAACTGGTACGTTATCGATAGTGACTACATAACGTTTTCAAAACATTACACATGAATCTGTCTTGTGTGAATTCCAGTTGAAGTTTTGTACCGTGTCAAATGGTGTTTCATGTTTGCTACTTGAATGGGCGTTCATAGTAGACTCATATCCTAATTTACAGAGTCCAGTATATTTCAACTTCTGGTCACTTTTCTATAATACATTTCTTACAATGAAAAGCAGTTGATTTACATCGGACAATGTTGAAGAATGTAACTGACTTTCATCACTCAAAGGTTCTTCAAACTTTATGTTTCATCTAACGGTTAACATCAACTTGTGTTATACAAACCCTAAATCCCTAAATCCAACCGTAGAGAACCCTACCCTTCAGTTTTTCACAAGGTGAAGAAACGGAAAGTGTTGACTTTCAATTTCGTTCCTTTGGACAAGAATATGTTACTGATGCTTCTGAGCTTTATACATGACATCTGCGGAAGCATATTTCTCGGATGGACAACTTTCATGGTTACGGCGATCATTTGCTTCTGAATAAAATAAACCATATTGTCATTGCCATTAGTAAAACGGGTTTCAATGATGGCTGTTCATAAATCAAAGACCAAATAAAGCATTTTTTCATGACGACTTTTCATGAACCAGCCTCTACTGATACCATGTAGTTGATTTCTGTAAACGGTAGACTTGTTACACTTCGCGGTAGTATTATTCATCAACGGTTTATCATGTTGAGTTCAATCTTCGAAATGAGCATATTTGTTACATCGCTTGTCTCCCTATGTTTTTTCTGCTGATTCTACTAACTTACGTTGTCATCAATACTTTATATAGCAATGGACTGCGATACAGCAAAGTAACTTATGCGTTCAGAGCTTGTTCACTAGAGAAGAGAGAAGTCAGTTATGTTGCGTTGTGGCGCATGAATGACCAAACCCATATCATCCCTTCATCATTTCTCGTGACACACGAGTTCCTTCCCCTCTGTAGTCTTAACCGAAGTTAAGGCGCGGGCTTGGGACCGCCGTAGCTACATTAGAAGGTTGGCCCTTATGAGGGCCCATGGCATATTCTCGGGATGATGCGGAAATATGGGACTCAAGCTTGCCGCTTCGTCTCCGGCTCGTTGATGGAAGCAGGTGGGCGCTCCTCATTGATATCTGTAAAGAAAGAAGTTGTTAGTTACCATCTTGACTTCTAAGTTACTTATTTTTAACTTTCAGATCTTATCCGGGCGTGCTTCGAACAGGAACCCTGTGATTACCTTCTTATGCTCGAATGTGAAATGAAGGCATTCAATACCTTTTTTACCCCTGCTATAACACATCTCGCCTCTGCCACGTTCACAGGGGAGCGGTCTTGCGGGCACACCTTTCTTATCTAGTGGAATGTGGAGGAGACTTGATCGTCGAGTACTGCTACTCTTCACTTGCTGGTGCAGCTCCTGATTAGTCGCCACCACCTTCCCCAACTGCATTCGCAGCCCTTCTACCTCCTCCCTCATCTTTCTCAACTCCTGACTCTCTCTCTTGACCAGGAGATGTTCTTCTCTGGCCTTACTAGCGAGGTTGAGAACCTCTCGCGATCGACCCCCCTTCTTTCTCAAGAAGACTAGCTTGAGTCTTCTTGAGCTCCTGAGTGACTCGCGAGAGGTTCTCGGAACTCGCTTTATAGAAGAAACAGTCTCTCTTCCACACTGCTAACTCATTCTTCAGCTTGTCATAGTCATCGACCAATGGTGGGCGCATAACGAAGTTGTGACATTGAGCCGCAATCCCACCACTGCTCGATGACAGCCGGCTGCACCTCGCTATCGAGGTAGACTTCCCCCACCGCCTCTACCTCGCTATCGAGGTCGACACTCTCGACTAGGTGAGCCTTCGCCGACCCTTTTTCCTCCTCCTCTTCTTCACTGTCGCTGCTACTAGTAGCCGACTCATCGCTAGAGGAGGATTCACTCGGCTTCGGATAAGATTCAATCGGGGTGGGTGAGAGAGTCTTTGCTGGCACACTAGATGAGGGCGGCTGTGCTGACGAGATAGACTCGACAGCGCACTGAGTCTCCAGAGCTTTTAACTCTGAGCTGAAGAGACCAGGGCTGGTATGCATGAAAAGTAGCTACCTAGTAATTACTTGAAAATCGTGGTAGTAACTTCCTAGTAAGTACTACAATCACTGATTTGCATGCACGAAAAGTTACTTCTGAGTAAGAAACTTCTACATCAAGTCTACCAGCAAAATCGAAAGTTGGTATGTATGAACGTTTTACTGGGTAGCAACTACTTCTCAGATGGAAGTAATTACTAGCAAATTGGCAAGGTTGCAATTGGTGTTGCTAGAAGAAACATATATTGATTATGGACTGCGTTAAATGTGCAAGATAATCTATGAGCATGCCCTTTCCATGTCACAAGTCACATCGATGGATTTCGTTTATATGAATTACTACCGACGAATGCAAAGGGGAGCGACTATTAAGGGATCACCTCAACCCATTGGAAGGTTGTGATGATTTAGACATCAATCGACTATTTAGTTTTGAAAGACAGAACTTGATTCGGATTACCGATCATTTACAATCGTCTTTGAGATCTCCCACCGGAAGAAGTCTTGCCTATCCAGCAGATTTGCATTGCATTCAGATTTTATGCGACTGGATGCATGCAAATATCTCTGGGAGTTTGGATATGAGTGGATCAAGCCACTGTTAGTCGTGTGATCAAAAAAGTTACCTTTGCCATTGTTGAAAGCTATCCTGACGCTTTTGTCTTGGATCCTGGTGCGAAGAGAGTATTTTTCGAGAAGCACAAATTGCCGAATCTCCTGGGTTGCATTGACTGTACTCATGTCCAAATCATCGCTACTCCTTCGCACCAATATCCTGCGGAATGCATCAATCGGAAGAATATCCATTCAATCAATGTGCAGGCCATCTGCAATTCTGATTGTGTTTTTACTGACGTCGTGACTGCCTGGCCTGGAAGTGTGCATGACAACAGGATCTTTAAAGGTACTTTTTACGGTACTTTTTACGTATCAATTTTATTAGCAAAAACGGAAGACACAACGTTCTTTATTATCTTCCACCGGATGTTTTCATCTAAGTCATCACCGTTGAAGAGAGATAACTTGTCTAATGTCAAGCTATGACGTCACAGAGGACGATGATGATTCCCGGCTGCATCGCAGCCAATCGCTGCACACCTCTAACAGGGAAGTTCACATGCTTCGCGCAGTTTCACCGTCCCACGCTCGAAAATGGACAATCAAGGTAATTATTTATCGTCATACATGTGCTGTTGAGAATTACGGTTTTATGTGACAATGTAATTATAGAGAGCGTAACCACTATGCCACGATATTTTAATTGAATTCCAATTTTTTCGTCATTTTCATTTAGTTACACATACTGTACAAGTATCATAAAATTTCATTAGCAGTGTCTGTACCTGCACTACATATGAGATATAGAAAGACTTACTTTACGCAGCCGATAGTCAAAAGAAAACTGGTAGCAGTAAATCCAAAACATTCATTTCAATTTCTTACTAATAATCATTACCAGTACACAAAGTCGCAAAGACGTAATTTTTAGTAGAAGTGCGCCGGCTTACGGCCCATCTTTTCGTAGCATTAACCAGCACGACCAGCATTAAGATTATAGTAGTAATAAAACGGATAATAAACGGTCTCTGATAGCATTATCATGGCGCGATTAGTTGCGAAAATTAAGTTAAGTCATTTTGGAAAGGAAGAGGTGGAAAGTCGCTCTTTCCATTTTGCTTCTTATTCAATGGAAGTGGTAGATCACCCCCAAGAATTTTTTAAAAGACATGATAAAAATTGCTGAACGTCTTAACGCATTTAACCATCATCGTAGCAGTCTAGTGATTGAATCGATTTCAGATATTCACATTCAACTTTCCATAAAGAAAAATTGAAAATGTAGTGGTACTTGATTGTGGCACAACTGGTTTTCGAGCTATGTCTGCTCACTCTCGAAATATATTCCTTCTGTACATGTGTCTATTATTTAGAAAAGGCTAGCAAATTCATATCTTCAAAAAGACTTGCTATAGACATCAGTAACGGTGAAACTATGTGTTGTGATGTATGTAAGCGAAAGGATGGAAATGAAAAGTGCATCTTCAAGAGATGTAAGCATGCTTTTTGTCAACGCTGTTTCATACGTAATTGCATTCAACTTTGCAAATGTAACCACTGTGATATTGCTCATTTCGAGTGTCACTTATGCCGCAATAGTTAGTACCTATGCAAATGTGGTAAAGATAGGTTTTAGCAAAGACTAATACGGAAAATGGCGAAACGTAAAAGTCAAAAGTTTTCTTCAGCCATTCAAGCTCTCCGACGAATGAAAGCAAATCAGCGATACAATGCTATACGACATGCTAACGATAATCATAAATAACGACTATCATTTTTTCCACTGACTTCAACAATCATGAATCGGAAATAATATGATGCTGATTGCTATATTTGCAAGACTTTGCATGCATGGAACTTTGAATTTTGTCCTCTTCTTGAGAAACAATTGTACTGCCTTTTTAACCTTCATACTGTAAAGTCCGACTCTTAATGTAACTTATGATTTCCATTACTTTTGTGAAATAAACACTATTATTATTATTATTATTATAAATTCATTCGTGAAATTATTTCTCATGTGAGGAAGTTGAGGACGAAGAAATTAGCACCAAAACAACGAAAGTTACTTAAGCGATATGCCACAAAATTGCGTTTCATCTCCAATCCTAAAGTCACCCTTCAAAGAAAGAGGAAAACTCTAACACAAAAGGGCGGTTTCCTTTCAGCAATACTTCCAATGTTAGCTCCTGTCGTGGGTAACCTATTGGGTAATATCTTTGGCTCTAAGCGTTAATTATGCAAATGTTGAATCTCAAAGTATTAAAATGGATTTCAGACTTCAATGCGATAAAGTTCTGACTGTATCAGGTCCATCTCATGCAGGTAAAACTGTTTTCACGCTGAATTTATTGGATAAAAGAAGGGAGTTGTTTAAGGAACCTATCAATCTAGTGATTTGGTGTTATGGTATTTATCAACCGTCGCTGTTTCAGGAATTGCAAAGTCGCAACTTTATTCGACATATTGTCCAATTTACTCCGCACAATGATGATCATAATTATGTACATCATGTAGTTGAGAAAGATTGGATTGTTGGTTTAAGTCCAAGTTTAAGAAATGATTTAGGTTACCTCGCTAGCGCCTTAACTAGCTATGATAATTTTAACGTTAATTACCACATAAGTGGTCATAAACAGTTAATGTATCGAGAGGAAGCTTATTATGTAGATCTTATTCCAAAAAATGAGAAGACGTTGGTGAAGAAGATTGTGATTAAGCCAAGAAAGACAAACATGACTCCTGAAACATTATTGAAGAAATTTAATTATCTCCTTCGAGTTGATGGTAAACAAGTGGCAACATTGACTTATATCAAATCATTTAATCATATTGCAATAAGTAAATTAAATGATGATGATCTAGTATTAGTTTGTTCAAAAGATTTTCATCAGTTCTTACGACATCGTTCTGCAGCTGTTCATGGAAAATCTGATATCTGTGAAAGGCCAAATCAATTTGATACAGAATTGACCGTATCTTTATACAGAAAGTGTGTAGAGCCTTTCGGTGGTATCTTACATGAAACAAGAGTGTTGATGCCTCGCATTATTACTTCGGTTAAATTGGTTGTAGATTATTTAAATGAAGTGATTAATGAGCAACATATTTCATTTTCTGAAAAGAAGGTACTTTGTCTCTCACTATAAGTGGAAAAGGTATTGAACTAATTATGGATAAAACTCTAATGGACATTTTGGGTTTTGATCAAAATATCTTTAAAAGTGGTACTGTAACCAAAGCTAGCGCGGACATGTCGCTATCGCGTCGTATTAACTATTTTCAGATACATTCCAATATTGGTGAAGATGTACGTGTGGGAGATGTTGAAGCTCCATTGCTAGCAGTGATACCATACCAGCCAAAAAGCTGCAGTATTTTATCTGAGCATACTTTCAGGAAAGTGCATTATACAAAGCTGAAATCAAACTACATCCCACAAATTGATATTGCCATTTATGACGATGCTGGTGCGTTGATTCCTTTTCATAAACATGCTGTGACAAGTATCACACTCCATTTCCGAATGAAGAGTTAATGCAAAAGTATGCTGATATATTTTTTCCAATGTGAATAATATGGAAAGTGAAAATAAGGACTCGTTTCTAATCTACTTACCCAGTAATGCTTCTATGAATAAATTTCCCAAAAATAAACCATCAGACTATCGAGTAGAATTAAATCGCCCACTGCATTTAGAAGGTGAATGGGAGGTTGGCGTTTCTAGTATTTGCTATGATAGCAATATTCAGAATGTGAATGATTTGGAAGAAATGATATTGACTCCTCGCACCCATGATGGAATAACGATGAATAATGCATTCCAGTCCCCATACAATTTAACATCAGATGGAAAGTGGAACTATGAATGGATTCAGATAAAATCAGATTATTGTGAACCATTTGGGAATGAGAAAATTATTAAGGCATTCAACAGTGGTAATACTTCCATCATGAAGAATAAAAATCAGAAAGCTTATGAGTTTACTATCTATCATTGGAGTGGGAGACAGTTCCTTCGCTTTCATTCTTTTACTAAAGGTCTTACACTGAGGTTGGATAATGAATTCTATCCACATCTCGGTTTTGGCCATGGACTACATCTAACGTCAATTGCTACTGCAAATGTTAAAAAAGTTTATTCAAATCGAATCAACAAATTTCATTATAGATTTAAAATATTTGATGAAGATGTTGTAGAATGTGAAGAACGCATCATTTTGAAAAAGCGTGGTGTTCAACCTTTATCACTTATTGAGTTAGTAAAACGATGGAATGAGACTGTGGGTAAGAAGTATGGAGAGAAAATTATGGCGGACAAAAATAAGTTGGTTATTCAGAAATATAATGACAAACTTACAGTTTATTTCTCTCCAACCTTGCGTCATTTTGTAAGACATTATACACCTATTATTGGAAGCGGCGTGGTGTATGCTTCTCATGAATATCACACTAAAGCTGATTCAGTTAATGATGAATGGTGGGTGGACGTCTATGGCGATCGCATCAAGAAAATTTACCAGTCTTATGAAGAATCTAAAGTTGCTATCCATATAATGCCGCGTCTATATCATATAGTTGAAAGCTTCATTCATGTAGTAAATCCTTATATACAACAGAAGTTGAAGCATGTGATGAAAAGTAAATATGATGTAAAGACACACCACATTTCGTTTTCAATTGAAAATCAACGCGTTGTTCTGAAACTGGGTGATGACATTCAATGTCAATTGAGTAAAAATTTGAAAAAACTCTTCGGTTTTTCAATGCTACAAACAGTGTTTGCTGCTGCGCATACGATTGGTATAGAAACACCAATGACACTTGATAAACATGAACAACACCTTTACATTCAAAGTGATTTGATTCTACCTATTTCTGTTGGTGAGAAAAAAGAATACATTTTACGCGATTTCATTCATGATAAAGACGCTTCATATGGAATAGTCAAGAAGATGTTTCAATCTATTTTCTATCATCCCGTCGTCAAACAAACTATGCCCTCTATTGCTATCAAAATTACCAATGGTTTACAAGAGTGCATCCATGTGAAAGATACTAAATCCCTCGTAACTTTAGTGTTTCGGAAAACAAAGTGAAGTCATTGTGATATGTTTATTGAAATAAAAATGTGTATGAAAAAGTCTTCACAGATATAGGGGGAATGGGCTGACTGTAGGCATATATTCACAAGGAAGAAACGATCTAAAGCGATACATAAAACAGCAGTGTTTATCTACAGAAATCAACATGAAAATACTAAGTTAAGGATGATTATGCTAAGACGTTTCCTGAATGTGGTAGTGTGAGTTTAATTCTTTTGGGTGGAGGTATGTCTGTATCAGGATGTCCATGTGGAAGAGATATGTTATGTTCTAACCAGCACCTCTTATCCTCCCATGCTGAAAGCGCCCGTTTCCTAAAAGTATGAGTTTTGATCTCATGCGACTTAGATTTTAAGATTGTCATATTGACAAACGTTATATTTTTATTTCTATAGGCTTTCCTGAAATTTTTATGTTTCATGTTAGACACCAATGATCTTGATATGCCTTTAGCGCGCTTAGTACTATCGTCGCCATCCTTTAATTTCATACTGTAGATTTTTGGACGGAGGAGAATCATTTCATCTATTTCCTTCCCTGCTGTCTCATCCTTAAAGCAGCCAAGTTTGGCCTTATTTTTGATGGAGTAGAGTGGGTGATCAGTAGGATAATTTGATGTATCAAAATATCTTTCTAAAGATTTTCCTACTTCATTGAAATTTAAATCTTTTTGAGTGGTAATACCTAAGAAGAAACTATCTGTATCACCACCCAACAAACGAACCTCTTTTACGAGAGGACATGGTTTTAGTATTTTATAAAAGAGTTGGTACATTTCAAGCTGAGAGTAATCTAGTACAGCTTGACCAATATAGATGGGCTTGCACAACTCAACTTCAGATTTTATCATTTTAACACCTACAAGGTCCTCATCGATAATGTCTCTATCGATGAATAGAGGTGATGAGACCAATTTCTTAAATTTTGTAACATCATTGACTAGTTTATAGTTTGCACGTTTTCTAACATCCTCCATCGTCTTACCAAATAGACTATTATTCTTATACTTATAAAAATCTTTTTCAAAATTATTTTGGGCTAGTGCACGTTTCTGGCTGTTGCTATCAATATATGGTTTGAGGAAGGCTTTCTGTCTAAATTTAATAATGCGGTGAACTCTTTAAAATCATGCCCATTTCTAAATGAAATTTTAAGATGCTAAAGTGAACTAGATAGTTTTCCTTATCATATTGGGTGAGTAAAAGTTTGCGACAAGGCTTAAAGTCGGGCTGACCGCATGATTCTAAATCTTTATGAAATTGTTTCATAAAGTCGGAAAACATATCTTTGGTCACTTCACCTGATTCGGGTGCGAGTGGAAAATCTACGGTTTTATGTTTAATATTATTTGGATAGATAAGATCTATCTCAAAATAATATCCCCAATCACCTTCATCTGGAATTGCTAGTATGTTAGAAGGGTTGGAGAGATGCTGAATTTCACTATCATCTAACCAGCTAAACTCAGAGTGAGGGAGTGGTTTGGATAGTGAACTACCATATAAATTATTTTGGTCATAATACTTAAGATGAGTCTGATCATCGCCTACTATTTTTGATTTTAACCTATGTTTATTTACAAATGTGAGACCACCGCGAATTCCTCGCTCAAATAAATTATACATCTCTGGATCTTGTAAGAGATGAATGGTCTCACCAGTCATTTTAAAAGCAGACTTAAAGGACATGGCTGGCAGACTGACAAAGTGGACGGGATCTAACTTATCTTCTTCTAATGCCACTCGTCGAAACTCCTGAAATACATCAGCCAGCAAAAATACATCTAACTTAAGATCGGCAATCATATATTCGCCAAATGTATGGCAGTCAAATTTTATCCATGCATCTTGTGCATGATCATAATCTTCGGTCTTACATTCTGTGCCTGTCAAATCATTTTTAAATTTATCTATGGTTGGAAGAGAAGTCTCGCCGAGTTTACTAATCGCATCAAAATATGCATATGGAAAGACTCCTTTCCGTGTGATGACTTCATCGGTTAGATTTGGATATTGTTTCTTAAGATTTTGTGTTAGTGGAAGAGACTTTAGATTTTGTACGAGAGAGGCCAGTGATGCAGTCATAAATTGGTAGGAATCTAAAAATTTTATATCAAAATAGACCATCTTATTTTCTTTAGTTTTATCAACAGGCACTTTTGCTGTAATGGCCATAAACTTCTCTCTCGTTTGTGCTATTACATCAAGCTTCCACTCTTTCATTTGACCTAAACCTCCTTTTATTATCATATGGCTGTCGTAGCCCTTGAAATTATGGAAAATGACGGGTAATGTACGCCGTTTCATCCAAGTGAAAAATTGCATTTTGAACATAGTGCGTTTCTAAATTTACCAGTGATGTGATCATGGTCGCGCACTTTCTTAATCTTATCATCATCAAATGTTTTACTACATTTGGGGCAAACGTTGCAACTATCAAACTTTGCTTGATCATCTGCTGTCATATGCAATGATCTGCGATAGAGTTCACCATCATACTTTTGTTGAAATTTTACAGCCTGTTCGAGGAATTGTAGGAATTGGTAAATACAATCCTCACCTTGCCAGACGTGCATTTTATTTTTTCTATTTTGGAAATGGTCATGCCATACTTCATAGCAGGAAATGGCTGCTGATCGATGGGTGTTATCATCGATATAGCATTCGATGTCAGCATAGATGACACGAAGAGGACTTAGCTCATCGCCATTCTCTCTATATGAAAACTCCTTATCTTTGGGCATGCGCTCCATTTGTAGTTTACCTCGCTTACACCACTCATAATGAGTTTCAAATTTAGTTTTCCTCCTAAAGTGGCGAATACATCTGTCGCAGTAATATAACTCTCTACTAGAGTTTTCTAAGTGGTGGTATAAGCGAGAAATTTTGGGAATACCGCAGTAGTGCCATTCCTCACTATCATCCTGTTTTACTAATAAAAGGTTGACAACGTGCTCATAACAACTCGAACGCGAGTTGTAGCGGACACCCTTCAATCCCTTTTCCCAAACATGGAGAACTATTTTGATGTTGTTCAATTTTTCAAATTTTTCTATATCTTTAATTTTCATATCTTCACTATTGCAGTCATCAAACTTTAATTCATTCTCATACTGTTGATACTTACTCTTGCGGTATCGGCTATTCTGTACATCATTATAGTGGAGAATGGAGAGGACGGCATACTTAAAACAGTACCATCAAAAACGAGACCACTATCACGCTGGTTAAATTTATCTATATTTAATTTTAACCCTTGGATATGAAAATTTATCCAAGACTCACAGTCTACAACTTCGGTTGCAGGAGAGGAGGGTATGTGAAACTCCAACCTCTCTACTATTTGACCAGTATGGTGGTCAATTTTTGCATATTTTATTTTGAGATAGATGAGCGCCTTCATTCTAAAATTGGCTAAATTGTTGAAGAGCGCACCAATCAAAGATGAATTTTGATGAAACCATTCTTCAAAGTCAGTAATAGTTTCTGAGGATTCCATCTGGTAGTTCCTCACTAAACTATTTATCGACACTTCAGAGAGTCGGATAGAGGAGGCGCTGTTAGTATAACTATCGTCACTGTGTGTATGTCGAAGTCTCTGTGAAGATAGTTCAAAATGTGACTCAAAAGACTGAAATGCATAAATCGCAAGGAAAAGGAGACATCGTTGACAGAATCATCCCCACCTTCGGAGATTGATGCTGACTTAGGTCTACAAACACCTCGCTTGATGTGTCGGACGAGATCACGCTTCCTCGTGAAGATGTGCCCACAGTCAGCACATTCCCGATCGTTGCAATCCCGCGACAATGTTGACATGGACTCGCTCGAGATGGGACTGGTATCACCTGAAAGAGAAATCATTCTATCATCTCTGTTCAAGTCTCAGTGTATTGTTACAACCTACCTTGACTCAAAAACTCTAAACTTTCCTCGAGAAGGGAGGGCGTTGGTGATGAAGTTGATGCCTGAAATTGAGGAAGATGCTATTAGCCACACGTTTGAGGGAGATGAGTGAAGAAATTTTCAACTTACCATTTGAACGAAATTATGTTTAAGGTTGATACTTCAACAAGATAGAGACTTCACTCAAATTTGGAATTCACGAGAGAGCAGTTCACTTGTACGCCTCAAATATAGAATTCGCCAGAGAAACACTTCACTTTATACGTCTCAAAGACAGAGTGAAATGACACGAATGTCACTTTACATATATACTTTCATATTCATCATTCATTGGCTGTTCATTCTGATTGGTTGCTTGTTGATACTTAAGAATTAGAAAACATTTCAAAGTTATTATTCACAGTCAACATGACAAGCCCTCCGACAACACCAAACACAAAATTCTTTTCTCCATGCTCAACACCAAAGGCGCTCGTTGCACCAAACGCTCTAACGAAGGGAAAGGTAGAGAAGGTGTACCGACTGGACAATATCAGAAAGTTGTCATTAGCAGCGGATGACGAAGAGGAGAGTGTATGTGAGAAGGAGTGTCCCGACTTAACAGGCGTGAGGTGGAAGTATCTCCAGTACGATACTGACGATGTGATGGAGATCACCAGCACCAAATTCCTCCACCAAATATGGGAGTGGTACACCCCTAACTCCCAGCCACGAACTATGGCGGAGTGGGAGTATATCGACAAAGTGAGGCTTGCAGCTGAAGAACGATTAAAGCAAGTGAACTGTTTTTGTTATCTATGTGAAGCCAGACTCTGGGACGATATTGACGATGAAGACCTTTTGAAATACATGCCATAATAAATTTTTATTTCATATTATCTTTGCTTTCATACTGACTTACTTGAATGGGGCTTCAGTGGATGATTTAACCATGTATACTTTTTCATTTGGAAATAGTAGCACGCTTAGTCTAACTTGTAAATCTTATAACATTTCATATGGGTGATGATGGTAGATGAAATAGTGTTAAATAAAATTAAGATAGCTTACACTTCTGATACAGGGATAGTAATCGACTGCGATCCATGTGTAAAGAGCTTGTTAGACTACGGAAGAGAGAAGTGTGTTATGTTGCGTGTGGCGCGTGAGTGTCCTCCCATTTCATTCCATTCATCAATTCGTCTCATTGATAGAGACAGGTAGAACTCATGGTTCTCATAACATATGCAATGGAAAGTTTTAGGCAACCTTCGACAGTTGGCTAAATGTCGCCCTGGCGCGAATGCATACTACGTTGAGACAGAGACAATCACTTGCAAACATGACGCAGAGAGGTTTAACAAGATTGACCATTGCCGAATGTCCCTTGCGGTATACATAGCTACGGGTTTCACCGCCGCCCTTTACAGGAACGCCCGTCGAAAGGAAGTATTACACCGAACTTTATTTGCAACGTTCAAGTTGACTGATAGCAGATTCAACTTAATGATAGTATTCGCCAGTCTAAAGACTGCCCAGGGCAAACCGCGTGGAGGTTGTATCAAATCTTGCCCCATGGTGGCCCTTAAGAGAGCCGTTGGTACGTTCACGTCGCATCTGAAAATAGAAAGAAAATAGATGAAATTATATTCAAGTGATAGAGATGATATTAACTTACCATAAGAGAAATTTAGCCGGTTCGTGACCCCTTCGATGGTGGTGGGTGAGGCAAGTACTTGGCCGGCAGTTTTCGCTTCCGGTGGCGCAATTCCTTTATTTCGCCATCATGCTTGATGGAGACATGGAGACAGCGCATCTCCGCCATTGCTCCCCTCGTAGCATTCGATACGTGCTGTCGACATCCTCACTTTGCAGCAGAATGTCATTAACAATCCTGCTGTTGATAATTGGTAGGTGGAGTGTTGTTCTTCTCTCCTTGTGCTGCTCGTTCTCAACCATTTTCATTTTTAGTTGCTCAATCTTGAGCTTAAGCACCCCTTCGTGTGATTTTAAATTTTTAATATTTGCTGCCTGCTCTTCAACTCGCTTTTCACTTTGCAGTGCCCTATCCCGAAAAGCCTCCAAATTTATGACCTGCGTTTTGATCGTCCTTATTCCAGGCTAAAGTTTGGGCTTTAATCCCCTTCAATTTTTTCGGGGAAGATTGGCTGATTGGCTTCGCTATTCCTTTAACGGACACTACAACCTCCTCAGAGTCGGACTCGTCTGAGGTGTCTGAATCACTGCTTAGATCATTTCATGTAGTCGGAACAGCAGGATCGGCTATTATTGCATTCTGCAATTCTTCATTTCCTGTAGTCGGAACAGCAGGATCGGCTATTATTGCATTCTGCAATTCTTCATTTCCTGTAGTCGGAACAGGAGGATCTATATCTGCAATTGCATTCTGCAGTTCTTGATCGAAATCGACCAATTCAAAATAGGGGGCTATGATTTTGCCTATGTCCGAAGTTGTATAATTTGGGAACTTCACAAGCTGGACAGTTCTGATGCCTCTCATAAAAAATTGTTCGTGCTGCTTGCCTCTTAAAAACTTTTGGCAATGTGTACAGGCCGGAAACAACACCTTTCTCAACATGAATGTGACGGTGTGTTCTTTTACTTATTCAAGTGGCGTTTAACTCTCCACCTCTCTTCACTTCACCACAAGAGCACTTTTTAAAATATGAAATTTTGAGTTGCCTCCAAATTATTCTGTAGAAGAAAGATAAAATAGAATTTCTGACAAGTAACAATGACAATCTTTTTAAAAATACACCTAATATGTCATTCAATACTTGAGGATACGACAAGCTAGCCTGATGAATCCGTTACAGGCATTTACTCAGAGGGGATCTTATCCCGACTCCATAAGGCCTCGGCCCTCAAATCCAATCCTCCCGCGGACAGAGCGTGCGTCATATTACTGTGTTGGTATTCGGACCCCGATTTTGACATGAAAAACGGTAGAGTTATTTACATCAGGAAGCAAGTATCTGGAGCCGATAGCTCGCACTCTGACAACTTTATAAAGGTCTTTATTGAAATCAGAAGGTTTGAAAACCCCGAAAATCGCCAAAAATAGCGAATTAAAATTTTTCAACTTTTAGCACTACTTATGAAATTTTATATGTAAGTCTATCATTAGGGCAGGTCAATAGCGACCGAAACCTTTTTTGACTCAGTCAAACGGACTTGTAGAAGAAAGTACCAAGCCTTTAAAGTTTTGGAGTCGTTTATGGCCTGAGACGAAGGCATCTCTGGCTATCCTATAAGTCTTGGACGCCTTAGCTGCTATCAGACACAATGAAATTTTCTAAGTCGGGTTTCTTATTATGTAACCCGGAATTTGGAATGTCGATGCTATCATCGGAGCTCAGAGAGACGACCTACCTTTGGAAAACTCTTGTCTGAATGAAACTCACTGTTCGGTTCCCAGCTTATATTGTTTGTGGGACGCCAGCTGATGACGTAATATCAATCATCCAAAAACTTAAAACGCTTCTATCATCGATTCTGGAGGTCCGATTGAGCTGGAAATATACCATTTCAACGTAGAATTTGACGCTGAATCCAAATGTGATTCGTTTTTCCATCCGATGCTTCGTTTTGGCTCTACAGTAGGCAGCCATCGCAAAAACTCTTAACGTTTTTTCGAAAAAATTTTGTGATGAAAAATTTTTTCTCTCCGATTGACTTGAAACTCGCCATGTTGATAGAGAATTTGACGCTGATTCCAAATCTGAAATCCGTTTTCCCATCCGATGCTTCGTTTTGACTCTACAGCCCAAAACGTCCAAAATTCTAACTCTGTCGTTTTTCGCCAATGTCCCAAAATCTTAAATGGCGTCTCACATCTAAACGAAGACAGATATGAACAAGCCGATTCTTTCAGTGAATTTGTCTCACTCTTAGCTTTCAAACGAGCTATGGCACGACAAAATCCGTCCACTAGAAGCCAAGATCGAAGCTAGCTGTCCAGAGGGGGGGGACGTCAGCGAAAATTTTTCTCTCCGATTGACTTGAAACTCACCATACCGATGCAGAATTTCACGCTGAATCCTAATCTGTCCTCCGTTTTCCCATCCGATGCTTCGTTTGGGCGCTACACACCAAAACGTCCCAAATTCTAACTCTGTCGTTTTTTCGAAAAATGTTGAAAATTTTTTCTCTCCGATTGACTTGAAACTCACCATGTTGATAGAGAATTTGACGCTTATTCCAAATCTGAAATCCGTTTTCCCATCCGATGCTTCGTTTTGAAGCTACAGCCCAAAACGTCCAAAATTCTAACTCGTTTTTTCGAAAAATGTTGAAAATTTTTTCTCCGATTGACTTGAAACTCACCATACAGATGCAGAATTTCACGCTGATTCCAAATCTGAAATCCGTTTTGCTCTCCGATGCTTCGTTTTGGCGCTACAGCCCAAAAACGTCCAAAATTCTTACTCTGTCGAATCTCCCAAAATCTTAAATGGCGTCTCACATCTAAACGAAGACAGATATGAACAAGCCGATTCTTTCAGTGAATCTGTCTCACTCTTAGCTTTCAAACGAGCTATGGCACGACAAAATCCGTCCACTGGAAGCCAAAATCGAAGCGAGCTCTCCCGAGGGGGGGGACGTCAGCGAAAATTTTTCTCTCCGATTGCGTTCAAATTCACCATACCGCTGCAGAATTTCACGCTGAATCCGAATCTGGCCTCCGTTTTCACATCCAAGCACTCCTTCCACTCGAAACAGCCCATTTTACAACCCAACATTCAGCAGATTGCACGAAAAATATCACACACTATAGCCTCAAGACAAATCCTGGCGGTTGCCCAAGTCCACCACGACACTCTGTCGTTCCAGAGGAAGGGGGGAGTCAGACCACGACACTCTGTCGTTCCAGAGGAAGGGAGGTGTCACGGCGGCCGACCACGACACTCTGTCGTTCCAGAGGGGGGGGCGCGCCGGTCGGGTGTTCGCCGTTTTATTACTACTGATTATTGTCAATCACGGCCAACATTACTCTCATTTTGTGATAATCATAAGGGAAAATGTAGACGTGTAAGGGATATACTTCAATAGGGTCATTTGTGAAAAGATTCGAGGGCAGATGTATGTACATAAGATGCCCCAGTTTCGGAATATCTCCTCAGGAAAGTCGGATCATTCACTGATCGCGAGTAAGTTCATCAAAAGCTACGGTATCAGGTTGTTTGATCCACTTCTACCGATTGACTTCTGAAATCTCATCATGACAGGCAACTGCAAAATTCTTGATTGTGTTCCCTGAGCCTCCCACGAATGCCGGATCGCTTATGTGGTAAAGATATGGAAGTCCACCATTCCACAAGAATATCGGGATCTCCATTACACTTTTCCGCAGAAAACCATAATGATTGGTAATACTCTTAGACCATTTAGAAATAATCTCACATCCTCTCTTTGATGAATACTCTAAGTTTCAGCTTCTTCTTGAGAGACTTCTGCATATTGCCATGGATCAAAGTCATGTGCGATTCTTCGGGAGAAATGTGTTCTCATCAATTTTGAAACAGATGTTGGATCTAGCAGTACAATCAAAGTCTTGAATATTTCAATTTCACATTCTTTCAGCTACTGTAAGAAGTTCTTCAGATGCGTCACGCTTCCATCATAACGCTCTCGACGTCGACATGGAACTTTGATCAATTCAATAATACCAAAAATGAGATCGCGCTTCTCCATATGCATGGCACTATATGTACAAAACTTAGCTTGATGACGCATAGAGAATCATGTCTGAAATGAAGAAAAATTCATACTTAGTTTTCTTTTAGAAGGTAGGCCTCTATCGGACCGTGAACATGGATTATGACAAACTAATGTAATGTTGTACAGTAGTTGTTCTAAATTATTGAACGTAAATCTGATTCGAGATAACTATAAAAAATCACACTTATTAAAAATGCAGATTAGACTGCCCGTAGTAAACACTTTTCCAACATAGTAGTTCTACATATGTATTTTCATCGTAGATTTGAAGGAAATCTTGCCGTATCAGTTTGAACCGGATGATGCGCAACCATCAACTGATGAATCTACCGATGAAATGGAATACGATCTGAATATCGAAGGAAAAGGGAGGAGCTCAAAATTACCGACAGAATGGTGTTCCTGTGGGAACTGTGTGACTATGCCAACGGACGGAGAGTGTCTCTGTTGTGTAGAATTGATAAACGAGCCGAACTTTAAAAGCAAACTCCTAGATAAAAAATGCATAACACTGACTGATGGATTTGTCCAGACTTCTTTAACAAAATGCGCGTTTTTAGAAATGTGTATCGCTATGCGACAGACAAGACTTTATAAATTACCTGGTAATGCTGATCGTAAACCGGAATTATATCGACATATCTCTTACACAAATTTTACTCACTGGATTTTCAGTCATTCCCTTCGAAAAAAACTAATTCATGTCTTGCCATCATGCGTGGTGAATAAAATTCGCTCCACCTTTCCTGATTCTACAAATGTACGTGGTGTGATCCAAAATGTCCCGGACTAACCTACTTGCAGATAACCTGTGATAACGAATACTACTTCAGATGTAAATTTAGGTCTTTAAGGCATGAGAAATATGGTCGCCGAAATTTTTCCGGTCAGTTTTCTATTTTTTCAAAATTTTCAAACATTTTTGTCTGAATTTCAAGATTTTCCTATAAATTCTAGCGATTTAGAATTAATATATTTAGATTAACTTGACAGTTAAGCTATCACTAATAACCTGACTAATAATTAACGGAAAAACAAATGTTTTGTTCCAGAAAACAGTTTACTTTTCAATGTATGAGCCGTTAGCATTCGAGTCACTTTTTGCCAACGAAGTCTCTAATTCACAAAAAGCGTTTATGAAAACAATTCCGGGATGTCAAAGAATCAATTAAAAACTCAGTAACTGCATCCCGCAGTTTCAATAGGCGATTCAAAATGGTGTCCACGAAGAATGCTTTTTGAGGAATCTAAACAGATAGAAGTCACTTGGGGCCAAGTCAGGTGATATAAGGAGGATGGCTCAATAGTTGAAAATCACGTTTTCTCGTTCAGCGCATTAGCGTTGTCTCCTGCGAGGTGTGAATCGGAAGAGCACTTTGTCATGAAGCAAGTAGAGGGGGGAGGAACTGTTTCGTGGTCTTTTTTATTTTCGTTCCCTCGCTTCAGATAAACAGATTGGAATAATATTCGCTATTGATTCATTACTCCCTTTTATCCGCAAAGTCAACCAGTTGGATTCACCCGAAGCGTTATTCCAAAAGACCGTCAGCATCAACGACCGGCGATGTGAATGTTCCGTGATCGCATTTTCAAAGGGGCAGACTCGCCTGATTTATCGCCACTCTGCCAGATTCTCGCTTACTTTGAGGCAGATACAAACTTAAAGGTGTTTCATCCTCTGTAAGGATGCAGTTCAGAAACTGATCTCCGTGCATTTCGAGGAGATCCAAATTTTGACCTGTGCCGCCAGAAGTCTGTTCTCCTTCATTTTCAGGTGACAGAAACTTCGGTATCGAAACGTGATGCCAGTTTGCGATATCCAAGTCTTTCGATGATGTGCGCATGACAGGAGTGATAAGATGATTCGTCAACTCTCTTGACCAACTCACGGATGGTTATCCCTTCTGGTGGTGCTGTAATCACTTCATCGACACTGACTCGATTTCTCTTCCGGAATCTCCTGCGGCCGAGCCAACAGTGGAAAAATCTTGCTCCACAGATTGTCATTCCGCGTTTAAATTCGCTTATCCAAGAAATTAGCAGTCAGTTCTCGATGGAGCTTTGCTTCCATATGCCAGGCTTAATATTCCTTTAGTAATGGTCACCATCTAGCGAAGCCGCGGATCATGGAGTATCGTATCACACTGCGATATTCGACTGAAGACACGCCATTGTCACATCCATCATGAATATAACTGATGAGAACAAAGAACCCATCTCGTTGACACGGATTTCTTAATGAATTGGCGTGCTGAATGAACTTCATTTGATTGATATCGTAACACATGAAGCAATTATACAAAAGACGTGCAATATTCATGGCAAAGATATCCGTCAAATAAGGTACAAATCAAAATCAATCTAACTATAACAATAAGACAAATCGGATCTCGATCAATTCAGAAAATACAGAAATTCATGTTAAAATGTAAAAATATTTTTTAAAAATAGAAAACTGACCGGAAAAATTTCGGCGACCATATTTCTCATGCCTTAAAGACCTAAATTTACATCTGAAGTAGTATTCGTTATCACAGGTTATCTGCAAGTAGGTTAGTCCGGGACATTTTGGATCACACCACGTATATACTGGCAACAAATTATTTCATAAACAACTAAAATAATGAGTGTGACCATTTTTCCACATTATTTGTCATTTTGAAATTACGAGTTCAAAATTTTTTCAGCATTTTGTGTTTCTATTATACTATATTTGGAATTACTAGTATTTATTATACGTAATTACAGTATGTGCAGGTATTTTGCTTTAACTTTTTCTTTTGTTTCTATATATTTAAATTCTCATTTAGGATCAAATAACTACACCGTTATGCCATATGAAACATGCAATAATTTATACGTACCAATAAAACCATAAATGAGAGTGCGATTAGTTTTACCCTTCCATCTCCGATCAAGTACACCATGGTTCAGAAGATCTCACATGATTTCTTACCAGGTTCCATTTGAATGGAATATAGCCTCCGACTCAGTGGGCCTCAACATACTTTTTTTTGAATATCATAAAAATCAGTGTTTTCCGTATCATATGTGAATTCATACCATCAGGAAAGTTCTTTCAGTGTTGAAAATGTTGTTGAGCCAGAAATGATTGTCGCGGAAGTATACTGCAATTATTACCAAGAAATGACTAATCAACTTTCGAGGTTTGAGAATGCCAAAAAAAAAATCTTTATGTCCACCAATCAAGTGCAAGTTATATGTCAACAGTAATAGCCGATCCAACGCTCGAATGCTCAAATTTCAGCTTGAGAATAAGCGTTCACCATATTGCGGACAAAATTTGAGTCAACTGATTCAAGCAGGATTCATAGACAATGAAGCATTGTCCTCTGCAAAACCTTGCTGATCATTTTCATAATGTTTCGACCTTCATACTCGTCATCATCATCGCTCGCGAGGGTATTTGATAGAGCAGTTTTCACAATCGGATCAAGGGTGTCGTCTGCATAATGCGATAACTCACAATATCCGAACGGCAAACTCGGATAGAGCAGTAGGCCAAATCAAGACAAAAAAATCTTCTT
The DNA here is from genome assembly GCA_907163375.1 of Prostheceraeus crozeri. Lineage (NCBI taxonomy): Eukaryota > Metazoa > Platyhelminthes > Polycladida > Euryleptidae > Prostheceraeus > Prostheceraeus crozeri. Next base: position 58,763 of record CAJQUW010004516.1, on the reverse strand, counting down.
AAATGATTCGTCTTGTACTCGATGTTTAAAACCGCTTGAAAACACTTATTTTATAAGTGGTATAGTAATAAATCGTTATTATTGTTAACATGTAAAGAGTCATATTAAAATATTAAAAGAAAGTTTACTTATAGACTATTTGGTGCGGACCTTAAAGTTGTATTTTATGGCAAGATAGATCGCGCTGCTTGAATACAAAATGTAGCTAAAGTATTTTCTGTAACATTTACCCACTAAATAACAATTTCTCGATCAATTTTTTAACTCACCAAGAATCCGTTCGGGGCTTCCAACAACCGAAGTGCAAGTATCTGTTGAGAATGATGTATTCCACATCGATGATCGACTTGCGCTTCAATTTTTCCGATGGCTTTGCTTCGACGAAAAGGTAAATTCATGATCAGTGTGAACCTTCCCCAAATTAAAAGTCGGCACAGCATTCTCTTTCAAAGAATAGGGTCGTCTTATTTTATATTGCTCATGCAATAACGTATACTGAAGGTTGATTTCTTTATCTTTGTCAGCAAAATGAATTGAACAGACACGGCTGTGAGAACAGACACGGCCCTACCAATTTTTTCACCGAAGTTTTCTCAATTTCTTATCGGAGGGAAACTTATGAAAACACAACTTATTAGTATTTTTAGTGCTGTTATTACTACACTTATAAACGCAACACTGCACCATGATTGTCAAGCACTGACGGACTAAATGAGTTTTGCTTTAATTCACAACTCGAAGCACAGCGTGATCCCTGCCTGCAGTCGATGTACAACGCGCACATTCGTGCAGTCACCACACGAGACAGCGCTATCCTATGACGTCACAGCTGTATCTTCTGACAGCTGCAGCGTCTAAACAAAGAGATTTGATAGCGAGAGAGATGTCTAATTTTACTCACCAGATATTAATGTCATAATTGAGGCAAAGTTAAAAATTGGACCGAACTACACCTTTAAGAATAGCGATGTATATGATAGACTTCTTGGTGGCAGTTTAAATGGCATTCTACTTGGCGATAACGGATATGGATTGACTCCGTTTCTTCTCACGCCTTTTTTGAATCCTCGCACACTAGAGGAAGAATACTACAACATAATCCACAAGATTACAAGATCGTCGATAGAAAGATCTTTTGGGCAACTAAAGAAGAGATTTCATTGTCTAGGCAGTGTAATACGATGCAAGTTGGAAACCGTGCCAGCAATTATAACAACTTGCTTCATCCTTCACAACATCGCGAAGCGATATAACGATCATGACGAATCTGAGTTGATTGAACTATCACAATATCACGATTCGGATGTCAGTGAAATGCCCTTGTATCTAAATGAAAGAAGTGAAAATTTTATTAGACAGAAAGGCGGCAAATTGCAACGTACCTATATCAAAATCGATGAACTGAAACTGGTTTTCATGCTTGACCTTAGAGTACATATTTGTGCACAATAAATTTGCATGCGTTTTCTGAAATTGGTGTACTTGTTTTTAAATTGTGGCTGAACTTATTATGACTGAATTATGACTTTGATGTCACAGACTTAATTACTAATTAATTCAGAAACATGTTCAATGTGCCCCATTCCCACTTCATGGTCATCACTGTTATAATATTCAACTTAAAACAACATAGTCCAATGAACATTTTTATTTATAGGCATCACAAAATGTAATAAACGCTAGTCTGTCTGGTTCTCTTTATCTACAAAGGATGCAGACTTCTTACGAAGAGCAGCAATATCTAGTGTCAGTTTCTCCTTTTTAATGAGCAGCACATCACGGTTGAGTTCGTCGATGTCTTCAGCTGCATGTCTTCGTCGTGAAGTCTTCGTAAAAGATGTTGGCTTTGAAGGGCTCGTTGAGGCCCTTTGCTTGAGGAGACTTGTTTTCATCGTGCTCGACTTCTTCGTCAGAATCGCCTAGGAGGGATAGGAAGACATTTGACGCAGAGGTGAAGTGTTCGAAATGCGCCTGGAACCCTTGTAATTTTCGGATTCCTCTCTCCTAGGATCCTGAGACACGTTGAGTCATTTCCCTTTTTTACTGGCGAATTCATTGGAGGACCACCGCCCGTTCTCCTCGTTCTCCTTGCATCGCGGATGCGTTCCTTCGCGCGATTTTGGATATTATTCCACTTTTTCTGAAGCTGCTGCGCTGGTCTTTTTTTCTTTTATTCTTTCCCACTCCTTCGATTCTCGCATTTCCCTGGTGTTCACTTTGCTGGTAATTATACATTTCTTTTCCTCTGTAAGGTTAAAAAAAGTGTCCTCCACGGAAGCATTCATCGTGACGCATCGGCTGTCGAAGATCTGCAGTAATAATGCTGTATCTCTTGTTTTCACTAGTGCCAAGGTTAAACGAGGTCATTGCGTGGTCTCCACTTCATCTTTAGTCATCTGATGATCGCTATCTATGGTACCGAGACAAGCAGTGCTAGTTGTTACTAGGAAGGAGAAGTTACTTTTCATGCATGTGAATGGCAAGTATTTACTAGAGATAGTAACTACTTGCTAGAACCTACTCGGTGAAGAAACTTACTTTTCATGCCACTTGAAACTTGAACTTGCTTTTCTTGCGTCGCATGCTACTCCGGTAACGTCTCGACAAGGCGAGATGTATTATGGCTGCTGCAAAAGTAGGGAATGCCCCCTACCATTCGCTTATTCACACAAGAGTGTTTCCTAAAGGCATCACTGCGAAAGATCTTTGTGCAAACGCAGAACTTGAAAGCCGTCTAAGATTGTCCGCATTCGTTTGATAGCAAACGATTGATTCCTAGTTTATGAAACTCTAAAGCTTCTTAACAAACTTTGTCAGAGCACTCACCGTTCGTCTCGCAACTTGAAACAGGAGTGAAGACTAGAGAACGCGGTTTATATACCCAGTGAGCACAAAGCCATGGTTCAAACCTTCCTTATTTGGCCATGCGTTTGACATGACAACAGCGGTTTTACCAACTATGGGGATCGGCAGTCACCGTGCTTTCAGTAACCAACTCTCAACACAAAGACTGGTTACCCTATGACGCGAAAAGTTTTGACGTCAATGCCTGCGGTAACCCTCTCATTTTTACCAAGTTACGATGACAAACGATAGACGTTGCCAACCTTGAGTTACTAAGGCTAGCCAAGATTTCACAAAGGCCTGATAGCAGAAGCCATAGCGACTTGATAGCAAGCGTTTAGGTGTTAAAACTTCCATTGACCATCATTTTTAAAATTCAACGAGTATGTCAATGAGGATAGACAACCTAGGCTGATGAATCCGTTACAGGCATTACTCAGAAGGGATCTTATCCCGACTCCAAGGCCTCGGCCCTCAAATCCAACCTGCGGACAGAGCGTGCGTCATATCACTGTGTTGGTATTCGGACCCCGATTTTGACATGCAAACTGGTGGAGTTATTTACATCAGGAAGCAAGTCTGGAGCCGAAGCTCGCCTCTGACAACTTTATAAAGGTCTTCATTGAAATCAGAAGGTTTGAAAACCTTATAAAACATCAAAAAATAGCAAATTTAAATTTTTTAACATTTAGTACTACTTATGAAATTTTATAAATAGTCTGGAAATATAGGTCTGATCAATAGCTATGGAATCTTTTTTGAATCGATTCAAAAGGACTTGTAGAAGTAAAGTTACAAGCCTTTAAAGTTTTGGAGTCTTTTATGGCCTGGAGACTAAGGTCATCTCCTGGCTAACCTATAAGTCTGACGCCTTAGCTGATATCAGCAATGAAATTTTCTAACCTGATTTTGGAATGAAAGGTCTTAATGAAAAGTCTCATTCGGTTCCCAGCTTATACAGAGTGGTCCAGAAACCTTGACCGATCTATTTTGCATTTTTTTAAGTATTAAGAACGAGATTTAGAATGCGCTTGAGTGTTACAAGTTCGAACTTTATATTTAAGTTATAGCAAAAAGGTTAAAATGTAAATCAAACTTCAATGGAGGTACTCAAACTGCTTCCCTTCGTTGGCAATGCACTCCCTCAAACGATGAGGAACACTATGACAGACGGCTTCACAGATATCCGTTGAAATTGACGCCATTTCTGCGGAAATGTAGCTTTTGAGTTGATTGATTGTTTTCGGACACTTCGCATAAACTTTGTCTTTCATGTATCCCCATAGGAAAAAATCACACGGCGTAAGATCTGGCGACCTCGGACTCCATTCAATAGGACCTCTTCGTCCGATCCATCGTTCACTAAAGTGAGGGTCCAACGCATTGCGAACAGTCAGGGCATAGTGGGCAGGAGCTCCATCTTGCATGAACCATTTCGTTTCGTTCCGTCGTTCAAAGGGAAAACTTTATCTTCCAAAATTTGCAAGTAATTCACAGAATTTACATTTTCATTCTCACCGAGGAACACTGGTCCGATTATTCCACGAGAAGATAATCCAGCCCAAACCATAACTCCTTTGGAATTAAATGCATGATTCAAGGTGAAGCGAGGATTATCACTGGACCAAATCACACAATTATGTCGATTAACATATCCATCCAAAGTGAACTTGGACTCGTCAGACCATATGATATTATCCACGAAATTGGGATCGTCGGCCAGTTTTTGGAGAAGTGTATCACAAGTCTCAAGAAGACGATCAAAATCGTCTTCTGAAAGTTCATGAATTAATCGAGGAAGGAATTTATCATGAAGCAGTCTTAGAACGGTTGAGCGACTTATGCCAGTAACAGATGACAATCGGCGAGACGACATCGGATGTCGTTTTTGAGCACATGTCCAAGCTCATCAAATTGGTTATTGACTCTGGCAATCGTTCTCACACTAATGGCATTGTCACCGTGTTCAGAAACGAGTTGTCGATGAACTTCAGCATGGTTCCGATGAACAGAAAATAATCTAACAGCTTGAATTTTCTGAGACAGTTGTTGGTCGTCCATCACAAATTGCAAATCTGCAAATAGACACAGAACAGGGTATCTATGGTAATTACATGTAGATATCTATGGTAATCAATAATACTCGACAGGAACACTCATGAGTCATACAAGTATCACGTGCAAGATGAAACCATCATAGATATCGTAATTCTGATAGAAATGTGTGATAATTGAACGTTCTTTTTTAAGTGTAACAATCGGTCAGGGTTTCTGGACCACTCTGTATAGTTTGTGGCGATCAGCTGAATCGAAATCTTGGAAAATGCGTAAAAATTCGACCTTAAACATGCTCTCATTTGGATACGAAACCTTCCACACATCTGAAAAGATAGGATCCTAGAGAACAAAGTGCAGTCTTGCCTCTAAAAGAAACCCTAGCTCTTCATTCACTTTTATTCCTGAGTGAGTCGTCATCAAAGTAGGCCACAATTTAATATTTTCACGAAAAAATCCCAAGTGTTGAGGTGTGAAGAAAATTTTCGACTTTTTCTCTCCGATTCACTTGAAACTCACTCTCTAGATGCAGAATTGCACGTAGAGTCCGAATCTGCCCTCCGTTTTCGTGTGTGAGGCTTCGTTCGCCCCCCTTAGGGCCATTTTCGTAAAAATTCTAACTCACACCTCAACGAACGAACGTAGAGAACGCCGTTTCGTCCACTGAATTCGTCTCACTCTCAGCTTTCCAACGAGCTATCGCACGACTTTCCACCATTCCTACAAGCCAAGATCAAAGTCTCGTCCAGAGGTGGGGGTCAGCACTTTTTCTCTCCGATTGAGCTGGAAATCACTATACCGATGCAGAATTGCACGTAGAGTCCGAATCTGGCCTCCGTTTGTCCATCCGAGCCCTCCTGCCCGAAATACGACCTTTCTCACCCCAAAACATCCAAAACCTACCTTTTTCTAACTTTGTCGTTTTTGAGAGATATCTACCCTTGCGTCACATGAGAGTTCCTCCTTCCTTCTAGAGGGGGGAGGGAACGGTTTCCTCCTCTCGGACCCATCCCTTCCAGCACATCCTTGGCCATGTCCTTCGTCTCTCCAGAGGGGGGGGCTGAGTCAGCATGATGACTCATCATTTCACATTTTGCACTTCATTTTGTTATGGGATCACTACTGACTTTGTTAAAGAATTTGTAGGCAGCAAATGTTTCAGACTCGAAGAATGTAGAAGAGGTTGACTGCTCGTATATCGAACATTCAGAAGCTGGTGTCACTGATGTCTTAGTGCTAAAATGCTTGTGGTTTTATAGCAGAAAATATATGTAATCATGATGGAACACATCCATATCACATCTTTTAGACAAAGTATTCATTGTTGTATAGCGACTTTGACACCAAATTGACCATCTGATGTGCAAACTGACAGTAGCTGTATAATGCAAATTAATCTGTATACATCTGTATACAAAGATCCATATTGAATAAACAGACGCACATCAAACAATGCTTCTAAACGATTAAGACTTAGTTATCCAAATACAAGGTAATCCTTTTCATACTGCGAATAAACATTTTCAAAGCAATAATTGATCATCAAGCTCTTCAACATATCATCTTTTTCCATCAACAAAGCACTATTTGGAAATTGCTATTTGGAACTGCATGCAAGAGTGTACACGTGCTCTTTCTGAGTTTCACGTGGTACCATGAAACATTTTTAACATCGCACTCGACCTTAATCTTTTGCAAATAATTGTAATGCGATTGTTAAAACTTATTTACACAAAGGCCCGTATGCATAAAAAGTAACTAGTAGAAGTAACTTCCATTTCACCAAGTTTGTACTAGCAAGTATATACTCCGATGCATTTTCTTATGCATAAGAAGTAACTTCCAAGTCCGTACTTCCTAGTAAATACTCGTAAGTATAAACTAGACAAATTCGTATGCATAAAAAGTAATTTCTAGAAGTTACTTCTCAAATGAAAGTATGTACTAGATCAGAAAACGAGTAATTTACTAACGCCTCATTTTCCTATAAGACCAAATAGCAACCTAAGCAAGGAACCGCGAGATTGCACACCATTGGCTAATTGTGTTGACATTTTAATGAAGAAGGATGGAAATGCAACCTAAATTGATCTGTTCTTTTGAAAACTCTGCGGATAAGTGATTAATTCTATTCGTGAGGAAGCGGACTATGCGGGATGATCTCCTCGTCGACTAAATACATTCTTCGTCGCCATATTAGAAGTAGAACGATATTTTCGTGATAGACTGAATCCTTTGGAATATTACACTGACTGTTGGAATTGCAGAAATTATTTCGTTTTAATCGAACCAATATTCCCTTTTAATTAACCTCGTGTTTCTGAAAGACAAAATTGAGAATAGCACTGGACGAAATTATTCTCTTTCATGTTTACATCAGGTGTGTATTTGCTCTTCGTTTTTTCGCGACTGGTTCAATGCAACTAAGTTTGGGAGCATGGAATACATGTCGAACAAATGTACAGTAAGTCGTGTATTATGGAAAGTTCCTCGTGCAATTATCAGTAGTTATCCGGATACTTTTGTCACCGACTGTGAGCAAAACAAAGTTAGAATTTTTTGAAAAGTTTGGAATACCTAATACATTTGGTGTCATCGTATTGTACTCATATTAGGGATTACAACGGCCCCAAGATTACATATCATTTCCTGAAGAATATCTGAACAGAAAGAATTGCTATTCTATAAAACGTACAATCAGAGTCTGTGATAGGTGATTGTATTTTTTACGGATATCGTATGTTGCGTGGCCTGGAAGTGTCCATGACAGCAGGATTTTTAAGAACTTCCACTTTGTTACGACGCAAACTGATCACTGGTGAAACCAAAGGAGACTCCTACTTGGTGACAGTGGGTTATGCTCTTTCTCCATTTCTTTTAAACCACCATTCCTCAACACCTCAAAAACATCAGGAGAGAGCATTTTAACAAGGTCCACAAGAAAGCGCGTTGTACAGATAGAACGTGCATTTGGCCAATTTAAATGCGAAGATTCCATTGCATGGGAAGCATCTTGCGATGCAAGACAGATCGTGTGACATCGGTCCATCACTGCTTGTTTTATACTGCACAATCTTGCAAACGTTTTCATGAAATTGATCTGGACGGACTCAGAAGAACTTCATTTAGAGGAAGAGGATGGGGGGGGGCTCACGAGTCTGACGAAAATCTATCGACAGAGTAGTAATGATTGCCCATATCGTCGCTTGGGAGAAGCTAAACGCGTAGTGTGATAATGGCAGTTTCTGTTGCTGTGAATATAATACATGTTTAGTATATGAGAACTAAGAAATTTGTCGTCGTTTATGTTACTGCTTCCTTGTTTAACATTACTCAGTTATTTTTTTAACATAAAGTACCGGTACCTTGTTGTTTCTTGAAACTATATTTTTAAGACAAAAGATACATGTGATAGAAGAAATGAAACCAAATAATTAACTTACGGGGCTTATTATCTTAATTTAAACATAGTTTGAGTATTGCTGTTCAAAGATGTACAGAATAAAAATAACAATACGCGATAAAATTGATATTCCATCTATTTATTCGTACTGATCGATATTAGATAACCCGAGCATAAAATCAGCTAACTAAAAAGACTACACGAATGAAAACAATGACTCTTTATAAAATTATCAATAATATTGTTACGGTACAGAAACAGTTACTCATACATTTCACAGAGTCAAAAAGGAGTGTTTTCGTCGTAAATATCTCGCAGATAAGAATATTCTTGTGATTACATAAAATTGTTTGGCGTTGATGCGCGTCCACCTTTCCTTTCACTTGACTTCGAAGCAGTTCTATCTTCAGTCGAAGTTTCTCCCGCTGAAGAATCAGTACCCTCGCGATGTAGATCGTCGGATAGGTTCGACGGCCTTTCTCTTTGTAGACCTTTGCTCGATATCACTCTTCCCCTCGATTTCAATTTGTCTGGAAAGTGGAGATAGGTTGATAAATATAAATGAACGGAGCCTTTTTATACATGTAATTATACTAGTGTATATCATCAGTATATGTATATATTCCTATATGATTTATTCTTTATATTATCTGTAAAACAAACATTTAGTATTTGTTTTGATCCACAAATTGGTACTTATGTATACGGCTACATGCATTTATTTCAGTTGGTTCCCATTATCATCCACATATTGTAATAGAGTACAAAGTTGGATGCATTTTCGGCTTTTATCAGTATTATGTTGAAAATGTAAAATCTAAAACTGCAGTTGTTTTCCGCTTACAACAAGGCTTCAGAAATTTTCTTAATCTATTCTTTGTTATGATTTTTTATTTCTTTTTTTTTTTATTTTTTTATTTTATATTTTTTTTAATCTTTTTTTAAATTTTTCAATTTCAAACATGATCCATTGTTGTAGAAGTTATCAATGAAATTCAGTTTCTACATCATATTACTGAGTCGTTTTGAGCTATATCGCGTGATTGCAATAGTAAAAGTTGCAATTAGGCCTACTCGTACATAGATGTTTGGCCAAGTCGGTCAGATATTCCGCTTTAAACAGCTAGCAGTTTTCAGTAAGCTTATTTGAAATTTCTTAAAGACGGAGATTCTAGTTTGGTTAGACATCTCAAATAATTTCTATCCATAGAATTATTATTGCAAAGATAACGGTGTGCAAACCGAATAATTTGCCATGGGGATAAATCAGATAGATAATTTCCGCGGCCCGCTGAAAATCCGCGGCCAGGTATGTGGGTACTATGGAGGGTACCCAAACTTTAATGTAAATACATGTAGGCCTAAGTATAAATCCGGATTATATTAATGAGTTAAAAGAAGGATAAAATAACTTACTTTTTAGAGACTGCTCATCATCTGGTGGAAGCTCTAAGTTCTCCAGATCCACTCCGTTCTCCATAGCTCTGCCTTCGACAACCTTGGTAATTTTAGGATTTTGCTCACCTAGAATTCTCCACACCAATCTATCGTTCTCACTCAACTCTTTCGATGGGCCCCCTCCAGTCTTCTTGACATCCTTTAACTTCTCCTTCAAGCGTTGCTGGACATTGTTCCACTTTTTTTGTAATTGCTCAATTGCAAGCGACTTTCCCGTTCTTACCACCAATTCCTGCTGCAACCAACTCCAAGCTTCCGCTCTTTTGTTACGGCCATTCTTCGTGTTATCTTTAGAATTAATCACATACTTCTTCATCTCTAATATCTCCAAAAAAGTTGTTTCAGTTGAAGTATCCATTCTGTTCGGTTGTTGTTGTCTTGTGATTGCTGAGTAAATGCTGTGATCGTGAGGCAGGCGTGTTCTATAGTAATGTATCGATAAAAGTGCACCGATTACCAGCGTTGCCAAGTATTTCCGCAAGGTTAATCATGTGACGACCATAGATATCTCACTGCGACACTTTTATACAAGAAGTTCCTACTAACAAGTGCCTACTTTGTGAAGTTACTTTTTATGCATACATATTGGAAGTAGATACTAGACAGAGTATATACTTGCAAGTAAGAACTAGGAAGTATTTACTTTCAAAAGTTACTTTTTATGCATACGGGCCAAACAATCAATCCAAGCAGTTTTACTTCACACCTTTTGTATTCTTTTTATCTAAACATTGATGATATTTCAACAAATAAGTTGATACGTCCATTAACTATTTGAATCACTTCATCGCAAACTCATTTTGCTTCTTATCCGTCAACAACAATGAGGAATCAAAACAAACAATTGTTCACAAATCCTAGCCATTAAGAACTCATTCTAAGAACTTTGTACCCTTTGTATTCAACAAAAGCATCCGATAGAAATGCACAATTGTCCTAATCATTTCAGCTGCTTCAATAGACTCAAGTCGGAGACCTGTTGTGCTTCACACCCCACCGTCCATCCTTACTATCTCTCGTCCATCCTTTTCATCAAAACATTGCCTCAACAATAGCATGTCCATTAGCCATTTCACTCATATTTTTCTTACTAAACCCATTCAGCACGTAGTTACTATATTCTCATTAAATCATTTTGGCTGCGAACTCAGTGGTCAAATCATTTTGGCTGCGGACTCTCATTGATCGAATCATTTTCGCTGCGAACCAATCACGGTGCCAAAATCAAAAATCATTTCGGCTGTGGTTGGGTTTTCCTTACTACTTGAGAGCAGCTGTCTCTTGTTTCAAGTAACTTCAAAAATGCAATTTTTCTTTTGAGCTTCACATTTATCTTGCAGTTATTTCATCAATCGGAATTCAAAAGAAGAATGAATGTCATGTGTTAAAACTAAGAAAGCATTTTTGAACGGAATATCTTAGTTGTTTTAAATTTGCAAATTACTAAATTCTCTTTCTACAGGTGGAAAGCACATGTGGCACAACCAAAGTCCATTATTTAACTTGCGAATACACATCACAGTCCGAAATGATGGAGAGAAGTAATCAGACTGATCGTTGCAGTTTTGAAAAGATGAAATGAAAAAATGATTAATTCTTGTCATATACACTCAAGGAAAAAATAAAGTACCCGGTTAGACATTTAACTCTATTTCGAAAACAACAAGACAATATGCACTACTTGTGCTTCAGAGTCGATCACAGAAACAATATCAATACGCGTATAAAGTCACGAAAGGCGTACTAGTACATAGAAAACAGTCAAAATCTCGTAAAATCACCTTCAGCATCCAGTACTGCTTCTACGCGATCACGCATTGAACTGATAAGAGAAGCTCGATAATTGACATCATCCATCAGTTCATTCCAAATGACATCAAGCGTAGCAAAGAGTTGGTCACTGTCTTCTGGGTCCTCATATTCTCTTTGGAGTTTCAGTTCCATCTGTGCCCACACGTGTTCGATGGGATTCATGTCGGGACTAAATGCAGGCCAGTCTAAGGTAGGGATTCCATTGTGTTGAAGGAACAGTTTCGTCCGGTTCGCCGAATGTATCGGTGCATTGTCTTGCTGGAAGATGCCACCTGCTTGAGTGATTGTATTCCATACTGGAAGAAGATTACCTTCAAGGATGTCGATGTACTTTTGGGAATGCACCCCACACCATTACATGCGCGACAGATCTGTTCGGAGTACGGCAGACGTAGCGATCCGTGTACCGATCTCCTATCGATCGACGGACATACTGTACTCGTGACTGACCCAAGCAGAATGACGAGGTGGAAGTGGTGTTTTCTGACGAATCGAAATTCTGCTTGGGTCCACGATGACTTTTCTGTAGCCCATTCCAATCTGCGATGTTCATGATCTGCTGTCAAGGCTGTCTTTCTAGCTGGTGTAAATGCCTTGAAACCACCGCTCAGCAATCGATTTGTTACGGTCCTTCTGGTGCATTCTAGATTTAAGTTTTGCTTAATTACTCTGGCAGAGCAAAAAGGATGGTTCGAAGAGAAAGTTAAAATTTCCTCGTCATCTTCTTCAGTTGTACTTTTCCTACGGCCACAAGAAGCTCGATTGGTTGCTTTAGCATCTCCACCAGCTGATAGCCTCTGTAGGTACTTTCTGACTGTGTTCTCTGATATCTCGAGGCACTCAGCAATTTTAGGTCTTGAAAAATTCGCATGAAACTTTAAGGCGTAGATTTGACCTCTCTGGAATTCAGTCAAATCACATCCACGTGTCGCCATGACTAATTTGCTAATGCTACGATACTGTCAATGATTGTGGTGTATGTAGCTAGCGGATTGAACAGAGTACAGCTCGGTATGCATGAAAGAACAATGAATGGAATCATAGCATTAGGCCTCAGCTACACTGAAAGCAAAGCAAACACGAGCGTCCCAAGCGTCTCGAGTAACCGCATGTCCACAAGCTATCAATCGCTCTAGTTTGCTTTGCGTGGATTATGGAAGTCTACAAATGCTGCAATGATGACTTTGTATTTGCTGCAAAACGCTTGGAAAAGCTCGCTGTGTGGTTGAGGCCTAATGGTTTGACTATTGATTTAACTTCTAAAGTTCATATTTCACACCAACGAGTAGAAAAAAATGACTGAAATGATAAATTTGTCACTGTTAACCCCTTGAGTACCAAAGCTGAAAAACGAAAGTCGACGCCAGATCCCAAAGATTTATGGAAAAAATGAAAAAAACTCAATCCAGTTGAAATTGTTTTTTGTGCAAGTATATGACTCAATAAGCAACAACAAGTGAATTATTTATGAAATAAGTCAAAGCAGTCACCATTTATGCAGAGTCCAGGCTCACCAACACAGCCCAGACATTGATATCGGGACTCCTTCCGCTTGTCTTTTGAACAAATCCGGCATGGCTTTGTTGGATACTTCTTCCGCTCAGATTCTGGTATTCTTGTCAGTTTGTGAAGGGTTGCTGGGACTGTTTTTGAATCACACGACCGTCTGCCAGAAGAAGTTCCCGGCTTCGCTGGTTCTGACGGTATTCTTGTGAAGTGTCCAATTGATAACTTGATGAAACTTTTCAGTCTCATGTTGTTACCAGGCTTATGATTGAAACGGACAAATGCATTTATCAACATCCTTTGCAGAACATTGAAGCCAACTTTCTTGAACCATGCATGGCTCCGTCGGGTGCAGTCATAGGGAGCTATAAGTTGGTCTATGAGGTCAACACCGTTCATCTTCAGATTGTAGTTGCACACGGTAACTGGCTTTTGCACAGCACATCTTTTATTTCCAGGAAGATTTTGAGTCTTTTCAACAAACCCAGCTGCTTCAACAGTGCTGATCAGGAACACATCTTTCTTGTCTGCATATTTCATGCAGAGAGTCGCTCCTCTTCTCGCGAATTTAGTGCTGCCTCTCTCTACTACAGAGCGAGATAACTCCCCGGGAACTCCTCGATTCACCCGTATCGTTCCTCGTATACCAGTGCTTCTAGAGAATAAGTACTCACTCAGTCGAACACTGCAGTACCAGTTGTCACAGGAAACAACGTGTCCTGTGTCGAGCAAGCCTGCTTTTTCCAACAAGAAGACCACAACTCTTTCACTTTTCGATAGCTCAAACTGCTCCACGCCAGATTCGTCTTCAACCTTCAACCTTCAACCTTCTCACAGACGCGTCCGGATATATGCTATACTTTCATCCCTAAGACTTGATTCCAAACCTCGCACGCTTTATGCGAATGAACTGTCTACAGGACAATCGGCCTTTGAAAAGAAGCAAAGTCTCGTCTATCGATAAGTCCTGCTCTGGATTCCATTGCTTGCAGATCTCGTGAATACAGTCAATAAATTCTTGAATACGACTCATTTTGTCGTTCAGGATGGCAGCTTCGGGATCACTAAATCGGATGAATTTCAAAATCATGAGGTATCGATTTCTCGATAGGCTATTCTGGTGACTGAAATATGGAGTAGACATGAGAAGCTCGGTAGACCAATAATCTCGAAGTTCAGGCTTTCTAATCAATCCAGTGCAAAAAGTCAAACCGATAAATGTCTTCATCTCGGGAACAGTAACGTCTTTCCAATGCAATTCATTGCCTTCGCCAAGATCTTCTTTTGCAATCTCTGCTCTTTTGTTCGTCCACGTCACAAGTAACTCGAATATGTGGTCGCTCAAATACATTGAAACGAAGTCCACTGCCTGCATTTCATCAGGATTTGTCACTGTAGGAGACCAGCCTTCTTGACTATTGAAGGCGAGGTCAGGTGGACCAGGGTCTGTCTCGGGGGTGACGAATGTCCACTGTGCTGAGGAGGCACTAACTGGGACGTCGGGAGCGTTGTCGTCAGAATCAGAGTTGTCGGAAGTCTCAGAGTCTTCACTAATCGATGCGTCAGAATGCAGATAGTCACTTTCACCATCCGTCACATCATCCTCACTATCTTCCGTGAATCCATACTTTCTCACCGGTACGTGATGTCGTTTCGGTCTACCAGCCATTGCTTATGAAAAATGAATCGTTTGATGGAGGCGTGATCGCTCTTCATCATGCAAGCGAGCGTCCAATCATTGCGTCTTTGTTTGAGACACATCAATCGAATAGATAAACCTGCAGCCCGCGTCATTATGTGCTGCAATCTAGCAAGTTTTTGTCTCACTGCCTACTTCACACGTACGCGCACGCGCACGTGAAAGATCGATCAACAACACACGATTGAAATGTCATTATGTGTGTTAGAGTCATAAAATATTCCGCAGAATGCGCCAAACTCATTAACGATGCGACTCTACCAGATCCCGAGTCAGCAGAAACGCAATGTGAAATAAAGTAGATGAATACGAGATATTCTCGTAGTGGCGCATGATATGGCAAGTCCCTACTACGAGATTATCTCGTGATGGTACTCAAGGGGTTAACATAACTTTTTACACCGGGTACTTTATTTGCTAGACATACACTCAAGGAAAAAATAAAGTGATAGCTAGAGAGAACTTAACACGCAAAGAACATCAACAGAAGTAGGCAAACATGAAGTTCAATTGCTATTTGTTGCTAAGGGAGGATCAACATTTGGAATTTGAAAATACACAAATACATAAAAAGTGGATCATCCTAAAATTTGACTAAATAAAACATAAGTATGATACAGAAAGCATTTTTCATGTTATTTCATGTCCCTAATATATTTAAATGTCCTTATATAATCTGATAAGCTATGATACAGTAACGGTTCTTAAGAAGCTAATATTTTGTGGCCCTACCCTTATTGTCAATGACATTACCAATTCGTCTAGGCATTGATTCGATGATATCGTTGATTTTTGACTGATCTAACCTTCTCCACTCTCTTTTTAACAGTGACGTAAGTTGTGATACGCCATCTGTAGGTAGCAGTGAACGACGAACGTTACGTTTTAGAATACTCCATACATTTTCTATGGGATTCAGATCAGGAGAACGAGCTGGCCAAGATAATGTCCTAAGCCGTAATTGAGACTTGCATAAGTTGACTCTACTACTCCTGTGACACGTAGCATTGTCATCCATAGATAACCAAGTCGATGGATCACCAAGTTGATGTCATTTGGCCAATGTTCATTCGTAAAACATTCACATAGCGTTCAGAATTCATGGTTCCTTGCTGTATGTGAAGTTCAGAGCGTCCATTGGTCCAAATGCCAGCCCAAATCAGTAGAGTCGCACCACCTTGTACCCGGGGACGATGTAAATGTTTCGGAATTTCCTGATCAGATTTTATCCATAATCTCATCGACCATCACTATCCTTCAGACGGACTGATGCCTCATCAGACCAGACAACCCGATCCCATTGATTTCGCCAGTGACAATGACTCATTGCCCATCTGAGACGTCTTTTTGTATGCTGATCTGATAATTCGATCTGAGAGGGCCTCTTACAGCTCTTGAAATTCGACTCAATAAGTCTTCTACGAATAGTGGACTTAGAAATAGACGAGTCTAGTGCAGCCATCTCAGTTAACGAGAGACTTGGATCAACTTTAACAAATCTCAATTAGGCGGTCTCTACGTTTGGATGCTTTGCGTGGACGGCCAGAGCCCTCTTTACGACAGAGTCGAAAATCATCATTATGCCATCGATGCACATTTGTGTAAGGGACATTTACACTCGCGGGTAATTTATTTGCAAGAACAACTCTTCCAATTCAAAAATATGTATTTTGTGATTCTGAAAGTCAATATCGAGTAGAACCACCCTTCGACGCAAGTATGGCTTCAATTCTGTAAGGCATCGATTGAATCAATTTCTTACACATTTGCTGAATTTCGTCATCGTTGTTCTCGATGGGGTTCGCATCCGGTGATGATGGGGGCCAAGATGAGTCATACTCCTTCGACTCACATGGCAAGGAGCGTTATCTTGCTGAAAATAGCCGGATCCATCCGGAAACCACTCCTGCAATTGCTGCTGCACGCGGCGGTCCACAATTTCGTTGATATAGCACTCAGAATTTATTCGACGTTCTATAACATGACAGCGACCGGTCCCTTTCTAACCAAAACAGGCCCATATCATGACGCTGGTTGGATGCTTCGTAGTTCTTATGAGTGTTCAGGCACGAGTTCGTGTCCATCCACAATTCTGACATATTGGGGGCACTCATCGCGTATTTCAATTATAGTCTCGTCACTGAAAATGACCCTCTTCCAATCGTTAACAGTCCAGTCGAGATGTTGAAGAGCCCATTCCATTTGCGAAGTATTGATGAAAGGCCTACGTTCAGGTTTGTGGGCCTTGGATCCAATCTCATTGTCCGATCTGAGCATTCCGCACCGACCTCTTCAACAATATCATGTGCTGAGTATCGTGGATTTTTCACACAAGTCTGTCTTATTCGACGATGATCACGTTCATTCAAGATGGGTTTGCGGCCACAATTGCTGTACTGAGTCTCGAATGTGCCAGACTCACGATGTTGTTTGACAACTCTAGAGACAGTTGATTTGTCAACATTCAAGCGTCGACCAATTTCAGTCTAGCTTAAACTTGTATTCTGATATAGAGTCTTGATCTCAAGCCTTTTCTGTCATGACGTTCAGCCATTAGACGAGTAACAAAAGTTCACCACTAATCGTTCCGACTAGCTGCAGTTGTATGATCGCTGCTGAGCTGCGTTTGCACGTTCAGTGCTATTGTTGACACTTTTCGATACATTGATCAGTCAAAGAGTTGACAAACAATTGGAACAAGGACACGCCGGCACTACAATCGTGCTTCATGCGTCAACATGCAGTCACTGCCCAGACAATAGCAATTTAACGAATGGTGGTAAAGAAAAAAAAGCATTGATCCTATCAGCAATCAAAGAACAAATCCAAGGTGTCAAGCCGCTCCGTTCCGATCATAAATATAAACTGTTTATCTGAAGTTCGCTAGAATGGAAATTGACTCAAGGTCGCGGCACATCCGAGGGAACTAAGTTGGGGCATGAAGAACCAATTAAAAGCTTCGATTTATGTGCATCTAAGTGAAAATGCGTGCGAATTATGTGCCGTTATTGTGCATTGCATGAAGCTTAATTTCCATTCTAGAGGTTTTATTGTTGTCAATTTCTATGGTTCCGATCACAGTACTTATTTTCGTGTGAATGTCAATGAAAACTGTCAGCTTAATTTGAACAAGACGCAGTTTTGACGAAAGAGAGCTAACAACAAGTATGTGAGAATAAAAGGCAGGTGACATGCATATCATGGAAAATCACTAATATTAGCACGTACACCTACGCATGACTTACAATGTTCCCAAATCCCCTTATAAATAGTCTGAAAATTGTAGGAGCCATGAAAATATGTTGTTTTAGTTATATCGTCTTGTTTGAGAGCAAAGCAGAAGTTAAGCACATAGAAATAGAAATGAAAGGCTGCTTTGTACTTTGAAGATGTATTTTTTGTGCACTGTTGCAGACATTCTGACCGCGAGTGTAGTCGCTTGCTTATAGCTGGCAAAGAAAACCCTAGTTCTAGCAAGGCTGAC
This sequence comes from Prostheceraeus crozeri, assembly GCA_907163375.1. NCBI lineage: Eukaryota > Metazoa > Platyhelminthes > Polycladida > Euryleptidae > Prostheceraeus > Prostheceraeus crozeri. The sequence goes on along the minus strand of CAJQUW010004516.1, from coordinate 40,502 downwards.
ACTTTGCCTTTTGTGAATGCGATCTCGTTATTGTTCATTTGTGCTTTGTATTGTTTTCAACCGTTAAGAGATAGATTTCTAGCTGAAAGCAATCAGGAGTGCTGCCAACAGCACCGCAACGAAGTCAGGAAGGTATGGAACATGAAGTCCAGTTAATCACATGTAGCAGTTACATTATTGTTGATGAATAATGGTGCTATACTGGCTCTGATTGACCGATTTTCTTTATTTTTGTTTTGCTTGATAGCTTTTGGCTTGTAGAACAACATATTACATAACAAAGGAAACAAATGTAATTTTATAAGAGTGAGGTATGATTTTGTGTAACATTGCTAAATGAAGATCAAATTATCTACTACTTTTTTATCTATAACAGGAAAACAACTCAATATTCATGCTTGAAATTTCCAACAATGATATTAGTAAGCACAACTGACATATCTTCCAAATTTCAGAGAAATTCGTTCAAGTTTGGCGGAGTTAGACAAAGTTGAAGTTAAGGCGATGTTTAAGGGTGATCCATTTTTCATGAAACAATCTGTACTTTAACTGGATATTAACCCATTTACGCCCGAACTATTTTTGCTATAATTTTCTTTTATGAAGATATACTCACTCAATAGCGCATAGAAGTCGAACTATTGCATTTGTTTTCCACGTTTGCTAGAGTAACATAGATATGCGATGCTGCTCCCAATGGGAACATAGAGCATATACATTATTATTAGGTTAATTAATTATCATTGCGATTTTGGTATAATTTCTTATGAATTTGGATTATTTACAAACGTAGAAATTCAAAGTATTTTACAAACCTTGTTTCAATGCTAAATTCATGTAGATTCCTTATAGACTGGCACATGGGCATTTATGTCACGTAAAACAGCACCCAGTCTCAGTTTTCAAGTTGTGCTGGGGCTTTCAACGACAATTTTTTGCAGCTTCATTAACAGTCATTCTCATGAAATCAAGTTGACTGATTGGATGACCTAGTGCCACATATGTTTTGAACGCCGATTCCTGTAAAATGCGAAGCAGTTAAGCCATGGCGCCCAATACCATTTTTCCTCCAATGAAAGGTCGAAGAAGAGACAAATAGCCATCCAGCAAATCAACACCGTCCATGCGGCGATTGTATGTGTCAATGATAGACGGCTGATCGATAACAATTTTTTGAGCTTGCCCTTTTCACTCGTCTATTTGCTTGAAATTTTGGCATGCACTTCGCATAATTGCTTGCAATCGTCACTGATGCTTGATTATCATTGGATTGTACAAAGTAAAGATCTTTTGTAGAATGTGCCATGAAATTACCACGCTCTTTTTTCTATTTCCTCTACACTCGGAAACGAATAATTTGGATGCGATAATTTCGCGAATTTCCGATTACTTTTCTGGATTTACGTTTCAGTTCTTCTAACACAGGAAGCGAACAGAACGGGTTCTCAGATAATAGAACATGGTCCTTCGAGTTGAAAATATGTTGCGTACAGTTTATGTTGCCTAAGGGGAGCATCGGACAAACTGTGTTTCCACCTTCTCAACCATACGGAAAAAATGTATTGGCGTGCTATCATCCGCTGCCAATACCCAGGTTTGAAATCCAAATTGTATGGGATTCTCTTTATGATGAAGTTTACATTTATGGTAGCTTTTCCTCTACAAAATTTCCAGCAGGCAGAAATGTTTCAATTTATGGTAGCCAAAATAAGGAACGATCTGCACGTTGATGGACTGTTTTATGCCGAACTGTTTCAGATTTTCATTGACGTGATCAATCAAAGGGCGTAATTTGACCCGCCTGTCAGTCAAACAAAGATCGTTGTTATTCACGACATGAAGAAAAAAATTAATTGTTCAAATTCGTTACGAGAAATCAGCTGGGAAGAGGACAGTCTTTCAACGTCAGCTAATTTTTTGTCACCAAAGTAAACTGTTGGCAGTTGAATAGATAAAGCGCATTTCTGCTCTACAATAAAGCAGATTCATAGAGATGGTCAATGGGATGCTTGCTTCAAATGGGTAATCAAAGGGGTAAACCCTTTGAGAACAGCGAACTGATTTTTCAGTTAGCTGAATGACGGACAATTATTTCTTTTCTGTGATGATATTGCGTTCAGTGTATGGATCAATCGTAATTCTAAAACAACCATAATTTTGAGGTAGTACTGTTTAGCCTCAAAAATGAAGAAGTAAATGTAGGCAATTTTGTCCACCTTAACAGATTTGAAAATGCTCGCATGCTCGTAATCGTCTTCAAATAAGTTGAGCAAGCTGTATGGGAAGAAAATTCCATTTCAGGCGTTAACACACTTGAATTACGTTTTGAAATAAATGTTTCCAATGGGAACATTGGGCGTAAATGGGTTAACTTCGGTGCTTATTTGAACCAATTTTTTATTTGGAGATCATCTACATGTGATGTAGCGAATTAGATAGCTTGAGTCCAGTTGAGACGTCTCAAGACGTCTTTTTGTTGCTGCGGATTGAACTCACTAGTACTGTACAACCTCACACCTGAAACTGGAAGCTTTCCTCTGACGGAAACTAACAACAACAATTATGTAAAGACGAAAGTCCAAATAAAACGCTTACATTTCTGTTGAAACAATGTCTTTTCGAATTTAAACAACTGCCTTCATCGGGCAAATGAAATGATGAAGCTCTGTGTGAAAGCAGTTCAGGCAGTAGTAGTCCGGGAGCTAGCGTGAAGTTGTGCAGAGAACGAGGTAGTACATAAAACTTTCACATAGCATAGTACACCTCTAACCTACTGCAAAACTTCGCGTCTGCCGGATCAGATCATTTGCTTTTCAGAAATAGAGAGGATGACACAATCCTATGTATTTCCAGTGGTAAAATTGTGACATTTAAGGTGTTGACTCCATTTTTTCGAATTTTTGCTCATAAAAGTTACACAAATTGGTATTTTGTTGAACTGGTTATAATAGAAATCATCTACAATCCTCATGATCTTTCAAATGAGCTATCATTCAGTGACAGGATGAAGTAAAGTGTACAAACAGACACTTTTCGTTGGTGTAACTGCAAATTTTAACATAGAAATTTCAGAAAAATTGTTGATATACTTTAACGAAAAGTGTCTGTTTGTACACTTTACTTCATCCTCTGTCACTGAATGATAGCTCATTTGAAAGATCATGAGGATTGTAGATGATTTCTATTATAACCAGTTCAACAAAATACCAATTTGTGTAACTTTTATGAGCAAAAATTCGAAAAAATGGAGTCAACACCTTAAATGTCACAATTTTACCACTGGAAATACATAGGATTGTGTTATCCTCTCTATTTCTGAAAAGCAAATGATCTGATCCGGCAGACGCGAAGTTTTGCAGTAGGTTAGAGGTGTACTATGCTATGTGAAAGTTTTATGTACTACCTCGTTCCCTGCACAACTTCACGCTAGCTCCCGGACTATAGGTACGTATAGCACTCAGATCAATTCGATCAAACCACAAAATCTCTCAGACAGGAGATGGAAAGAAAAAGGGGAATTATGATATACATAGATTTTAATAATACAGTAGAATTCGCATATATCGGCGGTTGTTTTTGTCCCGGCAGAATTTCCTATCTTTTCTATGTAATCGAGTTCGCTGATATCGGCTTCGGCTATATCGGCGCATTTTCGCTGTCCCTGACCATAAAAATTCGTTTATAACGGCGGATTTCCTGGAAATCCTCAAGCGATGTGTTTTGCCTAGAAGAGTCACTAGAATGACAGTATATGTGGACGTGGATGGCTGTAGATTCTGTTAGGACTATCCGATTCTAACTATTCTAGTGGTATGTGAAAATTTAGATCTTCTACAATTCATATCGATCATGTTTGGGGGTTTGATCAAAATTGTAGAATCTAGCAGCCGGTCTCCTTTGATTACATCGGTCTTGTCCCTTTGATAAAGCGTTGAAATATTTTATGCATACTCTTCTTTGTTTTGTACTTCATATAGCAGGTAAGCATGTAGGCATGAAGCTTCAATCTTCTTGATTCAAAAAGCATACTCAGATTTTGACAAACATAGTGATATCCGGTTTGTGATACTTACATTACGTTGCAAGCATCAGTTCAGAAAGGCACAATTTTTAGATATCTATTGAATACATAGGCACAATTACATGTACATGTACTGTACATGTTGGACAATAAGTCAATATGTACATGTATTTAAGTATAGCAACGCAATAATTCATGAGTCATTAATACACGTATGTACATTGTATGATGCGTGGCATGATCTCAGAGCTCGTGTAGATTTCACAAAACTTCAAAATTCAGGGAGTTCGCATATATCGGCGGTTCGCGTATATCAGCGGTTTTCGTCTGTCCCTTGAGGCGCCGATATATGCGAATTCTACTGTATAATAATTTTCACCGAAGTGTAAGTTTTAAAATCTGCATGATAATCTGCATTAACATGTCGCAGAAAAATGCAACAAAAGAGCATCTACCGTAATATGGGGTAATTCGGAGCGGGTTTTCTAGTAATTAATTTCATTCCTAGAAGCCATTGTTGCGTTCTGGCCCAATAGAGATAAGAGAAAACCAATCCGTTTTTTCGATAGCGTGGTATACTTGAGAAGCGAAAGTGTCCGTTTCATACATGGTATATTTAAACAACTGAATTAACATAAATTGACATTGCTCACAAATCTCAACATCCCCCAAAAACTTTAATAACTCGACATCCACGCAATTTGAAACACGGAACCGTAATCATAGGAAGAGAAATTACTAACTGCATAACAAAAGTTCAAAATCACGATAACTACTAAATTTCAATCGTAAGTAGAGTGCAAGTTCAGTTCTTATAACCACAAAGATTGAATAAGTCTAAAAGATAAGTCTTGGATAAATCACAGCAGAGAAAACCGTCAGGGAATCACACTCTGTAACAATTAGGATCTACAAATCGTTTACGCAGGTTGTATTGTTTTCTAGGGTTTGTATGTGGAGTACTATGATTAGAAGTAGAAGGTTGAGAGGACAGATGTAATCCGGCGTTGTCGGTATGTTGTGGATGGTGTTCGGTTGTTGAGTGATTCGTATGTGAAGAGAAGTGAGGTTCGGGAGGAGAGCTGTTAATCGGCACCAAGTCGGTTCCTACTAAATCATAGGCACGTAGAGCTTCTTCAGAGGGCATCGCCTTTGCAGGTTTGATGTTCCTTTGATGGTAACGTCGCAAATTACCATTAATCAATATTGCATATGTGTATCTCCCCACTTTTCGGACAATCCTGCCATGCACGGTGAATGGCTTTCGGTCACCTTTTCGAACCAAAACGTCATCGCCCGGTTTGTAGTCCTTATCACTGACTGACCATTTATTCGCATACTCTCTATAAACATTTCTAGGTGGAGAAGTAGGCTTGTTGCATTCTTGGGATGTTGATAGTAAAGCGAGTTTGGTCGACATTGGGCGGTTAAAAAGTCGCTGGAAGGGCGATTCGCCGGTAACTTCGTTTGGTGTAGACCTGATGTCTGAAAGTACGGTTTGCAATGCTCGTGTCAAGGATTTCTTTCCGGCTGAAGTCGATTCTGACCTTATTCGTTTTAACCGGTTTTTGATTGTCGAATGTAAGCGTTCAACGATGCCATTTGCCCGTGGGTAGTACACAGAAGAGAGGGAATGAGCAATGCCGTAATTTTTCAAAAATTCTTCGAACTTCCTCGATTCTTCGGAATTCTTTCGTTTGTCCGTCCAGAACATCGGAAGGTCCTGTGAGGTCTATAGAAATTCTTTTCCAAGGTTCAGTCTCTACTTCGGCCACGGGTGTAAGTGGAGCGTTGTCTCCTCGCGTCTGGTACATAGTACATGGCGTACAAGTTCTGACATATTCTTTGATGTCATTCGTCATACCAGGCCAAAAGCAATAAGCACGTAGAAAAGATTTCATTTTATTGATTCCCATGTGGCCTTCGTGCGTAGAATCAAGCAGTTTTCTTCGTAAAGGGAAAGGGATGACAACTCTGTTCGCTTTCATGATAAGAGTTCCATTGTTTTGTTCTTTTAGTGATAATTCATCACGACAGTGGTAAAAGGCTTTCAATTCTCTGCAAGAGGGATCAGACCAATCCGTTTGTACAGCTGTGATAACGCGTTGTAATAAAGGATCCTGTGCGGTCGAATCGGCGACATCTTTCAATGTAAGGGGATAAGAACGTAACATACCGCAAACGGTGTACTCAGCTAATTCTTCAGGAGTAGGATTATTTCCGGTAAGTGAATTTCTCGAGAGGCAGTCGGAGAGAACATTATCCTTGCCTTTAATGTGTACAATTTTGAATTGCAAGTGTTGGGTTGTAATCAACCAGCGTTGAAGGCGATTCGAGAGGCAATCTATCGGCTTCTTGAAAATGCTGACGAGCGGTTTGTGGTTGGTTTGTAATTCGAAGTTGATGCCCAGAAGGTATTTCTCTAACCGTTTGATGGTGAAAACAATTCCGAGGAATTCGCGTTCGATCTGTGCGTACCGACGTTTCGTATCAGTGAGGGTTCTGGAGACGAAGAGAACGGGCTTCTTGTCCTGGAGTAAAACTCCGCCGATGCCGGTACCTGAAGCATCGCTTTGGACAACAACTTTCTTGTTAGGATCGAAATATGCCAGTCTTACTGCTTCTAGAAGAGATTCGCGAACTGTGTTGAATGAAGATAACCGTGAGGCTGTCCATTCCATCGAATTTTCTCGTACCATGGACCAAAGGGGCTGAACGATAGAACTGAAATGTGGGGTTGAAGTCTGGCCAATGTAAGCAGCTAGTCCTAGGAAGGAGTGAAGGCGTTGTACGGAGTCAGGTATAGGCATATCACTGAGAGCACGTAGTTTTGCTGGTGATGGCTGTACACCATCGGAAGACCATAAATGTCCTAAGAATTGGATCGAACTCTTACCGATTTTACACTTTTCTTTGTTCAGGGCTAATCCTGCTTGATCAAGTCGGTCGAGCACTTGTTTCAAAATTTTTCTGTGTTCCTCGATCGTAGAAGTGGCTATGACAACATCGTCAATGTAAGTCAGTACGTTATCAATTCCGCTGAGTAGGTTTGTCATTACTTTTGTGTAAATTTCGGGGGCAGACGATATGCCAAAACATAGCCGTTTGTAACAGAAATTACCGAACGGAGTTGAAAAACTTAGAACTTTCTGAATCCTAGAGGAAATAGGGATTTGCCAAAATCCGTTTCGCATGTCGAGGTGACTGAAAACTTTCGGATTGCGCAACTTAGAACGTAATTCATCGAGAGTAGGGATCTGCATTGGTTCTTTGACAACGGCTTCGTTTAATCGTCGTAAATCTGCACATATGCGTAATGCACCTGAAGATTTGTAAGACACTACCATCGGTGAGCAGAATTCTACGGGTCCGTCTATTTTCCGGATAACACCTAGGTCAACCATGCGCTCGAGTTCTGTCTTAACTGCATCATGAATCGCTGGTGGAACACGACGCGCTGCTGGTGCATAACCCAGCGCATCATTTATTACGGATCGATCCTATTCTGTAGTGTGTGACACCTCCACTTCATCTCCAGTTTCGTCGTCTCATGGGGTCCCTCAAGGCTCCGTGCTTGGCCCTATCTTGTTTCTCCTGTACACGTCTGACCTTCCCAATATTATCACATCTCATGGTCTTTCCTACCATATGTATGCTGATGATATCCAAATCTACGGCTCCTGTCATCCATCCCAGATCCATGTCCTCTCCAACAAGATGTCCAACTGCTTATCTGCTGTTCACGACTGGCTAGCGAGCAATCGTCTCTTGCTTAACGCCAGTAAGACTGAAATCATGTGGCTCACCTCTAAAAGACGCCGCAATCTTGTTCCACAGTCTCCTATTATTATCGGACAACAAGACTCCATCACTCCGACTAACAAAATCCGCAATCTCGGGGTCATTCTTGATCCCTGTCTGTCCATGCAACACCACATTTCTAGCACGGTCTCCAAATGTTTTGGTGCACTTCGCCAGCTTCGCTCACTCCGTCGCTTTCTTCCTCTACCGGTTTTAAACACTCTCATGGTTTCCCTCGTTCACTCCCGGCTCGATTTTTGCTCCAGTCTACTTTATGGCCTACCAGACAATTCCCTCTGCAAGCTTCAATCAATTCTTAATGCAGGTGCGCGAATTCTGTTCAATACCAGCTCCCGCGACCACGTGACCCCTCTACTACGATCCCTTCAGTGGTTACCGATTCGCTATAGGATTACCTATCTCCTGGCAGTTTTCGCCTTCAAATGCATTCGCGGTTCAGCTCCTTCCTACATGTGCTCCATGCTTCAATCTGTGTCCTGCAATCCCACACGCTGTAATCTCCGATCCGCTTCCAATGATGACCTGTTGATCCCCTCCTCCCGCCTGAGGACCGTCGGAGCTCGTGCCTTTCCGATTGCGGCTGCTCGTATCTGGAATAACCTGCCGACAAGCCTTAAGACAACTTCATCCATTTCATCCTTCAAGAGACACCTGAAGGTTGAACTCCTGCGCATTGCCTACTTATCTTGAGCTTTGCTCCTTCTTCTGCTTCCCTTGTCCTGTTGACCCTTAATCTTTGACTTTTGATGACTGTTTCACTGTAGAAAGTGCCCTTGAAGTCTTCGGACATAAATGTCACTTGAATCTGTTCGTATAATAAATAAATAAATAAACCCCTGGCGTTTTCGCGCAGTGTAACATCGTACTCATAACCAGTAGTCAATAGTCCGTTTCGTGTGAATAAATGCTGGTAGCTGCTAAGTAAGCTGTCGAAATCTGTTGCTGAAAATTCGTCTGTAACCTGTTCTGTAGTTGTAGAGTTGTGTGATGCAGTGATATTAGCTAACTCGGCTACAAGTCCTAACTCTTTAGATAACGGATAGGAAAGCAAGGGTGGACAATCACGTACATCAACGACGTAGAAAACATCAGAAACGCATTTATCGGCATGATGAAAACAACACAATTACATGCGCCTTTGACAGGAATGACGAAATGACCCCCAAGCTTTGATGCGTACTCTTGTTTTTTGAAGTTTCAAATTAGAAATGCAATCAACCGGCAAAATATTAACCTCGGCACCAGTATCGCAAACGGCAGATACTGAAATATCATTTATCAGTACGGTTTTGCGTACTTCGGAGAAAGGATTATTACTGCTATAAACAGAGTAACACTGGTCATCGCTATTTGGGTCAATAGTCGCAACACTACGTATTTGCTTGGTAAAAGCACTTTTAGATTGAGAAGTAACATTGCCTTTGAACGGCACACTTTCGAAAAATGACCACTTTTGTGGCAAGAACGACACTCAGCATCTTTAGCAGGACACACTACGTCCGAAGCAATGTGAAAAGATGATCCGCAACGAAAGCACACTCTATTTGAAGAATTTCCTTGATCAGCATTTCTGGAATTGTAATGAGAATTTCCTTGATCAGCACTTCCGGAGTTGTAATGAGAATTTCCTTGATCAGCACTTCTGGAGTTGTAATGGCTCCTTGGTAAACGGTCTGTAGGCCTAGTAGATCGACCTTGAGGGTTGGGTAACTTCTGAGAAACAGCATTGACACTAGAAAATCCCACGGATTGACGTTCATGTCTGGCGCGTTCATACGCCTCAGCTTTTCTTATAGCAAGTTCAAATGTAAGGGAGGCAGCATCTTCGGTAAGCAGACGCTCGCCTAATTTGTCATCTTTAACACCGATGACGAAAATGTCACGTAGTTCATTTGTAGTACTGCCGAAGTTACACTCCTTGGATAGACGTCGTAACCGGCACGAAAATTCCGTAATTGATTCTTTCTGAGACTGTCTGGCTTGAAAGAAGTCTTTTCGCCGAAGTAGTATACTTGTCTTCCCGCAGAAATATTCCCGGAGACGTGCTATACAGTCAGAATATGAGTCTTTCGGTGAAGGAAGTCCATCGTAAATATCGCATCCGTCACAACCCAAGCAGTTGAGAAGAGGCAGTTCCATATCCGTATCGGCATGGATTATTAAGAAATAGTTCTCAAGTTGACGCACGAAGAACAGAAAGTCGGATTCTCGCGGACATGCAGGCAGTTGAGGAGCAGTAATCGGATTCATCGTGTAGTAGGTAGCACGTGACAGCGTATGAATGACGAACAGCGCTGAGTCAGGATGAATAAATGGGAAAGCGCGTCAGTGGATTGCTAACCAACGCCGCTAGCCACCATTAATGTTGCGTTCTGGCCCAATAGAGATAAGAGAAAACCAATCCGTTCTTTCGATAGCGTGGTATACTTGAGAAGCGAAAGTGTCCGTTTCATACACGGTATATTTAAACAACTGAATTAACATAAATTGACATTGTTCACAAATCTCAACAGCCATATAGAAAAAAACCATGTAGAAATTCTTAAAGTCAATACAAATAATGGTTTGACCGCTATATACTCATCCGAATAGGAGCATGCTTGTGTCAGTAAGATCTATGGATACATCGAAAAGTATTCTGAAGTGGTGTTCAAAAATCTCAATTAAAATGCACGCATGCATACATCTAAAACTATACAAAAAATCTTTGAAACTATGTACTAAAATACATTGAATCTAAAACAATAAGAAACAGAAATACAGGTATAGGAGACTGTTTACTCAGCCATATTGTAATCATTTTGGAAATCAATGTAAAGCAAATCACGCTAGATCAACGCTTTGGTCAAAATAAAGATCGCGAAAGTTGCTGGTCTGAAAACAATCTTTGATGTCGTTGGAATAAAAATTTCGACTTGTTGTGTTATCGCTCACAACGTAAGAAAAGTTCGAATGCTCACAGATTTGTCTTAGCTGCGTGGACGAGGTTCGTTTGTACGCTCGTATGGCGTCTGATCTGCGACCATTACGATCGCGAATCAATTGTTCATCGATGTTTCTCTGATACATTGTTGTGGCACAAGTCACTTTACCAGAATGTCCGTTGATGATTTTTGATGTTTTTGCTTTTTTGCTTGAGAGATACTTTGAACTTCCACTGGAGTTTCACTAAATTTTGGACGACCTCATGGGCATCAACGGTCTTCGATAAAAATCACCTTCAGTGATCCCGCACACACAAAGACTCAAAATATGATTTCAATAGTTTATATGTGGCTACTTGGGAATCAGTATCGTAATGTTTGGTATTCTTCTCGGCTACCTTTCAATGACGGAGACATCCTTTATTTGTTTTGTCAGTTTTCACGATAAACTGAACGAAGTGACCTTCGTCATCTTTTTCAAATGTAAACTGCTCTAAGGTCAGAGTTCTATGCTCATTTCTCGACCTTAGTCCAAAGACTTCGCCTTTGTAAAAATGTACTGCTGACAGTAGTCCTTCACTAGATTTCAGCGAAAATGAGCCTGAGGACCACAATAACTCCTCGTTGTCACTTGTAATAAGATCAGCCTGACGTTTCTGGAGGTGGACTCCATTCTTTGTCAGTTCCTGCATCCGACGATTGATGCAGCGACACAAGAAAAGGAAGTTCAGTCATTTTTGAAAAAGTTAGGTCGGACCGCATACATTCGTCTCGGAAGTATCGGATGATGCCACGCATAGGTTCTTCCAGAGCCTCTGCCGGATATGCTTTCAGAATGAATTTCCAAAAGTCCATGTCTTTGAACTCTGTCCTGTCTCTGGCAGGAGTGAGTCCGGTGACGCTCCTGTGCTTCATTTTCTGGAAAAACACCTTCAGAGGCTGATCCAATACCGCCACCTCACTTGAAATCTCGCTCACCAACTCTGTCATGTTGGCCTCAAAAAGTTCCCAACTAGAGCCCATGAGGCCTTGACATTCGCTTGTGGCATTCAAATTCACACCACTACCCTTACAAGCTTCGAGGATCTTGCTCATTCTCCTATTGCGAATGCTCCCTCTGCAGGTCACTGTTACAAGGAGCATTAAGAATACCTGGATCCCTACACGCTTGCTCGTTGAACTTCTCCAAGTTCGTTGCCAATTCTTTCCCATATTTCTGTCGGATCTCATACAGGAAGTGGGATAGAATATTCTTGTAAACGTAGCAGCTAACACCAGTCAAGTCGTCTATAGATGGAAGGGGCTTTCCTGGGAAGGTCTCATTCATTTTCGATAACCATTCCTCGTAAGCATGTACGGCGTAGATGGTGACTCGTTTCGTAGAAACTGAACCGATAAGTTTTTTTTTTTTTTTTTACTGAATTTTCACCCTTAGCACAGCTATGAGCCATTAACGAAGCTAGGGGTTACTCAATGAAAAGTAACAAATTGTATTATTTTAAATAATAATAAAAAAAAACAGATCTTCTAATCTGATTAAGCTGTCCCCATCAGAAACCTGTTCGCACGCCTCTTGAAAGCATCAAGATTGTATTGGTCAGGGAAAGTGGTCTGTGGAAGCTGATTCCAAAGCTGTGCCGTGCGAACAAAAAAGCTTTTCGAGCGACTCACAGTGCGTGCGCGTTCTAAGCTCACATTATAGCATGTGAGTGCATTAGCTCTGCGTGTGCTTCTGGAGAAGATCTTAGGTTTGGGTACGCACTCATTTACTGCAGAGCTGCTTCTACCGAAATAGTACCTGTAGAAGAGACTGAGTGAAGCAACATCCCGTCTGACGGAGAGCGGCTGCAACTTGCTAGCAAGTTTTTCACCCATGAGATTCTTGACACGTTTCTCAACCCGTTCAAGGAGGTTAAGATGCGTTTGTGGGGCGCCTGCCCACAGATGACAACAATACTCCATCAGAGGACGAATAGTGGACTTGTAAAGATAGCAGACAGTCTGTGGTGGAAGATAGCTGCTGGCACGATAGAGACTACCAATGCGTTGAGCTGCCTGCTTGCTAATGGATTGGATGTACGGTTTCCATGACAAGTCTTTCGTAACCGCCAATCCAAGGAAGGAGATGGAATCTTGTTCTCTGATCCTATTATCTGACATCTTAATGCTATGATCATCATCTCCTTTAAGTCGTGAGTGCAGAATACTCTGAGTTTTTGAAGGATTGAAGGAAACAAGCCAATTGGCGCCCCATTCTGAGACCCTGCGTAAGTCTTCATTAAGAACGTCGCATAACTGCTGACGTTGCTGAGTGTTATTAGCGAGTCGCTCATTGGAATTGAAGAGTGTTGTGTCATCTGCATACATCACCAATTTACTCACTAGGCAGTCTGGGAGGTCGTTGATGTACAGCAGAAAAAGAGTGGGTCCCAAAATTGACCCTTGAGGAACTCCTGCATCGACAAACTTGGTGGAAGACTTTTGGCCATCTAAGACGACAGATATCTGCCGGTCACTCCATAGGACTTTAGCTTCATAAGGAGTCCATATGGGAGGTCTTTTTGACGTTTCGGACTGTGACTGAAGGAGGACTAACTGTCTCATCAGTGCGCGTGGGAATTGGAGGTGGAATTCTACCTCCATCGTCTAATGACGAATTCTTCGCAAACACCTTGCAAAGAAGCTCGGCTTTGTCTGCTGAGGTTGTCGCCATAGAAGTACTGACTTCGGCATGACGGAGTGCTGGGATGGAGGATTTGTTCCTATTGGTAACACTGTTGTAAATCCTCCAGAAGTCCTTAGAGCCAAGCTTTTGGGTAGCAATGGATTTCCGTACATACAAAGCGTAACGGCTTTTGGCCTGATGTATGGTTTCCTTGCAATGTCTACGTGCGGTTTTGTACAATTCAAGATTGCCAGCGCTACTGTCACGCTTATACTTATGGAAAAAGTGGTCACGCTGGCAAATTGCAGCTGCACATTCTGGTGTAAACCAAGGTTGTGAGTGGGGCTTCATTTGGAAAGTACGGTGAGGAATGTAGGCCAACATCCCTATCTGAAGCCACTCTGTCAGTTCTTGCGCCGACTTGTGGACGTTCTCGCTCAGAATCAAATTCTCAGCTTGAACTTGACTAAGAAAAGTGCGGAAGACACACCAGTCTGCTTTGGAGAATTGATAAACTGTTCTATGGAAGGGTGCAGACGGTGTGGAGCAAATTTGTTTGCCAGAAACTGTGATAACACAGTGATCAGACGTGCCGAGGGGAGAAGTAACCTTGTGTGAAAAACAAGTTGGATTTGAGGTGAGAAACAGGTCAAGGAGATATCCAGTATCCCCAGCTCGGTCAGGCACTCTGGTAGGACAAGTGACAATTTGACTAAGGTTGTGAGAGACAGCGAAATCCTGGGCTGCCTGACCGGAGAGATCGGTGGTGCGTGAGTGCACAAGCCAGTCAACATTGTGCACGTTGAAGTCACCAAAAACGGCAACTTCAGCGCTGGGATACTCTTGTAGAAGAGAATCGATCTTGTCAGAAAGAACATTGAAAATATCCGCATTAGTTGATGGAGAGCGGTATAGGAAAAATAGGAGAAGAGTGGTCTTCTGCAGCGGCGCAATGAAAGCAAGATACTCATGCCTTGGATCCTCTGAGCTACGAAGCCTTCTCAAGGGAAGGCTTGTCTTGGCATAGACTCCAAGACCATGACAAGGTGCTTTATCCATCCGGTGAAATATGTATCCATCAGGAGTAACGTCGCTTGATGACACACTGGGATCTAACCTGGTTTCCGACAGGGCTAGAAGATCTGGTGACTTACCTTGCAGGAAGATGTTGATGTCGTCGTAATTGGACCTCAGTCCTCATACGTTGCTGAAGCTGATCCTGAGAGGGGTTTTGAGCTTGACGGCTTGACTACGTTTCTTGTGTGTCTTACTCATTTTCATAATTTCTCATAGAATATCAATCAAATAAACGAAAATTATACTGTACAACAAAGTGATACAAGAAACTTTGGAAGGCATCAGAAAAACGTAAATAATAGCAACAAAGCTGCAATAAATAATACGCAAAAAAGACACTTATAGGCACAGTTCATGTCGCAAAAGCTTGAAGAAACCCAAATGAGAACCCCTTTGCCGTAACAATGGGTACAAGTCAGGTAGGCCACAGAGGAACCGGATACAGCTACACGGGCTAAACCCCTCAGTAAAGCTACCCACGCATGTCCGTGGCAGTGGAACTGTACCGCCTAGTTAGTTTCTAGTCATGTTTTCTTTTCTTCAGATAACTTATCGAGGCTTCATGGGACCGTTGGATTTCCATCGCCATTCCACTCGACTTCTGCCTTTTCTCCAAACGTTCGTTAAAGACGCGTTAACCAGTAGTAGAGTGCCTGATGGGGGTAGTGTTGCAGTGTTTCGTAAGGCTTGATGTTTTAGTGAACATCGCATTATGCAAAGATAGTCATTGCAAATGAATCTTGATTGCATAGAATCAGAAGTAACTGACTGCATTAGTACGCGCTTCTGGAAGTCTGAAATGCTTATTTTGAGGTAAGCGCTCAGGAGCAATAAGAAAAAGGATGAGATTCGGAAGTAGAAGTAGTAGCTTTATGAAGAGCTCAGAAGAAGAATGTGCCCGAAGACTATCGGTGACACTATAAGAAGATGTCGACTAAGATGGTGTGGCCATGTGTAGAGGAAAGACGAATGTCAGTAAGTGAAGCGCGTGCGGATATTGCAAGTGGATGGTCGCCGACCTGTTGGACGTCCAAAGAAATTATGGAGCGATGACATCAAAGAAGGCCTTCGAGCGTTCGGTCTCCGTATGGAAGATGCAAGCGACCGAGCGAAGTGGAGAGCTGCCATAAAGCGTACCGTCGTGGATGGAACAATCGACGTTAAGTGGCATAAGTATAAGTAAGACTCATGCTGACGTTTCAATATAAAGGACACGTTTCTGTTCAATATCACATCATTAAGCTCATGCATGATACTACATTTACAACCACATGAACATATAATTATCTATAATCAATCAGACGGGGAAATCTTTTGAAGGTCAAACAAATTGCCTTTGGTCCTCCAGCACAGAAGGAAGCTTTTCGGCAGTCATCCACCCGGTATCTGAGACTAAACCTGGACTTCGTTCCGGTTCGTTATGCAGCTGGATGCTTGTAAGCTTTTTTCTGTGGAAAACAAAAACTGGTGGCAAAGCCTCTTCAGTCGCAGAAACAATGGCACAGAAAGTTAAAGCTCTCCTCTCTCTGCTGATTTTCTGTCCAACCTGTTTCCACCATGTTTAGCTAAACCTTCAGGGATTTTGAACGGTTATGAAACCGCATTTATCAAGATCATATATCTGCCTACCCTAAACTTTCAACGATTTTCATGGCGCCTTCAAGTTTATCAAGAAACATTTTGACATTTTCCTTTTTTGAATGCAGAAACACGAGCTAATGAAGTATTGCAGTGCCTAGATAACATACTAAGATGAAAATAGAATTCAAATGCAGAAACACGAGCTAATGAAGTATTGCAGTGCCTAGATAACATACTAAGATGAAAATAGAATTCAAATGCACAAGATTAAAATGCAACTATACATGTTTAACTCATGATAAATTTTATGATATTTTTGCCTGTGACAGAATGCTTGCTTGCATGCGCTGTCTGACAGCAGCAATTCCATCAGATTCTCACCCAATGACAAGTGACTCCATCTTCGCTTGCTCTCTTTCGAAGCACAGACTTCAGAGCTTGATGGAATCTTTCAACCTGAAAACAGGAGATAAGAATCAATATTATTTTGCATATTATTAATACAATTCATTTTTGAAATTCATTTTACCATCACCATTGGTCGGAGGATGTTAACTAGAAGTTGTTCTACGATCCTCTAGAAGAAGAAGGCTCTCCCAAAGTTGGTTACACAATTTTATAAATAAAAAGCGCACAGAATGCTTTCGAAGTCATAATAAAGTTTATTGAAATTGGGAAGAAAAATGTAAACCTGACATGTTTCGACTGGTCTTGTCAAAGGTAACCCAGCATGTGAAATTACATCGAACGATAGACATTTTATAAGGAAAAAGTTGAGATACAGGTCAACTTGCGATAGCAGCGGCAGACTGTGAGTCACCCGATTACCATGGCAAGCGAAGATTAATCACATGGTCCTTTTGCTTGCACAGGTTGGGATTATCACGTCTTATAAACAATGCCTCGAGGATACGTAAAATGCAGTCATTGTAAACGTGGCATACAATCTCGAACTTGCTGATAGGGTCATTCGGAACACTACAGCAACTGAGCACATGTTCAGTAATTGCAGAGCGAGAAATTCCTAAATGACCATTCGGTTACACAATTCCCTAAAAAGTAGGTTGCAGACTGAAGCATGTATATTTGCAATGGTGAAGTCAGTAGAACCAGTTTATGTTGTCCAATATATAAATGAGCACAAGTACAACATTACGAAATGAGATTTGCTTACCTTGATCCGAGAGAAATCTCCTCAGCCAGCCATTCACACAGAATAATTCATATGGAATGTGGCTGTTGTTGTAGATGTTATATCTTGCGTAGACAAACCTTGTAAATTTACACGTCACTACCACAATGTTCACATTGCCTTTCGTCACTGACAAATGAGTGATGCATTCGATGGCAGCAAAATGCCAAAATTTGGTCTCCTCGATGGAAATAGGATGAAGGTCTTTGTTTCCAGCAGGGATGACACGTCTTCACATAACCGACATTGCCCGACATTCTCCAGTTTTCTGGGAGGGTAGAGGTCCCCCTAATGGATGAAATGTCATCTAAAGCTTTAGGCAGCCGCATTTTTCAGACTTTGGCAGCAGGGTGTCGTCGGTCCCCAGGGGCGGAAGTTTACTATTTTTAAAACCAACTCCCCGGGGACATAGCAGTCGGCAGAAAGCCGAGCTTTACTCGCCATTCGAAAAATGGTACTGCGTAGGGCGCGTGATTTCAGCGACGTCATTAGCTAGTTCACCATTCTTCACCAAGGAATCATCTAGTGTAATCAAACTCTATGAACGACGTTCATGAAGCATTGGCCCTTAGTCCCGTGCAAAGAGGGGTGCTGAGAATCACACGGTCCAAATTTGTTAATGTTAAAAAAGCATTAAAAATCGCATTTTGGAACATAAGAACTCTAACACAAGAGAGTAAGTTAGAGCAAGTGCAGAGATAGATGGAAAAGTATGGAGTGGATTTACTAGGTTTGAACGAGATGAGATGGAGTGGAGCAGATAAAACCAAACTTGACATGGGGAGATTTTTACTTTACTCAGGACGGCATGATACACTCAAACGTGAAAGTGTCGGACTACTGATGACCACCAATGCAGCTAAGGCCCTGTCCGAGTGGAACCCCATTTCTAGCCGATTGATTCATGCTCGTTTCAAGTCAGTACAATGCAATGTCAGTGTAATAGTATGTGATGCACCAACAAATGAAGCAATGATGATGTCAAGGATGATTTTTACGAAAGTGTACAACGCATTGTGAACAATATTCCGAAGAATGATGTGAAGATGCGGAGGTTGGCTGCGTCAACATAGGTGTGAGCGAGTTTTTGGAAAACATGGTTTAAGGAATGATAATGGCGAACGACTGATGAGTTTCTGCACCGCAAGTGACATGGTTGTTGGTGGTACTAGTTTGAACATAAAGACATTCACAAGTACCCCGGGACATCTCCGTGCTGGTGTGAGGTTGTGTCGGCATTGTTCTTCCGTGCAAACTCGTTATTTCATTGTCATCTGTGTCGTAGTGATTCATCTCTGGAAATTTTTACACGTCGATTCCTCTTCGTCTCAGTCATTCGAATTGTGACATTCGCTCGGACTTCATTAGATAGCTTGATGATAGAGAATCAAGAAAGAACAATTTGATGGTTTTCGGTTTGAAAGAGTCTGACTCTGATACTGTGGCAGATCGTGATTTTGATAGGAAAAGTGTGTCTGATCTGTTTTCTAACATATGTCCACATGGTCAAAATTTGAAGGTCATGCGTTGCTTCAGGGTTGGCTCAAAACGGACGGGTCATAATGAAAGTGTGAGGCCATTGAAGGTCATACTGCATAACTATGAGGACAAAATCAGTGGGGAATTCGCTATCGAACAGCAAGCGAAATTCGGTAGCGATTTTGAAACAGGGTTCGCTTGTTAATCGCTTGACAACCATTCTATGTCTATGCGCTAACGATTTTTCTCTATCGAATTCTAGCCATTCGCCAACGATTTTTCTGTTAACTATTCGCCTAACGATTTTTCTCTAGCAAATCCCTGCTATTCGCTACCGATTTACTTCCGAAAAATCCACTCAGCTAACCCTACAAGTTCAATGCAAAATCCGAATTATTGTGTAACAAAGCGGGATTCATTCGAAGTAAAACGCGTTTATTACAGAGCGCGACTTGCAACTCGCAGGAGGCATAAAATTCATCAAAAAACAAAACTGGTTTAGAAAAATTACAAGGATAAAATAGAACTCCTTGACCAGAGTATGGAATTCATAAAAAATAACGGTTCAAGAAAAACCACAATCTGAAGATATTGAACTCTCTGATGAGAAAGTACGCACGCATGAGTGCGCATAAGTCTGGAATATTTCATTTAGAGGGTAATTTGATCATATCTGCCACGAGATTTCGTGTTCTGACATTTGCGCAAAATTGACTAACACAGATGACTCACTGGCTACTTTTCTGAGTAAAAGAATTTTCAAACTAAATCTGACCTATTTCGAAAAACATGGTTGAACAATTGCTCTCATTTTAATCACTCAGCCATGCTCTTTCGAATGATATCTAGTTCCACACTGAAGGATTAACAACAAATCATTTACTAAAACACGTGACAGATATTGTCAAACTAAGCTCTACATGTATATGGAATATTCAAGACTTTTGCACACGTGTGTAATTCAACGAAGCAATAGCTCCAGTTTAGAAAAACTACAATGAGAAAATCGAGCACTTTGTTCATGAAGACTTCATGAACAGTATAAAATCCATCGAAGCAATATAATAAACATGTGTTCAAAAAGTACAGGATTCATCGGAAATACCCAATAACAATGCAAGTTTGACTTGAAAGAAGAATTACCTAAAAATAATTGAGTTATGATCCAAAAATGAGATTCGTTGAGCATGTAGCTTTATTACTCAGTATCACTCAGAATATCCGTATCGTCGCTATTTCTGCGATCGGCACTGGCAGTTCGGCGTTTTCTGAGACTGATAGAAGGTTCTCCCGAGCTCTTAACCAACCAATCGGCCGATTTTTTCAGCACCGATGTAATCTCCCTTTCAATCTCCAGCGTCGTGGAGCCATGGAGTTTCAGACATATTTCCTTTATGAAGGTTTCCAAAGGGCCACGGAATTTTTCCTCGTTGTCTGAACCCGACCGATTGAACTGGGCCTGTACACGCCTCTCCATGAATCCGTCCATCACTCATCTTACTTCAGGGTTTCTACCAAGCCTGGATATCTCCTGAATAAAATTCCTTAGCCTGGATAACCTGGATATCTCCTGAATAAAATTCCTTAGCCTGGATAACCTGGATATCCTGGATACCTGATTTTGGGGGGAAAATCTGGTAGAAACCCTGTACTGATTCCTTAAGGTTTTCTCCCTTCTCGAGAAGAAGTCTGTCCATCTACAATGACAAAAAATTATTGGTAAGTATGAAAATCTAATGCACAACATCGAATTCGAAACAGTGGACAAGAATGATTTAATACACCATGCTAGCAGTTAAAAAAAATTACAAATGGGGCATATATGAATGCCTCGGAAATAGGGTGAAGTGGATTAAGTGCTTTGCAGAAACATTTTAAAAGCATGATACAAAAGGCATCTAGGAATTTCAGTTTTCGGAATTATCAAAACACCGTAGAATACATGAGAAAAAATGTCTTTCATACCCTTAGGAGTAATATTTGAGTGACACTAAGGCCTACCCCACTACAGCCTTATTGCAAAGAACCTTTTAATTTGATGCACTAGGTATAGACCTACTTTATTTGACAAAACGACCTTTTCTAATAACTAAACGGATTAACCACAAGTTCCACCACCCTTCACTTCACTACAAAATGACAAAAAGAAATTGACATATACGCATTTCGAATGTTGACACAACCTGCAAATAATAATGCATAAATCAGCAAGAAACGAATCTCATCAAAATAAGTTCGCATGCATGCAACTTGACTTGATAACAGGATTTGACGCGTTTGTCAGTCCTGACAATTCTTCTCCATGTATCTCATTACTTAAAAATTGAGCATGAGAAAATTTGGGAAGATCATTAAGACTATTCATCTATTCATCATAAAGTGACACGAAGTCAGAAAATACTGTCAGAACATGGCATTTCTAACACTTACCAACTGTTGTCGAAACACTTTACTAGCGTCATCCTTGCCTTCAAGTTGGTTTTGCACAATCAAGACTTCTTCATAGGATTTACAAATCGAGAGACAGTTGACAGCCGGGGTGACATCTGAAGCTGATGCCCAAGTTCTTTTCTTCCTCGTGATGGATACAGCTTCACACACCTTTCTGTATGTCAGGGTCACATCGGTCAATAGTGCTTCTGGACTAGAGGGATCCAAACCGGATTCGATCAGCGAGTTCGTCACATTGCCAACGATACCAGAGTGCAACGCTGAGCCAATCGATGTCAATGAAGATACGCCTATAGGTGGAGTATTCAATTGATATCTTGAACTGTCATTTGATCGTTGTGAAAAGGTAGGACTGCTTGAAATCGAATTACTCCCATTCAAAGCCGAAGACAAATTCACTGGTGCGCTTGAATGATCAAGAATTTTCTGAAAGTAGAAGAGTCGATGCCATAATGAGAATCGCTCCTAAGTTGCTCAGCGAAGTAATCAGATAGAAACATAAGCAATATACAGTACCTTCAAATACATATAGTAGTCAGTCAGACAGTCTATTTCTCTAGCTTCGATATGTGACAGATACTGCAAATTTATTTATTTTGTTCATTATTTAGCGTCATATTATTTGGAAGCTATTTCTATATGGAAGCAAACCTGAAATAGCATAATTACGAGTGGGTTGCAAAACCACATTACTCAGAGAAAAACTGGTTTGAAACACTGCACAATCGAAACGATTGAAATCTCCCATAAAAGTAACTTCACAATTTGGAAATGCATGCAAATGGCAGTCAACCTGTACAAAACATAAACAAAATCTTCAGAATTACTTGATTGCTCAAGTACAGACGAAATCATAAAGTTTCTGACAACACAACAGATACCACCGCCTTTCTTTGACGTGTTGCGATCGGATCGACGAATGATATAATTAGGCTAAGAAATGAACTTATCATCAAAAGAGTCATCTAACCTTGTTTCAGTAAGACACAAAATGTTTGGTTTCTTGTCATTCAGAAAAGGTTGTAGCTCATCAACTTTACTAACCGCAGATCTACAGTTTACCCCACAAGCCAAATGACGTGATTATGTCGTCTACTAGACGTCTAATTTCCCGTCTTGCTTAGTTGTCTTAAAGTCGTAAATAATGACCGATGTGTGTCGAGATTAAGACGACTTGATTAGACGATATGACGACGATACTTAGACGTCTTAGAAATACCTATATAATTTCTTCTAATCGTCGAAGCTCAAGAACAGAATATATAATCCAGAAACATTTTATTGATCAATTACAGTTGTTTTGAAGTTCCACCGGAAATTATGCTCTGCACTATGGTCGACTTCCTCTTGGCGATCTGACCCATTCGCTTGAGCACTTCCCCCAAAAGTTTGTCGATCACTTTTATTTCCTCAGTAGTTTGAATTCGTTGAATCTGCAATAAACAGAAGAAATGCTTCATTATTCAGGTAGAATAGGAAACTTAAAAACTTGAGAAAAATTTTGACTTTTGATTTATTTCAAAAGTTTGCGGAAAATAGAGGGAGCGCTTCACTACTGTCTACTCTAGCATAACTCATCAGATAGAATTATTTTTATCAATTCATATTCCTTCTCTATCGCAGGAAACAAACAATATTCGTAACCATCGTTGTTAAAAACATATACGAACTTACCTTTCAATTTGTAACTTATTACATTGCTACATTATCTTCAAAGTCTTCTACATTATATGTATGTGATATCTAAGTCAATCGAAAACATCAATTGAAAACTTCTGATTCTATTGATTATTCAAAACTAAGATGTTCTATATTCGATATTTTCTTCTGCTTCTTTGGAAATATATGTAAGTAATCAGAAATGTATTAACTAATAACACTAGAAGTGCCATTATCCCTTCTATGCTTATAGCTACGAGGCAACATATTGTGACAAATCAGTCCGTATGTCTGTGGTAACTCAGACAGATCAATATGTAATAGATTTTGACCCGAATCCGAGGGAAATATCAACTAATCAACCGAAGGCCGTTTTGGCAAACACTTCGGGCACAGCAATAAAGCCAAACCAAAGTCCCGAGGTCCCGTAAGAGCGAAGAAATTCGCAACAAATTAATTGATATCAGATGACGCTATATAGTTTTATTGACAACAAAATCATTTTTCTTTTATTTTTTGCGATTTCATGAAGCTTCAACATTTAAATCATATAATTTCGTGAAAATATAACTAATACAGCATAATGTAGTTAATTCACTTAAACTTAGGCAATGAAAGGAGTATATGTAAACATCTCACCTGCAGCTCTGGCAATTGATGATGTTAATCATCCAAAAACATTTTGTTGTCAGAATGCATCAAACTATTGTCTTGTCTCTCACGAGATGACACTCAAAGCCCTGGTTTTCAGCGACGAAGGTAGGAGATAAAGTCAAGTCATTAAATATGAGGTGAACCAAATCACAATATATTTTGCAAGATGATAACGGCAAAAGCCTAGTCGGCGACTTGAAAATACAAAATAAATGATCTGTAAATTGATTGTGGAGGTCGAATATGGTTCGCGGATATGAGTTCCTCTAAATGTCCAAAGAAAAGATGGTGATCAAGGCGTCGTTCAAGAAAATTTGGTCTAAGTCGTAGACGTTTCACTAAAACTGTTCATCACGTAAATCACGTTCGATGCGCAGAGTAGCCAGGAATGAAATGAAGACCGTTTGCACGTTTCCTTTCTCGCTGTCATGTGATTATCGATGGTGACGCGTCGATTCAAGGTCAGTCGCTCAGGCGGGAGTGGGGAAATAATCTGTGCGCAGTTCTCCTCTATTCGGAAATGAAATGCGATGGGTATACACTGACCGCTTTATCTTAAAGCTGCGTAAATCATCGAAAGACAGACAGTCCATGCATCGAATAAGCACAGCCGTAAAAAAGACTTACTGCATGATAATCTTAAAATGTTGCAATTATAATCTATTCCAAATGCAGTATCAAAATTGTGATTCTTCAGATGTCAACCATGAATCCTATTAATATAAGAGATGCATGGGTAGAAATTAATGATGAATTTTTACTTTATCTTATTTTCGAAGATAAGCATCAATTCAAAAACAAAACATGAGAGAGAGAGAGAGAAAGAGATGAAGCAAAGCTAGATTCTGATACATGAGGCGAGAAAAGAAATGAAGGAGGAAGATAAAGATGATAATTGAAGAGAATTAATCAAGGAATAAGATATAGAAGTATAAAAAGAAGTGATGAGGAAAGAGAAGAATAAGAGGAAGATAAAGGTGAGAAATGAGGAGACAGAGAAGAGAAGGAAG
This sequence comes from Prostheceraeus crozeri, assembly GCA_907163375.1. NCBI lineage: Eukaryota > Metazoa > Platyhelminthes > Polycladida > Euryleptidae > Prostheceraeus > Prostheceraeus crozeri. The sequence continues at coordinate 15,967 of CAJQUW010004516.1, read as the reverse complement.
AAAAGGAGGAGAAATCAAGAGAGAGAGAGTGAAGAGAAGAGAAATGCTCAGAAAGAAGAAAATCTCGGTGAAATCACCGAGATAAATAAAAACAATAAGTATCAGATATCCATATATTATATCTTTGATTTGAATACAATGAGCATCCTCGCATTTTATTTATCTTACTTATATAACCCTGTGAAACTGGAAAACAGTGCAGGCAACGGAGGCACTTCACTAAGATGTGGTGTGTTAGCAACGTTCAGGCAACGTGTAAGCAACTGGTCAAAAATAACGTTGTTTCAGCAACCTCGAGGCAACATCAAGGCAACTATGTAAAAAATGATCGTGTTTCACCAACGTTTTGGCAACGTGTAGGCAACCATTTTTGACAACCGGCAACCAAAGGCAACCGTGGCGTCGTTCAGGCAACGTTGCCGACACCAAGTATGGCTCATTGGGTGCTTTGTATTTTTATTCCTGGCTCAAACCATGCTTCAAATGTGCGATTCTAGACAACTTGTAAATAATAGAAGCATTATACAGGTTCAAATTTTGTCGATAATTAGACGACTATATGGCGACTCAGATCGCACGAGTTACTTAGTCTAAAAATGGTCTACCTTTCTTCAATTTTAGACCACCTACAAATTCATTTTTATTGCATCCTGAAGTTCAAAGTAACTAGTATGTGTTCTCTAGACACCGGTGAGCTCAAAAAAACATACAAAATTGCATCTTAAGATTCGAGAAAAAGATTAGACCAGTAGACGACTTTTCATCCAGATATGGACGTCTAAAATGTTTATGGGGTTATATTACAATACGAGGGCATGAAAAGTGTCAGTATCGACAACGTCAAAAACATCAAAATAAAATTGCACATTTGGACAATCACAGAAAAACAATGGGCATGCATACCTCACATCTAAAGGAATGGAAACATTCATGAATAAATTGTGCATTATTTATCAACTAACCTCTGTCTCGAATTCATCCAACAATCCACCTGCATGGTCGCTTGGTTTATCACACCGAGAACTACCGGAACTGTTGTCAGGGCTATTATTCATTGAGTTCAGTCGGCGAAGTTTCGGGAAAGGCGACAAATTTATAGTCTCGGTGGTATTGACCGCTCGCTTGGTCGTTTTCTTGGTTTGTCTTGATCTATTGTGGGTAGGACTATCAATAAAGAAATCAGGTCGTTGAATAGGCCTCTTCGACTGAACATCGGATAAGTCAGAAGTCCATTCAGCTCTCAATGCCTTGTTTCTGGCTTCTTCCACACTTGATGCACTCCCCAGAATTCGTATTCGATAACTGTCCCAATCATCTTCTGGCTCACTGAAGTCTGCTTTCAATCGCGATATTGTGCTGTGCTTTGCTTTCGGATATTTATACTCACATATGCCCATCAACCATGTTTCTGGAATTCAGTCACTGCGTCAGAATTTAAAAATTCGATGATTTTGTAGTCCATTCTGAAAAATATAAAGGATATTCATGTTAATTCCCTTTGACGTAAATAATAGCAGCTTGAGCAAAACATCAGAGCATGTACACATTGATGAAACGAAAATGGTAGGTCCGTGCAAAGTGAATTAGGATATCAAAGGTAGGAAATAGAAATAGGAGAGCTGGGGCATTTTGGGAATACTCATTTGTTAGAAGCCGCTGAGGTTACAAAAATAACTCAATATTATCGCTGCAATGCTCATGATTGAGGAGAACTTTAAAATAAATCATTGGGATGCATATGGATGCATCGGGTGACATTAGGGTCACTTTGTTGCTAGATCAGGGTGTCCGGTGAAATCGGTAGTCTCATCTGAGGTCGGGTCACCACCACAATGGAAACGAGAGGCTCGTGAGTGACTTCACGAAAACTTTCCACGAAATTGAGTCTGACGGGTTGACCTACAGCATAGGATACGTTGGTCTACCCAGTTGCTGTGATAACTGGCTATATGGGTAGGTCTGAAATGACGAGATTATGCAGTACAACCGATCGACATCGATAACTGTCGAGGAAACACAACATATCTCATGTAAAACGTCTGGGCATTAGTCACTCGCAGTACAACAACCCATCATAGCCAATGCTACAAAATGCGTGGTGACATGGAAAATATTCAATTAAACACGAAGTATCATTCCTTGTTCCTTCGTAACAAAATGAAAATTGTTGTAAAATTGACCTTTTAGAAAAATGGATCACAGCTACCTTCTATTACGTGTAAATACATCGAGTTTGGTGTCAAAAGAATTTTCATCAAGTCCTCTTGACGGTAGTAAAATTTCATCGAGCACTGATCACTACAACTCACTCTAGGAGCAAAAAAATGAGGTACATATTTCTGAGACACCCTGTACTATAGGGTCCTATTTCATATTCATTTAAGTTTCGTGAATATCACTTAAGAGTTAAGACCCTATCATCCGTAATTGAGAAATAATGAAAGTAGTGAGAAAAACGACTTCCCTTAGCTGCAATGGAAATGAGAATAAGTATGTCAACCGTTCACGAATAAAATTAGACAATTATTCTCATTCCTGCTTCAAACTCAAGATTTGTTTATATTCAGAGAGTCGCAGAATTAAGAGAAGATGCACCGTGCGGCGATCAGTGTTGGCTCGAGGCTTATACACAGCATGACTTGCTGGAAGACTGAATCGTCATTCTTTGTCACAATGACTTTGCTATTGATTGAGTTCGTAGATACATGCCCACTTAACCGGATCCACTGGGGTCATTAATGCTCACCTGGGGCGGGCAAATGGAAGCCGCTGTCTTGACAGCAGACGTTAAGCTTACAGTTGTAGTTACAACTCCTCTGCGTTACAGTTGTAAAAAAAATGAGCGAACAGAAGCAGTTATCAATAGCTGTGATGATGTGAGTCATAAAATGTAGGTCATAGCCCATCCGCCAGTCATTACCCTGTCATTTCACAGCGCAAACGACAACCATGAGCAAGCAGACAGCTACTAAACAGCGATCTCTAGACTTTACTGACGTTGAAATCAATATTTTAATTCAAACTGTGGTGAAATATGCTAATATCATACCTTCGAAACATAACAATGATATCACTCAGCAGAAGAAGAACAGCATATATAAAAATTTTCTCTAAGAGATCAACGCGAATGGAGGATTCAATCGAACCCTTCAATCAATTAAGAACAAGTGGCAGAACATTTGTCGATCAGTGAGGTCGAAAGTATCGAAGTTCGAAAGAGAAAAGGCCAAGGAGCGAAATACGACAGGCGGCGGGGTACCGAAGATTGACGTGACAACGATCTTAACGGAAAACGAGGCGGAGGTTTTTAAAATTCTCCCTCCGGAAAGTATTTCAGGTAATTCATTTTCTTTTTTGTTTTTCTTACCCATGCTTATGCTGTAACAAAACACGAATTTTACATATTTAACCTCTTATCTCCGGCTACATGAAAACGAAAGAGTTGAGCAAAGATTTTTTAGATGATTAACCATTTGATACCCTTGAAAGTATTTCCAGGATTGAACGCTTGATATACATATTCCAATAGTGTTTAAATCGTATGTTCCCAAATGGGAACGTTAGGAACTTGAGGTACAAAAATTACCTATTTTTATGTTCAAGTGAAAACAACAAAATTCATGCAATCTAGCAGTCTATATTTCCATCATATTACTATAACAAGTTTTTAAACACTACTTTACCCAATGATAAGGCAAAAAACAAATGCAATCTGACAGAGTCTACCTTTTCTTTCCCTACTGTGATAAAAATCAAAACACTGCTTGGTATGTAGCCGAACATTGCATTTGAAACACCTGTGTCAACAATTTTTTCGACAGTATACGCATCTTCCTTGATTGGCATCGACTCTGGTGTGGCCAATACCATCGAATCGGACATCTGACGGCAAATCCACGTGGTGACCACCACCGATCTGAGGACGCATGGGACTCGATTTCAAAAGACACAGAGCGATGTTTCTTCTGAATTGTATGTGGCTGATCTTGTCACTCGGATGTAACTGACAATGCAATCGCCAAGCCGCAACAATAGACACATTCACGGAATTCGTGAACAGTGGCCACCACCATTTCTTACCCACAATGTTCGGTCTGTAGGACGAGAGAAGTCGATCACACAAGTCCACTCCACCCATGCCTGGAAAATAATAAGTCATGCAAAAATACACGTAGAAATAGAAATATATTTTTCACCAATACAGCAATGCAGAATAGTTATAGAATTTTTCAATCATATATAGAATTCCATCGTCAGTAGACTACATAAAATACAGGTGCATAGGCATGAAAAGTGCAATTGACTGTAAAGGTGAGCGCGACTAGAGCACTGCACGTAGTATGAATCTATAGTCCGGTAGGAACCTAGTCCTGAAAAAGTAGACAGTTCTAGATGAGAGCAATAAATACTTACCGAGATTGTACTGTTTGATCAAATTTGGTTGAGTCAGATCAAGTGTGTCGCGTTTGACTCTCCGTTTTGTAGATTGTAGTGGCTCGTGGGTGAAGTGATTGCTACCTATGGTCACTGAGGAATTGTCTTGCCATTTAGCAATGTAGATACTGCCATCAGTTCGGTAGTCAAATGTCCCTCTACCAGCTTTCCTCATGGCCTTGTCATCGTCCAGAAGTTTGGCTGCTCCTCCAGTTCGATTCTGCCTGACTGTACCTGTAGCTTTGAATTGCATGAGACGCAATTCAGACAAGAGTTGATAGGACGTGAAGAAATTGTCCATGAATAGATAATGGTCGGATGGTGTCGATATATCCTCCAATACTTGTAGTAAGGATCTCACAACCCTCGTACCCAAAGGCTCAGTTGTTTGATGACTCTCTTTCCCTTGATAAATGATGAGTTTGTATGGATATCCGTCTGCCCCTGCCGACATCCAAAGCTTATACCCAAAACGTATTGGTTTGCCCTTGATGTACATTTTCATGGAATTCCTTCCACGATAAGGAACCATGGACTCATCCACTGAGAGGTTAGCATGAAACATTCCGAATTGCTGCAATGACTTGTTGAGTAAATTGTAAACTTCTTTCACTTTAGCTGCCTTGTCACCTTTTGTCAGTTGTTGGTTATCTGCCAAGTGAATGTATTTCTTGATTTGTTGGAAAGTATCACGACTCATGGCCTCAGAGACAACAGCAACATGAAGATCAGGTTGATTTGACCAATAATCTGTTTCTGATGGTACACTGTGATAACCAGATAGAATGACAATTCCTAGGAAATTCAACAATTGATTTTCAGTAAATTGAAATTTCAAATCCCACTGGTCTCTCCTGGCATATAGTATAGTTTGATGAACAATATGCTTTATTATGTCGTCATTGAAGTACAGTCTCCATATTTCGTAAGGAGTTTTGTCAACTAGAAGTGGGTATTTATCTTCCATACAGACTACATTGATGTCATCAGGCTGTTCATCGAATCGTTCGACATTCTTTGACCAGCGTCTTGATTGATCTCGACTATCATTTCCAATAGGCCCATCGTCGTCACTGTCACTGTCAAAAATCTCAATTTCACCAGCTGGCTCGACAAAATCATCACCCACGTCCTCCTCATCACTCGGCACATCCTGATCTCCTGATTCCGGTGGTAAAACAGCCACATGATCAGTGGAACTTGACACGTTTTCTAAGGCCTCACTCATTGTTATAAATCTCCTCACTTTTGGTGGATCTAATCTAAGCTTCTTCCGATAACCTCCGTCGCCTATCTGTAAAGGAATGAAATTCAATGTTCAAGAAGTCAATGCGTACTCAAATTTTATGCCGTGTTTTTTTGATAGCACTGCTGATAATCACAAATTTCAGTAGTTCTGTCTTTGTATGAAAACAAGTCGCGCGACTTAAGTATAATGGATGACACTATGGTGTAGTGGTACGATGCTTGGCTGCCGTACACAAGGTACAAAGATAGAATCCCTCACGGAACATTTTTCCTGACATTCATGATGTAGCTGAGGAGTCATTTTTAGTGTTACGTAAGTCTACACTTATCCAAAGCCGCAATAATCAAGATACCATATGAAAGAAATTTTGTGACAAAAATAGGCATTTTTTGACGTTGTATTCCTAACGTTCCCATTTGGGAACATTCAGCGCAAAAATAAAATTGCACGAAAACTATCGGGCCAAATGATTTGAAATTTGGCTTATAGAGAGAAAGGAACTTGAGAAAGGATTTTAAAGTTGACTTAGTTCATTTTTAATACTATAATGTTATTTTACAGATGCATAATGTAAAGGTAGTAAAATTCACAAAAATCTTACCTTTTCAAGATGTTATCAGATGAAATCCAAAATGGCGAAAACATCAATTTCTTCGAAATGTTGCTCTACAAATATCGTAGTATACCTAAACAAAGCATGAAAAATATTTCTTAACGCAAAGTACTTTTTGAGGCTATTTTGTATCATGTTCCCAAATGGGAACGTTAGGAGATAAAAGGTTAATGTAATTCATTTCATAATATGGTTCAAAGGTCTTAGTACTGAAAATTGCTTAACAATTAGTTGAAATTTGTCTCTTTTCCTTGATGCTGTAGTCAACATTCCTTCATCACAAGATTGAAGTATACATTCAACATTTTCAAATGCTTAGTTTCATATCTGGTTCCAATGGATCACCTCGTTGACAATTATGAATAGTATCTTTTAGAAAATTGCTAGAAGCTTTTACCGAAAAGCTACCGAAGAAGCTTTTACCCTACTGGCGAAAGCAATTGATAGTCTCTCCATGTAATGTTAAGGAAAGACAATAGAATTTATTTCTCATAGTATTTGTATCCTATAGATTCTTAAGAATGATTAGATTTTTGGTTAGTTATGTTAGAAACAATTCAATATCTTTGTTTATTTTCAGGGATACAAGGGGCAGTGAGCAGCGGTCGCCCAGTCGAGCAGCCAAAACCATCAAAGGGCTACTTGGCTAGTTTGATGGAGAGTTCCGATGACGACGAGGACGACTCAACTGTAACTGATGAGAACTCAGCCACTGTTCTGTTCGACACCGAGCAGGAATCACAGACGACATGTATGGTGAGCCCGGAGATTCCTCCTCAATTGCGAGTCGGAAGGTCTCTATCTAGACCTAGGTGGACTCCTTCAAAGCGAAGGATGTTGTCCAATGATTATTACCGTCAGATGGTGGAGATAGAGAAGAAGAAGCTTAAGAGGGACGACGAGCTTCATGCGGTGAAAATGGAGTACTATAAAGTGAAAACTGCTTATTTCAGGAATCTGACAAACAGTGACTGAATTGTTGCTTAGCACTTAACTGTTGACTTATAACTGTATATTTCTACTTTTAACGATAGTGTTAGATGTTATAATTCATCAACAATTTGTATACACTTGCATTTTTCCCATGTTATACTAGTTCGGTGTCTTGCGGGTCTTTTATAAATTGGTCGGGGAGTTGTGTATCTTTTGGGCAATAATGATATTGAATTTTGGAAAGGGGTGAATCAGTGAATAGCAATAAGCTTACTAGGTAATCAATCACATAAGTTCTTATAGTCAGTAACTATTTCCAAGACAGTATTATTTTGCTGTCGTATTTATATCGAGATACTGGTGTCTATTATTCAATGCTATAATTTCAATGAGTAGCATGTTTATTATATTGTTGAGATATGATAAATAAAATATGATAGTTCCGTTATTTTGTTATTCTTATCTGATTAGTAGGGCAACCCAAAGTTGCAGTGCAACTTTTTGCAACTTTTTTGCATATTTTAAGGTAAAATGCAACATTTTGCAACTTTCACTGTCATTTGCAATAAAGATAAGTTTTTTTAATTTCTTCACTCTTGGATCAACTCAGCTACCGGTTAAACCCAATCTAGATGCATTTCGTCATGTTTTCAATTCTAAGAATTGTGTGGTGACGCATTTACGTCAACTACTTCTCCTTCTTTGTATGTGTTGCTTCAGCGTTGTCAGCCCACTTCCAAATCAGTGGAAAGAAGTTTCTCTTTGATGAAAAAACTTCTTGCTGACGATCGATATTTTCATCCTGAAAATATTGAGGCTTACCTTGTCTTGTACTACAACAGCAGTGATTAATCGACGTTTGCATTGTGAACTTATTTTTTTAGTTGGTGTGAATTTTGTTTTGTATGACGTGAAAATATACTGTTAAATGAACGCTAGTTACTTATTTTTAATTTAAATAGAACACATTCAAACGGGCATATACGTACATATTAACTTTTTAGCCATGATTGCCATTATCTGTTGATATTTGACCCATAGCATTTATTTCAAGCTATTCGGGGGCTTTTATTGCAACTTTTTGCAACTTTTTGAATTTTAAGTGCAACTTCTGAAGATTTTTAATGCAACTTTGGGTTGCCCTACTGATTAGTCTACGACTTCACTAAGTGTTTAGTTTAAGAGTATCATATCTATTCTTGAGTTCCATATGAATATTTTCATACTTGGCGTGAGTAAAAAACAAAGTTTTCATAATATCTGTGTATATCAAAGTGCAAACTTTCAACGACTGGATGAAAAATATCTGTCGACAATTTGTATCCGCATTTCTTGTCCGCCTTGACTATTGTGCTGATTCATTTCATAATTTGATTCAATTTCTGACCCGATATCTTCATCAAAATCTACCGTTGTAGGTAAATTTCGCTGAATTGTGATATTATGAAGAACTGCGCATGCAATGATGATGCAAGAAGTCTTTTGTGGAGTAAACATTGATTTCTTGGAGAGACATCGAAATCGTGATTTCAGCATTCCATTGCAGCGTTCAACTATACTTCTGCCTTTTTTATGCGAATAATTGAAACGAGTCTCGCCTAGAGTCTGTGGTGTCTTGTATGGTTTCATTAACCAGGGAAGTAAAGGATAGGCAGAGTCTCCTAACAAAAATCCATTCAATGTTGCAACCTCAAATCGTTCCCATACCGAACTGCTTCGAAGAATAGATGCTTCATGTGAGCTTCCAGCCCAAGCTGGTGATATATCATAGATTTTCATGTCCGGTCCACAAACGATTTGACAGTTAATTGTGTGATAACCTTTTCTATTAACGTATGTGAATTCAGACAGTTGGCGCTATTATTGGTATATGGCAACCATCGATAGCACCTACATGTATAGTACAAGGCATTCCACAGCACTGATAAAATGACATTTTAATATCACGACGATTACGAGACCATTCAATAAATCTATCGTTGATTCTATAAAATGCCCAGTGGAAAATACGAGCTCGAATCGAACTCGAATATTCAGTTAGATTCGAGGCCTGAACGGTTGACGGGAATTCGACGTCAATACGAGCTCGTTTTCATCATGATTTAGTTCTACTTTTTGTCTAAATTCGAGGTCAATCTAAATGCGATTTCTTTTGAATAGTTAGAAAGTCACTAGATGGTATAAAAATTTCTATTGTAAGCTTCAAATACAAGTTAATGGTAACATAAATCTCTAGTAAACTCAGAGCTTCAGTATGAAAAAGCATTGCCACAGAAGCAGGATTGAAAAAACAGCTAGAAAAGCATCAACAGTTGATTGCTGTAACCACAATTCTGTAATCAACGTTAAATGGCGTCATGACTACGTATAAAAATTCGAGTCATGATTGGTAAAAAAATCAGAGATTCGGTAGAAAAATGGCATTACCAGGATTGAATTAAGAAGGGATCGGTAAAATAGAAAGTCCTAACAATTGGCTACTGTATTAACATGTGTAATGTAAGTAAAATAGTGTCTAAAAGTCACTCATAAAACTATGAGATTCAGTATAAAATCGGAACTACTAAAGAAACAGTGGAGAATTGAAAACTGAATGATAAACCAGAAAAAAATAACAGTTGGCTGTAATCACAATTCGGCAATAATGTTGAAATGACACGTGATCCAAAGAACACCTATCTTCGACTTTTTCATCAAAATTGATTTATGCACAATTTCGTTTCAGTGGATCTCTATCTATAATTTATAAAAAATTGACTTAATTGCTTGCCTAGAAAAAAGGTTATAAGCCATTTAAACAGGGGAGTACTTTCGAAATTATCAAAACTAATATTTTACAGGAGAGCCTTTTTTAATTCAACTAAAATTAACTACTTCCAAACAAAATTTTGGTATTTCTAATAAACGGATGCGTTTAAAATTTGGACACATGATGAACAATGTGTCATAGATTCACTTTCCGTAATAATAAAAAATTTGATAATTTTGACCACTTTTCATAAAAATTGCTTTTGAGCAAAATCAGAAAAAAATGTCGAAGATAGGGGTTCTTTGGATCACGAGTCAAATCACGTATAAAACTATGAGATTCAGTATAGAAACGGAACTACTTCAGGAATAGTGTAGAATTAAAAGTGGATAATAGTTGGCTGTAATCACGATTCTGAAATAAAGTTGAAATCACGTATAAAACTTAGAGATTCGATATAAAAATGACATTACCACAGGAAAAGGATCTAATCAAGCAAGGATCGGGAAAACAAAAAGAAAAAAATCCTCAACAGTTGACTACTATATCTCTTGGGTGAAATATTGAATAATATAGAAAAATCTTAGATGTTAACGAGCTGTTAACCGAAATTTGACTCTTCTATCTTCTCAACCGTTCTAAATATTATGTCAATCACTTTCGGATTCATAGCAGAAACGCATTCTTTTTCTTCTGTTTGGGTCTTCATGGATGTCTTCAGGGTTATCTTCAGCAATTATCATCTTTCTGTTGATTCGAGCCTTTGCGTCTTGGAGGTAGCGTCTGATTCGATGATCCACTTCATGAAGTGTGACATCTTTCCTTGCTGAGACCACTTCTGAAAAAGATAATATAGATCGATAAAGAACAATTAGTATTGATGTTTGCAACACTGACTTCATTACAATGTTGCATGAAATTACTGAAAATGACAATATGTATACTATTATACTTGAGAAAATGATTTAATTAACCCGAAGCATACCATCACGGCGATAAATCAACGAGATTTTTGATGCACAAACAGCTCAACATCGTGGCAGAAACACTAAATTTAGTTCACGCGGCACACAATCAAGACAATAAAATTACTGATGAGGGTGCATCCTACAAATTGCTTTCCATCATATAGTGCGCAAACATCATAAAAGGCTAAAATAATGTCATTCGTATATTTCATGAATGCCGTCGGGTGTTCCATGTTCTGCTCTTAATTCAATAAATTGGCTGAATACCAGGAAATTACTTCGCCTAAAGTAATCGTTGTCAGTATGTTAAAAAAGTTCACTGAAATTAATTATTGAGGTTAGCCAGGGATCTTTTAAGGAAGTGCTAGTGACCCGTTTCTTAAATATGTAATTAGAGGTCCGTTGAGCGCTAGGTGATTCTAGAGACCCGATTTTCTAAAACTCCTTAAAAAACCTGAGCTTAGCTGTTGATCGAGCGGCTCTTGGACAAGTGAGTCCCCAAATTCACTTTCAAAAGTAATGGCCAAAAAAATCCTAGAAAATCAATCTCAATAACTGCACAGTATGACACACATGATATACGATGCACTTATACGAATATCTAAAATAGAGTTCTTGAAGCTTCATATACAGCCCCCACTACGATTTTCAATGAATCTTTCCGGAACTGAAGATGAACTAGCAACTAACGTATGTAACACCCAGAAGCATGGTAGCTCTATTTCCTTCTGTTTTTGGTTAACGGTATCCTAGTTTCAATATTCAAGTATAAAACCGAACATTAAACTGTGAATGCATTGTAAGTAGCTACTTTCAATAAACTCTTTATCCCCTTCTAGGTTACTCATTTTGTACTCATTCTAGGTAACGCATTTTGAAAAAAAACTTATAAAAAAGTATATTATCATTCAAAGTCGTTATAAACATGATAATTAACTAGGCAACCTAGCTTACAACATAGTATCACTATCCAACGAATTATGAGAACTCTTCAAGATGTATAGGCCTACATGGGCAAATCCACGAAAAGTGAGACATGGGTCGGAAAATATACGTATAAGCGTTGAGTGTATACCCCACATACCCGTAACCATCACAATTTAGTATGTTTGTCCTACTAAACATCATACAGAAGAGCTTCGAAAATAAAACGAGGGAGCAGAAATAGCTCTTCAATGAAAATAATTACATGTACGTTCATAGGCGTTATGTAGAGTACATGAACGTGTAATAATATAATGCTGTAATAAATTCAGAGATGTGATTCAACGATATGGGCGCTGCCGGGAATGACCATCAGAGAGGGGCGCCACATATAAAAATGAAATTATATTAGGAGCCCTATGAAGGAGCTGCCGGAAATATCTCATCCTTGTTAACACTAAATTTCAATAGAATTTACTAGTTTTACTGATATGTACATGTATCAAAATGTAAATAATCTAAATAGTGTGACTATCATAGCAATTCCTTAACAGTTCCCATTGATTTATAATTCAATGATTCGCTACACATTCTAAAACAATTCTGAAAAAATGACCGTTACCAAGCATGTTGAAAGACACTTCGAATACATGAAATAAGTTAAATACCGTAGAACGGGGTGACTTTACACAGTTTTTTCAGTCTTTCAATTGTATTTTCTAGAAATTTTTAAGAATTTTACTGATAAATATTTTGATAAATTAAACTTACAGGTATAAACATTGAATAGATGACAATAATGATATAATTCAAAATTCGGAATACCTATTTTTTTTTAATTTGAAAGTGTGTAAAGTTACCCCATATGTTGGGGTGACTTTACACACTTTAAACTTTTCAAGGTAAAAGTATGTGAGAATCAAGATTTATGTTAACTAAGGACTTCTACGTGCTGACTTTACACATTTTAGGGGAATTGTGGGTATGATGGAACAATTTTTTCAAATACTTGTAAAACCACCTTCTTGTAGATAATGAAATGTTATATCTTTGTCACTTATTTTTGGAATTTTGAAAAACTAAAATTCATTCCATCATACCCTTAGTATGGGTAAGATGGAATATTAATATAGACCTATACAATAATGAAATAAATTCGATTTTCAAGAAAAACAAGTTTTCCGTATAAACGAACAATATAATTTGAATGGTCTAGAGGTCAATAAGATCAATAACTTGTTTAGTAGTCTCTAACATAAACAAATCCCTTAAAACACACTATACAAAAGATTACTCAAAGAATTAGAACTTTTAGCTACTTATCTCTCTTTGACAAAAGTCACAAATATAACTGTCATTCAGAAGTTCGTCATTCGCACAATTTTCATGGCACCAACCATCACATCGAGTGCATCTTATCCAATCTTCTGTTGGAGGTTCTTCATAAGCCTCACCACAAAAGATACAAAGGCATTCATCTACAACACCCGCAGGACTACAAGTACCGGTTCCTCCTTTTGGTACTTTCTGCTTCCTCTGTTTCGGTGCTGGGTTTCCGCGCTTTTCACACTTCTTCTTACTAGTACATGGACCCTGAGAATTTCTGAGCATTCTGATAATCAGTGAGTATCCTAGCAGTCTGTCGTTTCCTCTTTCCAGCAGTAGAATGTCTATTTATGGACGGAATGGGTAATAGATCGAGCCATGATACCGCGGCTGGTTTAGAAGGTGCAGTCAGTACGCTATTCACGAAAGCGTCGACAGGCGGTTCAGACAGGGCCACGGTAGAAGGTGCAGACGAGAACATGTCAGGAGGTGCAGACAGGGCCACGGCAGAAGGTGCAGACGAGACTACGGCAGGAGGTGCAGACAGGGCCACGACAGAAGGTGCAGACGAAACCATGGCAGGAGGTGCAGACAAGGTCACGGCAGAAGGTGCAGACGAGACCATGGCAGGAGGTGCAGACAAGGCCACGGCAGAAGGTGCGGACGAGAACATGGCAGGAGGTGCAGACAAGGTCACGGCAGAAGGTGCAGACGAAACCATGGCAGGAGGTGCAGACAAGGTCACGGCAGAAGGTGCAGACGAGACCATGGCAGGAGGTGCAGACAGGGCCACGACAGAAGGTGCAGACGAAACCATGGCAGGAGGTGCAGACAGGGCCACGACAGAAAGTGCAGACGAGACCATGACAGGAGGTGCAGACAAGGTCACGGCAGAAGGTGCAGACGAGACCATGGCAGGAGGTGCAGACAAGGCCACGGCAGAAGGTGCAGACGAGAACATGGTAGATGACTCCGCTACTGTCGGTGGGACATTCTCAGTATCTGAAATAAAATGAGTGCAATATTACACACGAGTACAAGAGTTGGTCGTTGAATGCTATTACTGATGATTCCATCAACGATTTATGTATCAACCTCTCAACATGCAATGAAGAATATTCGATATAATCAGTTGTTAATTAAACACTTAAGTTATTTATGTGCTCACCTGTAACTAGCTCAGTAACACTTGCTGGTGCGAAATCTTCATCATCAAAGATATCACGGTTGTATGGATATATACCGCAAGATTTGAATCCTGTCACCGCTTTATCCATTGTACATGATTTTGCATAACTTGCTGAGAACAGTTCTGCAACAATCATATTGGGTTATTCGTTTGCTTGGGTGGTTAATTAGGAAATTGGTTCATTGTTTTCGGTAATTCGACTTCAAAGAAGAAAAAAATGTCTTGTCCAGAGGCTGTAACTTGTGACTGCTGTGTGGCGGTATAGTCAACAAGATGATGTTATTTGCTCTTGCCTTCTCAATTGCTTCAATTGTGCAATGACTGTGATGATTGTCCATTATTAGTAGAATCTTCTTGTTCTCAGTTGGACGAGTGTGATCTATAAAATGCTGGAGCCATTGAACAAATAGTTCATTTGTAATCCAACCATTAGGTGATGTCATACCAAGAGTTCCCTCTGGAGAACTTCGTAGTAAAAGATCTTTATATTTTTCCGTTTGAATATCATGGCTGGGGGGACAAATACCGTTCCGGATGCGTTAAAACAACATATTATAGTTGTTATTTCTCCTTTCTCACCGGAGGCAACAATGCCGACTTGTTCTGATCCTTTTTTTGAAACAATTTTAGTTGACCTAGTTGGAACTGTGGATAGGCCACTTTCATCCACATTATATATATTTCCGGGAGAAAATTTGTGAATAGACATCGATGCTTCAAGAAGATCGAAAAACATTCTGACTTGAACTCTGTTGAACCCTGCTAGTCTTGCAATGCTAGTTTTTTCAGCCGTTCGCACTGAGATTTCTTTGTCTATCAAGAAACCCGTAGAACCAATCATAACCTGCAATTTTCTTTTCATTACAGAAACGATGAGGAATGCCATTACAAGTAACGAAATCATACGCCAACTTCCTTATTTGGGTCGCTGAAATACCATACATCATGACATGTAACTTGATGATATGATCAACAAGTTCTGATTCTTGATTTTGATTTAGAGTAGTTTTAATCGGACCTTTCTGACCGTTAGTTACGTTTCCTTTAACGCATCGGAATAAGGTTGTCTTAGGAACATTGTATTTTTCTGATGCTGTGCCTTGAATGATAAAGTACTATTTCTAATCTCCTCGGCAGCTTTCTGCATATTGTTCATATCCCACTTGAAGCGGTTAGAGTCCGGTTTACGCTTGTATAGGCGCGGCATCTGAAATAAAAGATAGGCTTTCGTTTTCTATATGTCTACTTCATGTTG
This sequence comes from Prostheceraeus crozeri, assembly GCA_907163375.1. Taxonomy (NCBI): domain Eukaryota; kingdom Metazoa; phylum Platyhelminthes; order Polycladida; family Euryleptidae; genus Prostheceraeus; species Prostheceraeus crozeri. The sequence continues at coordinate 327 of CAJQUW010004516.1, read as the reverse complement.
CGTAATGTTTTATAATTTTGATATTTTATATTGAATTACTATAATTTATCAAGTAAAATGCATGCTATATTTTTAGTACTTCAGCTTGCATTTCGAAAGAATGAATAAATTCAAAAGACTACATCTATAACTACGACAACTTAAATAGGCCTACATTGCGTCTAAGATTCATCAATAACCAAAATCTACAAAATTTATCAAAATAAATTGCCGGAATAATGTAATTGTAGGCTATGTATACAAGCGTAAGTGTAGCGAAAGCTCAAGACATTTTATCATACCAAAAAGCATGATATATAGTTCAATAAAATATGTTCTTGACTTACG
>CAJQUW010004515.1:0-366349 GCA_907163375.1 Prostheceraeus crozeri | reverse complement strand
CCAAGCCAGATATGATAACCCTGAATGCTTTGTAGCCAGCATAACACGAATATTTCGACTGGCCTGAAAATCCCGATGAACGATAATTTATCGAAATCAATTTCCCTTTGAAATGACTCAGCAGGCATTCCAAGATTGATTTTTATCAATACTTATTTTCAACTAGGGCATCGAGGTCTAGTTTATAGCAGAATACGATTGTGCAGTTCCTCAGGATGAACTGAAAATGTCCATCCAAAGTGGAGATTTCATTGATTGAAAATCTATCAGGCAAACTGCCATAATTACACAAACAAGGTACTTGAAGCAATCTCCTTCGACACGGAGATCAACGGGGAGCCAATTCTAAAATAATCTCGTATAAAATGGAGGGCATAGCATCGCGCGGAAAATTGTGGAAACATCGCTGCTCACAGTTTTTTATTTTTTTTCTTAACCTTCCGTCGAAAACATCAACAATACCGGCGCTGACGATGCCACGCAACTAGGAATGCGTTATTGAAGTAGTTACTTCTTTGGAGCAAACTGCTGTGTCATGATTCAGAAACTGTCAAAATGAGAAGGAACTTATGACCCGTACAACGAACTAAACGCGCACTGCGTGGCCACTTCTATTCTTTCGCCCCCCCCCACAATTTTTCAAGTCTTTCCAAAAATCATCAATTTCGGCCAAAGTTAGTCACATCGGTTTAGAATAGACTTCACTTCTCACTGAGTGACACTACACAACAGAGCTGAGACGTCCTTACTTGAACCTGGCGAAGATATGATTGGTGCCCTTGAGGATACCAGTCAGCAAAACCGAGAGTACAAGCTTGAGATCATCCGAACTTCATGGATATGCTGTCTACAGACAAATAGACGATCATTTGTGTCTATTCGTGAGGCTGTAAATGTTTCTACCACGGTCAGATAAGAGGAATTATTTAGCACACTCAACTCTACATGCGAACCTTAGTGAGACTGCCCGTAGGGATGCAAGAGAAGATCGTTGACGAGTCGCAACACTTCCGGGTGTCACAACTAAATGTGGGGGGGGGGAGAGAATAGAAGTACCGGTCACTGATAAATCTCTTGATATGTGGAAGCACTCTCCCTCACACAGGCTCTCGAATCAGTCAACTTGGCTGGTTTAATGCACATTACTCAGAATGTCTCGGCACAGTTTCAGTTGATGTAAACATTGAATCTCATTGACATAGCTCGCCTACTTGGTCAGCAGTGGGACCCATTCACATTCTACTTTCACCGTCTCAAGTCAACATGACATTGCATTTCAAAACGCAAACACACGACCCTTCAATTTGAATCTCTCATGTTTTGCCTTCTATTCAAGCGGAAATTGTTGAGGGACGTCTCGATGACAAGTCATTTTTTTGAAACAGAAAGCGATAGTTGAATAGTCAGAACTCATTTCGGTACACCAGCGTCGATTACCTTGAACTTCCCCGGCAGAACATTAAGATTAACTCGAGTTAGCATTTAATAATGTAATACACCCACAGACTCAGTACCTTTTACGAAACCATTATAAACACTAGCATTTATGTTCACCTGTCACTCCGTTAATTGACTGTAACTGACATCGCAGACAGAAAAAAAATGATATCATAATGCGAGATTTCCAACAAATTCTTCAAATCTATATGTCTGAACGCGTTGACAGTGACTGAAAGTCAGCGCTGATTCCGTCCATACATTACGAAGGCATTTCTCTTCGTTCAACAACGATGTCTAAGTCATAAGAAGCACAACCACAACGAAATACTTACTGTCTCCCAACATGCCCTGCCACCTCAGTCTCTTTTCCACCACTTTCTGTGTCACCCGATTTACTTCATCCTACTTTCCTCCCCTCAGCTCCGCCCATCCATTCGTTTCTCCAGCATGACCTACGCCACTTATGCGCCTATGTCCAGCTATTTTCCACACTTGCACCATCTTAATTGTTGCTGCTTACGCTAAGTGCATCGTTCATTCCTATGTTCAATGCTGGCAAGACACATGTTTCAACACCTTTCCTCCATTCCCGCCTCTGAACTAATTGATGATAACACTTTAAAAATTAAGACTTGATTGTGAAGCACATTTTGCCTAAGTTCACCAACCATTCAACTTTCAGCAGACGCCTTGGGACGTCGTCCCTGACAGCGCATTTTAGTATTTTTCGAAGAAAATTTACCCATTCTACAAATGAATTATAAATTTCGCACAATAATGAGAAAAAATATTAACATTATTAGTCAAATAGCAAAGCACAAAACATGGTCAAATTTTTCCGGAACAAATTTTAGAATTCTGAGAAAAAGTTGCATAACGTGTATTTTGTTATAAATTTTGGCCCGTTTCGGTGTGAAGACACATTCACACAGTCGAGATAGAGACGACCCGATATTCCCTTCAATAGAGTCAGCGCAACTGCGGAAATTTGGGTGGACCTGTGGCCCACGAATGGGGGGGTGGGGAGGGTTGAGGGAGGTGGGGGGAGGTGGTTGGCCGAGCGAGGAGTGCGGGAAGGGTCACATATCTGGTGCGAGGGCGCAGTAGGGATGCCGGGGGAGGGAGTGTAGGGGCCGGAGGTGAGGAACGGTGTTCCTGGGCGGTAGGCGAGGCGAACGATGGGGTGAGGTGAATGGGGTGTGGACCGGATCAGGGGTAGGGGTGAGAGGATGGGAGAGGATGCGAGCTGGTGGATTGGAGCGTTGTTGGATGGTGAGGTGAGACGGGCTGATGGGAGGTTGGTTGGGGGTTGTGAGCCAGGCGGATGCGTCAGCATTGGTGTGGGAATATGACGTGGCTGCTGGAGAGGTGAAAGCGGAGGCGGCGGTGGGGTTGTGTAGACTATTATGAGTGGGGTATGGAGGGGTGGGTTGAAAGCGTTTAAAGAAGCGCGGAACGGGGCCAGTGAGGGACGAGCATGCAAAGGTAGAGAGTTTGAGCAGGGGTTGCACGACGCTCGGGGTAGAGGGGCGGGGAGGGTAGGCTCGCGGGCGGCCGACCGTATGTTGGAGCTATTTGGCGGCAGGGTGTACTGTATACTGGAACGAAGGGGCTGCGTGGGCGGGCGGCAGGAGCTATGTGGGGGGAGGGATGGGGAGGAGGGGGGGGAGCTGGCTGGAGGGAGGGGAGGGGGGGAGGTTGCGAAAACGGGGGGGGGGGCGGCCGAGGGGATGATGAGTTCGGGGCGAGGAGGGAGTGGAGGGGGGGGGGGGGCAGGATGGGGGGGGGTTCTGCGGGGGTGGGGTGGGGAGAGGGGGAACGGGGGGGGAGGTAAAGGGGGGAGCTAGGGTTGGGTCGGAGGGAGCGCATGCGCGCGGTTGGCTTAAAAAGAGCAGGCGGGGCGAGGGCGGGCGGGGGGGGTTTGACGATACACGGGGGACGGGGAAGCGAGCGTTGTAGAGTGGGGGGAGGAGTTGCCCGGCAGAGGGGGTGAGTACGGGACAAGGGGGGGGCGGCTTTGGTGGCGGTTTCGGGGAGGGGTTGGGGGGGTGGGCCAGGTGAGCGAGGTGTGGGACGAGGGTGGGGAGGCAGAAGTGGCGAGGGGGTTGGGAGAAGCAGTATTGGTGGGAAAGTGAGAACGGGAGAGCAGAGGAAATGCGGGCGGAGAGCTCTGGAGAGTGGTATGGCAGGACGACGGGTGGCCTCCGAAGAGGGGAGTTTGTTGTACGGGGTGGAGGAGGGGTGGGAAAAAGAGGGTGCGATGGGGTGGGGGGGGGGTGGGGGGTAGCCGGCACGATAGCGGGGAGGGGGAGCCCGAAGGAGGAGCTGTGGCGGGTTACGCTACAGCTTCGGTGGGTTTAGGAAGGGTGTAGTCGGCGGGAAAGAGCGCAGGTGAAGTGTAAGGGTAGTTTTGGAGGTGCCGGGGGGACGGGTTGCAGGGGCGGCGGGAGGGGGGGTGGGAGGGGGGGGGGTTGATGTTGGCCTGGGGGGGTTGAGGGTGACGTTGGCAAGAGCGGGCGGATGAGGACGGGGAGGTCAATTGATGAGGGGTGGCAGGTTGCGGGAGTGGGGGATTAGGACTTGGGTCGGCGTAGTACGGTAGGGCCCGGGGCGGGAGTGGAGGCAGCAGAGGGCACGTGGATTTGGGGTTGGTGGGAGCACGAGAACGTTTTGGTTGGGGTAGGGGCTCCAGAAGGGCTGTTAGTTGGGGAGGTGGCGGGCGGTGGGAAGGGGAGCTGGGTGGACTGGAGGGATGGGAGGGGAGTGTTTTCTGGCGTGAGCGACGGCGAAGCCAAGATGCCTAAGAAAAGTTCTGTGGGGGTGGTAGGGGTAGGCGGTTGGAGGGGGGGGCGGGGGAGGGGAGGATATCGGGGCGTAGGGGGGCCCGAGAAGTTTGGGGAAACGAGTGGATTGTGGGGTAGAAGGAAACTGGGGGGGGATGTGTGGGGGGGACGGTGTTGGGTCCAGGGAGGTTGGTAGGGGTCGGAGATACGGCGGTTGGATGGTGGATTTGGAAAGTAAGGGAGTGGGGAGGGGTGGGAGGAGGTGTGGGAAGAAGCTTGGATGCAGGGAAGGGTCTTGTCGAAGCTGGTGGTAAGGGAGTGGAGGGGAAGTGGTGGACAGTAAATGTCGGGGGTGTACGGACCTGGGTGGGGGTGGGAGCCTAGGGAGGCCGGGTGGAGGCCTGGGGGCCCTGTGGGGCATGAGTAGGGCTCTAGGGGGGACCGTAGACGCAAGGGGGGAGCTGGAGGGATCTTGGGTCGGGGGTGGGCGGGGGTAGGTGGGGTCATGTCAAGACAAAGGGGCTGGCTGATAGTGTCATAACAAGGTCGGGGGGGTGGGTTATAGGGAGGGAATAGGTGTTAAAGGGGAGGTTGGTGTGCAGGGCGGACGGTAGGTTGGACTGGGGATGAGGCGGAATTGGGTAGAGTATGTGGGATCGGGAGGGTGGGCGGAGGAGGCGAGGGAGGAGGATTGGGCGTGGGGTGATAGTCGGCGAATGGGTAGTCGTGTCGCTGTGCGGGCGGGAGATGTGAGGGAGGATGGGGGAACAGGGAGGAAGGTACGTAGGGGGGATGTAGAGCCGGAGTAGGGGACTGAATTTGGAAGGGGGGGTTGGGAAGATACGCGGGGCGCAGTGAACCAGGGTGGGGCAGGGCGATAGGTCGTAGGGGATAGGGAGCGGAGGATGGGAATTGTGGAGTGGGGAAAGGGGGAGGTTGGGAGGGAAAGGCGGGGTGGGATCGAGAGGGGGCGGACGTGGCAGCAGTAGGTAGATGGGAAGGGAGGCGAGAGGGTGGTGAGATAAGGTGCGGGGGGGAGCGCAGCCCGAAGAGGGGATGAGTGGAGGGGGGTGGTGGTTCTGGGTGGAGTGGCGGGGTGGGGGGGGCCCGGGCCTAGGGAAGCGGCGCCTTAGAGGGAGGTGTCGGTCGTGGGGTGACGTCGAAGTAGTGGGGGAGGGTTGTATGTGGGGGGGGGGGGGCAACGGGGGGGGGCCGTAGGCGACGGGGGTGCGGAGCGGGGGGAGGCACGTAGGTGAGTGGGAGATAGGCTGTCGCCCGGGATAGTGAAGTGGGTGAGGGGTCGTTTACTGTTCTGGTGTCATGGGGGGGGGAGTGGTGTTGGGAGCGGGGCGGGGGGGATGGGGGGTGGGGTGGGTGGCGGGGGGGGGTGGGTGGTTGGGGGGGCGATGCGGGTGGGATGGGGAGGAGGGGGGAGGGAGCGACACACCTGCGTGCAGAGTTGGCGGGGTGGGGGCGGGAGGGCAAGGTGGGGGAAGGGAGGCACAGTGAGGGGGGGGCGGGGAGGGGAAGGGATGGCAGGGGATGGCACGGGAGAAGGGGCCGGGGGGGGATGGGGTGAGGGCGAGGGGGGGGAGAGGGAGGAGGGGGGACGGGAGGAAGAGTATGAGGAACTGGGGGAGAGGAAGGGAGGGGGGGAGGGGGGGGCGAGAGTGTGGTAAGACTAATGTGGAGGAGGCAAGGGAGGGGGGGCTATGGTGTAGTGGAGGGGGTGGGGGGGGAAGGGGTCGAGGGGGGGTCTGGTGTACGGGGGGACGGGGAGATTCTACCGCGGAAGCCGGAGATGGTGGGGGGTTGGAAGCGGGAGGGCGCCGAATTGGACCAGGATTGGGGGGTGTATTGGGGGATGGGACAGAGGGGCGAGTGTGGGAAGGGCAGGGTCGGGGCCGGTGGCGGGGCGGATAAGGTGGGGGGCGGGGGGGGTGAAGAGGGGTTGGGGGGGGAGGGGGGAGGAGCGGGGGTTGGGTTGGGCGGGGTCATAGGTGGGGGGGCGGGGGCGGGTGGGGCATTGATCTAGGCGGGGGAGGAAGGCGGGGGGAAGAGGAGGAAGGGCGCGGTAGGTGAGTGAGTGGATGTGAGCGAAACGGGAGAGGGAGGGCGGAGTACGCGGGAGAGGGAGGCGGCGGTTTCCGGAGGGGCGAGGGTGGTGCTCGGTTTGTGAATGGGAGGGGGGCGACGGGCGGGTGTGAGATAGGTGCAGTGGTGATTGGAGGGCGTGGAGTTAAGCGTTGCCTGGACACTGGGTTTGGGGTCAGGCGTTGTCCGTGAGTATTGGGAGACGTGTTTGGGTGGTAAGGGTGTGGGCGCTACCGAAAGTAGAAGGAGTGATTGGTGTGTAGGGGCGTAAGAGGGAGGGAGGGGGAATTCTTCTTGTGAGTGTGGTTGGTGAGGAGTAGGCAGGGAGGAATTAGGTCTGTTAGGTAGGGGGGAGGGGTGATGTTGTGGGGGGAAGTGGGGTGAGTTCGTTGTGGAGCGTGCGTCGGGTTTTTATTCGATTCGAACGATGGTGTGCGTGGTTGGAGGGAGGGGGGATGGGTGATTTATATGACTTTGCCGGTCATCTATATGTATACTGGTTCTCAGGTGATTTTCCCATTAATGCTCTTTTATTGTCCTTTTATGCTTTTAGATGCAGGGTGCTGGGGCGGAGGTGCGATGGTCTTTCTTTTTGTTGGCCCTATCCCTGGGATCCTTGCCACGGAGGGGATGCGAGGGCTTGGAATGGCGCAGATGTGTCTTAGTGGATTGGGGCTTCAGGTGTATGGTGTGCTGCCTCTTTTTGATCTACAGACAGTGTGGAAGAGTGCAATCTGTGTACGGAGGTTAGGGGGTGGGGTAAAGAGGCGCTCGTGGGCGCGGAGGTTTGTTGATTAGGTAGTACGCAGGCGGCGGGTATAGAGAATCGGACGCGTTGATTTCTTCCTGGTGAAGATAACGGGGTCGGAAGGTTGCGCAGAGTAGGCGGTGATGAGGAGTATAGTGGTGTGGGGATGAGAGGGGCATGGAGGAGGCCGCGAGAAGAGAGCGGTGCCTCGGAGCCCTAGTCCTAGGGGTGGGGTGGGAGGACGAACCGCGTAGGGGTGTGGAAGGCTGCGGTGTAGGGCCATGGCTCTTTCGGGCGACCGAGGAGGGGAGGGGCCAAGCAAGTGTCATTGAAGGGTGGGCGGCGGTTGGTTGGGGAGCCTGGTAGGGTTCCCGAGGAAGGCTCGTCAGCGAGATAGGTAAAGGTGAGTGGGTGTGGTGGTTGTGTTGTGGGTGATTATATGGAAGAGGAACGAGGTCCAGGGTGGAATATGTCTGGGGAGTCGATGGTTTGGTGAATAAGAGGGATTGGGGATATGGGTTGGCGATAAGTTTGCTGACCACGCGATCGAGTTAATGAACGGGGGTAGTTGCGGGGGAAAGAAGAGAAAGCGGGAGGGAGTAGGGGTATTAGAGTGGAGGATGGTGTTGTTGGGGGTAGGCCAGACTGGGAAACGGTGTTAGCGGGGGAGGGCAAGAGTGCCGGGACGGTGTGTGGCTTTGGTGATGGGGTTGGAGTTGCTGGTGAGAGGGAAGTGAGTGGCGCCGGGGAGGGGAGCGGAGAGGACGAGGTAAGTTGGAATGCAGTGGAAAATTTTAGCGGCGGACAATAGAAAGCGCCTGTAGAGAGTGGTATCGGGACGGTGTGTGAGTGTAGTCGTCTTAATTGTCAGGGGCGGCCTTTCCCTTTAGGATGACTGGTGTGCCAATATTAGTAGGCGTGCGTCCTTGAAGTGGGGTCGTGCTAGGGGCGTAGTTTGCGGTGTTGGTAATGGTGGGGGTCAGAACTGTGGCGTGGTGGAGAGTGTTGGGGGTGTTCGTTGTGGGTAATTACGGTGCGTCGACTACATATTGGATGTTAGAGGAGTGGGCTGGATTCTTGTGTACTTGTTGGTGTGAAAGGTGGTTGGGTCCGGTGTTCGGTCGTCAGAGCTTTGTGATGGATGTTGTTGTTATTTTTTTTAGGTTTGAAGGTCGCTTTTGCTGTGAACGTGATGTTTGAGTCTGAGTATTCAATGTTTGTGTGAGGTTGGAGAGTTTTGGTGGGGGCCATGTTGGGCGGTAGCGGGGGCGGGATCGGGTTGACGGGGCGGTTGGGCGGCCGGGGCAGGGGTAGGAGAATTCGCAGAGTAGAAGAGGTGTAAGTCGGGGGTGGATGGAAGGAAGGGCGGTGGGAGTTGGGGGAGAGGATGTGGCGGGTGGGGTATGGAGTAGGCACGGCGCGGGGAGTAAAGTGATTGGCGACCCTAATTGTAGGGGGGGCGGCGGGGATCAGGTGGCCTGGGGAGGTGGGGATGAGCGCGGGCTGTGGGGTGAGGGAGGCGGAAGTGTGGGTGAAGGGGTTGGCGGGTGCGTTTGTGGCGGTGGGGTAGCGGCGGGGGAGGCGCAGGGAGGGATTGGTTGTCTGCGGACCGGGGATAAGCGGCGCAAGCGCGCGTGCGCCGTGTGCGGGCGGGTGAGTGCAGCTTGGGTTGAATGCTGATGGAGCGAGTGGGGTGTTTGGCAGTAGCAGCTTTGGCGTGTATTGCCTAGTGGCGGGGGGGTGGGGCGGATCGTAGTGGGGGTATGGTTGGTCCGGGGGCTGCGGGTTGGTGGAGGCACGTTCGGTGGGTATATAGGGGGGGGGGGCGCAACGTGGAGGTTAGAGAGCTGATGCCGGGTGCGCCATGACTTGGGGGGGGGGTAGGGCGTTGTGAGATGTGTTGTTTGGGGGGCTTAGGGAGTTAGTGCATGGGTGCGATTGGCGGAGGGCGGCGGGTAGGGCGAAAGAGTATAGCGGTCGATGGATAGGCGGGGGAAGAGCGGTTCCGCATGGCGGGGGTCCGTTGGGGGGTAGGGGGGTGTAAGGGGTTGGAGGTTGTAGTGTGGGGGTAGTTGTGTGCCGTGGCCAGGCGGTCTATTTGTTAGGTAGGAGGGCCAATGCGTGTATTCACTCTTTTTAACTTACCTTGGATCCTCCGAGTTTTGTGGAGGAATTCGTTTTCGTTGGATTGCATGATATGTTGTATGAGGTAGTATGCTTTCACAATTTCGTGGGTTGGCTTTGGTTGTGAGGTCAGCGGCATGTGGCAGCTCGTCGTTGTTGTGTTTATGGGGGGTGTGGGTATGGGAGAAATTGACGTGGGGGATACCAGTGGTTGAAGTTTTTTCGGAACAGGGAGAGGCTGTGCTATGGCTGGGGGCAGTTGGCAGCTGTAGATATAGAAATGGTAGATAGGGTTGGTGGCCAAACCTTTGTCTAATGGGGTACAGTGTTGATGTTTTCGCGTTCGAACGTTTTGATGGGTAGTGTTAAGCAAGCGTTGGAGATTTATGGAAATACTGAACGGTGGGGAGGTGAGACGGGGGACGTGAAATCATAAAGGGTGATCTGGTCCTGTGGTTATTTAATATTACAAATTTTGGCGGGGGTATTATCGTTGGGTTATGTGGGGGAGGGGAGAAGGGGGGGGGGGGGGGTGGGGCGGGGGGGGGGGAGGTGGGGGGGAGGGGGGGGGCGGGGGGGGGGGGGGGGGTGGGGTGGGGGGGGGGGGGGGGGGGGGTGGGGGGGGGGGGTGGGGGGGGGGGGGGGGGGGGGGGGGGGGGGGGGGGGGGGGGGGGGTGGGAGGGGGGGGGGGGGGGGGTGGGGGGTGGGGGGGGGGGAGGGGGGGGGGGGGGGGGGGGGGGGGGACAGCTTGAGGGGGGGGGGTGTGCGGGGCGGAGTGGGGGGCGTTGGAAGGAGGGGGGGGGGGGGAGGGGGGGTGGAGGAGGGGAGGGGGAGGGGGAGAGGGACGAGGGCGGCGCGAAGCACGGAGGGTCCGAGCAGAGGATGTATGGAAACTGGCATATATACTCTAGCACATCACCTCTTGAGACCCGTTGATAGAGGCGTGTGTGTGCTTCTAGACTTTCTTCCTCCAATCGGCCCCATTTCTATCGCAGATTGCCATCCTCTGCTAAGCCGATACTATGGCATACTTCTTGAGAAGAAGATACTGCCCAGTCCTGTATTCGTGCAGGTTTCGGTGCGTTCTGATCTATTCAAGCTGAATTTCTTCTGAATGGATGTATTATCGAATTGCTTTTGTTCATCTTGCATTCGATAGGCAAGGTCAAACGATTCAGTAACATGTTTATCATACATAGCCTGACAACTTCATTCCCTACTCAGAGAAATTCAAGATCCATCGTTTTTGCCATCCAGCATACAGCCTATTTTACAATATGAAATCCATTGTTAGGGCCGAAATATAAATTTAGCTACTGAACTATCCGAAATAACACCAACACTGGTGTCTGATTATCTTTCTCAGCCCAATCAACCTGAACGATGATTCAGTCCTTGATGTATTACCTCATCTTTCGAATATTTTGCGTGAAACGACTCCGAATCTTTGTTTAGAAATCTAATAGTAATACTCACACCGAATATTCCCAATTCTGGAATCATCTGCTCTTGTTTCCACTACTATTTTTTCTTCTTTATCACATCCATCAACCAAATCCTCTCCTCCATCAAAAAATCCGATGGTGCGACAGTGCACCCAGACCCTATTAGGGATGGTTTCTAGATTTTGCAGTCACGTCAACAACACGCCGGCTTAACATTAATGCAAGATAAGGAAATGACAGATCACATTCAAATCTAGACAAAGTATCAAAACTAATCAAACTTTTCAACAGCTCAATTCATAAGAGACGTTTCCCTTGTCAAAGACACATAATACACGGTGGTACAGTGTGGAATAAATGTGACCTAATGAAACAATTATTTTGAGAGAAGTTTTGAGAGAAGTCATTATGAGACAAGTTTGATTTAATGAATATTTTCATAACCACTGTACATCAGATGTAAAGCGGAAACGTCAGATTATCAGGTAAGCTAAGAAATATGTCCTTATATCATTATATTGTTATTATTTGCTGCATCAATAAGTTCGTGAAGCTTTTGAAATTTCGCTTCTGTTAACAATCAACATATTCTAAATTGTGTGATGTGTTGATTTGACCACACAGGCTCTGGATATGTGTTTTGCCGACAGAAGACAACCACAGTTCTTTCCTGTTACGTGATGCAAGCGATTACAATTATGATCTCATACAACGTCAGATCGCTTGGCAGTGTTATCGACGGAGTCCGCATGAGTTACGAGTTAATTTAAGCAGTCCATTAAGTTAAAGTCGATTGATTGTCCTGTGTACGTTGCAGGTAACAGACGAGCAAACCTTTTTGATTTTGAATGTGAATTTTATAAAGCACCTAAGATCTAGCGCCCAGACCATTATCTAACACACTGCGAAGCTTCTTGATAATGTGAACCAGATTGCGATGTTCATTCCCATTACACATGGGAGACACTGAGAATGATGAGACCAGAACATCAGAGATATACCCACGAAGTTGAATCGAATCGAACGCCATCTTCGGTGAGTATAGCTAAACTTCGAATGACTTTCTGTTCTCACTTAACAAATTAAAGTTTCAAAGCAAACAGCGCCCTCACGCAGCATGTCAAATTTGTCGGAACTTTGTCCCGAAATGTTCCGGATACTTTCATCTTTCCTGACTATCCTTGAATATGACAAGGGAAATTCCTATTCTACATGGCAAGTACCTATTGCAACACAATCGAAGAACTTTGAAAAGAAACGCGAAAGTATAATTTTATGTAGTACAGAACATGCCCAAGAAAAAAAGTATTGTTGTTCACATGCCAACATCATAGCCTTTCTGCTGTGATCTTTTCTTCTTCTTATCCCACGTCAGGCTGGTCATTTAATGCAAAGTGTTTATTTAAAAGAAAAGATTCACGCTGCTGACAATCGGGCGCGCGCAATGTTATCGTCATATCTTTCCACTTTTAAAAAATAGAAAACTGAACGACAACTTTACAATCATTAGATCATCTCATCAAAAACACACATGCACAATTCAACCAGAAATCAATGAACCCGATGACAGTTTTTCAAAAAATTGATGTTCAGCATTGACATAGTATTGTGTCGAAGGACATCATCCGTACAGATTGTCCTTCTGTGTGATTGAGAAAAGAGCTTTGTCTGTTTCCCAGTGCACTTTATCATTCTCATGTCATTCTTGTCATTGAGATATGCTTGTCCGTTCGCCCATGCACTAACACACCGGCAGAACACGTATTCTCAAAAACACAATCTGTAAGTGCAACATATGTAACGTTTACATTTGATTCCTGTTCATTCAATTCGAATTCACGAGAATGCTTCAATATCCTTAGATGGATTTCAATATATTAAGAATTCCATCCAACCCGCTCTGCTGGCAATCTATAGATTATATACAATACCAACGTGATTGTTGTACATCGCGTAAATTTCTTCAGATTTTCACATGACAACTGACTTCTTGCACAAACTATCTAGCAGCCCATGTGATATCTGTTTCTAAAAAACAATACAGTGCATAAATGATATTCCTTCACACTCGCAAGTTGTGATGATATGGAGATGTGGAATCGATGTGCACACTGACCTAGACACTTTCCTGTGCAGATTGGACCGCAAATGTTCATAGCCACATAAGCGCTTGACCTGCTATTCATCGCGCGGTGGAGCGGCTGTCTTTCAACTTCCGATGCGCATTTGGATGTTTGTTCTTCCGTTTCCTTTTGTCTGCTTGCGCTTGCGAGCAGTTCAAGCTAGGTCTTCAACAATGTGCACCAAATTGACCCGCTGCCTGAAAACATGTAGTCTCTCAATAACATTTTGTAATGAACAATTACAATATATGATAGGGAAAAAAAAAAAAAAAACCCCCCATGGGAAAAAAAAAAAAAAAGTAGTTTATAGATGTGACATCCCGCGAGAACGCTTCGCTTCGCTTTGCTTCGCTTCGCTGCGCCCGGAATGTCACACTTTTTGCGGTTTTTTCAAAAATCAAAATTTCAAAATTTTCAAAAATTTAGGTAGACTTCAAATTTCACGTGGCGTGAAGGGCCGAAGGTCGAAAAATGTTAAGCGTTTTTATAATACCCAAATTTTTCAAATTTTTTCAAAATCTCAAAATTGAGAGAATTACAATCGTCGAAGCCCAAGAAACCTTACGTTTCGATTTTCACACCTCGCTAAATCATTACTCGTTCACAGGACACCGCGAAAAACTCAGAAAAGTTAGAGAATTCTCAATTGTGATTAAGACATTAGTCTTCATTGCTTAAATCATGACCGTTCTAGGTGCATGGTACAACGTACACCCGAAAATCATAAAAGTTGATTAATTTCCAAATTCATGGACTTTTCTCCATTATTTCAGGTTTTTAAAAATAAATCAATCGAAGACTTAGCGAACTCGACAGGTTCAGGGCTTCGCCCGTATAAAAATATTTTCTTTAAAATGGAAAGAAACAAAAGTGGATGGAAACAAAAGTGGAAGAAACCGCAAGAATAAATCCCTTCGTTATCATAAGAACGTAGTTCTACTTTAATGGAGCATTGAAAAGATTAAACATTTAAAAAATGAAACAAAGCAAAACACAAAGAATAGAGTTTTAGGTTCTATGAAAGACCTAAGGAATCTCAAGTAATATACGGCTATAGATTAGAACGCCTATTATAAAAAATTAAGAAAGAGATGGACTATAAAGGTTAAGAATGTTATACAACAAGGACAATTGGCATATTTCTCTTAACAATAAGTTTAGGGTGCTTTTAGACAATGCGCACATGTTTAGTATCTTCATATGGAACTGGATTTTCTTATTTGTAATATGCTCTAAGGATCTCTTTTTCACCATCAGAGCTAGTTGCTACTGCTTTAACTAACTGGGTGTACGGGTGTCTTTTTGGCAACTTCAGACTTACAATTACAATGTATAAGATATGTAATCATTTAATAATCTGAAGAAAACGAAAATCATTAAAAAAACTAAGCATTTACATATTAAAGAAGTCTAATGATAAAAATTACATTACTATCTTTTCAAAGAGTAAAGTGATGATAATGTTATTAACGTTAGAGTATGAGATTGAAATAAATTTGGAAATCAAACTATCGGCTAATGAAAAGTAAAATCAAATATCATCTTTCAAGCCACAGTCAGAAAAAGTTTGATGATAAGAATAAAGCAAGGATGGCAAAATTTCTAGTAGATGGCTCAAATATTTTCTTACTGTGCTTGGGTAAAATTGGTCTAATGAAGAAAATGACAAAATTTTTTTTAGAAGAGCTCAAAAACTTTAAAGCGCAAATTTAAGGCAAAAACTTTACTTTGAAACATAATTTTTTAAACAAAAACTTACTTACAGACAAAACTTAAAACGAGAAAAGCTTTAGAAAAACGAAAATGATGTCATTACAACACACAGCAATAAAAAAAATTAATTTGTTTCTCTAGGTAAGAATGTTTTTGCTTGCGCATTTCTCAATGTTACACGGAACAAACAGATTCGCAAATAGATTATATTTATTAAAAAATGGATAAAATTAGAGTCTTGACTAATTTTAAAAGAAATAAAACTAATTAGAAGAGTTTAAATAAATCTCAAAGTAAAATATTAATGGAAAGAGAAATCATGCTTCAACAATTAGAAGTGTATAAACAGTAGCTGGTTTATTCAATTCTGATATGTTTGAAAAAAATGCAGCCCAAAACCGAGCACATAGTAAAAATTAACTGATTTTGCGTAAAAAAAAATAACATATGAAACCATTCTTAAAACTGTCTTGAATAGGAAATTACAAATAATGATAAACAAATTGATTATAACAGATCCAGAGCACAGAAAACTAACGCTATATATTTATAGATGATGCTATGGGAATTAACTAGAAGTCAAACAATCTTAATAAGAAATTAACCAAAATGTTCTACTGCAATTTTGCGAAACATTCTATCTT
This sequence comes from Prostheceraeus crozeri, assembly GCA_907163375.1. NCBI lineage: Eukaryota > Metazoa > Platyhelminthes > Polycladida > Euryleptidae > Prostheceraeus > Prostheceraeus crozeri. The sequence continues at coordinate 351,235 of CAJQUW010004515.1, read as the reverse complement.
CGAGATTTATAGATGGGAAAAAACAATACATAGATTTTTATCTACGCCACCCGGTCAAATAAGGAAAAATATTTTCCGTCACAACCTTTTTCGAGGTTTGTATGTTTTTCTCAAACGCCCAGCATATAAATCTCCGTTTTTAAATTTAGCGACAGAAATTGTTGTTATATCTTGTTAGATGAGGAGCAGATTTTAAATAATAATGCAGTAGTAAGATGCTCATAAAATATAAAGGCTATGGTTTAGACGCAGTTGCGTGCCTAGTAAAATCTCTTAGGGTAACGTTATATAAAGACAATTAGAGCAAATAGTTATGTAGTTCAGAACGGGAGTTAAAGTAGGGATAAGAGGTGTTTGAATCTGAAGAAGAACACATGGATTAAAGCGTGTAATGCGAAGACAACTAGTGAGTTAGTTTTACGCAAGAATTCGATCCAGCTCAAGAATTACTAGAATCAGATTATTGAATATTTATGTTAAATAGTTAGTCTGCATGTTAAATAGAAGGACATAGAATTTCTGAGGAAGTATTCCAAATTGAAATTCATCTGCTTGCAGTATTGAGTAAGATGGACACAGGCTGTTAGAAAAAGACGGGCAAGAGGATGTCTCTCTAAATGAAGAGGTTGTATTATAATAAGGTATAACTGACAATATGTCTTGAGTGTTTCTTTAATTTTATTATCTATCGATTTTTATCGTATGCCTTTTTATTTATGATTTTTATTCTCATGATTTTATCTACGATTTTTGTAATCTAAAAAGATAATGATGTTATGTGCGCAAAATTTTAAGTTCTAAAAAATGTGTTTCAGCAGATTTAGACAGAAAATTAATAATCATTTTAGAAAATCTAACAGAGATTTTGGGTTTCGATCAACAAATTTAGTAACTGGTGGAAAACGTGTTAAATAATTATAACAACTATCGTTCATCACACACTTTGTATATCTTAGAACGCCATTCTACATTTGGAACAAAATAAAAATTTATCAAATTGCATTGACTAGTTTTCTCTACATTTTAACACTATTACAAAACGTTAGATCAAAGATGCCGTCATGGATCAATTTAGATATTCTACCTAGATAGAAGAGGACAGAAGCACATGGGAAAAATACTAACTGTTTCTTCCCTGGTTCTTACACGAAGTTGAAACAATATGTCAAAATGAATATTAAGAGACATTTAGGATATAATCCAGATGTTATAAGATAAGACGAACCCCATAAATTTTACATTTTGCAAAGGTTGAACCGAGACCAAGTTTTAATAAAATTTTACGGTCTTACTTTAGACGAGACAAATCAGTTCAAGTTGATTTTTGAATCACATGATAGATCTATTGTTCAAAGCTATTTAGGATTTAATAAAACAAACCTATAGTCAAAAGAGTTATTCTCATTTTAGTGTGTATGAGGAAGGATTCCAAAAATAAGACTGAAATATAATTCATATTAGTTTGTACATTGTGACATTATTGTAAGGGAGGCATATAGTATAATATGGTAAATTATCAAATTTGCAATATTCGCAGTATTTTCCAGCTTTTAACTATGTACCCCATTAGGTTTGATAGATTATAATGTAATTCCACAAACATTAATATATTTTCCTATTACAAGAAAAAACTAACTAGACAATCATTGCATTCAGAATCACTGATGAGATAAGGACAAGAAATCAAATTTTGGCAGGTGAAGAGATTATGATTTAGATCTGTGTTGTTTCTTTGCGAGGTATAAACACCCGTTCGAGAGTATTAACTTCCCGATCGAGAGGTATAAACTCCCCGTTACGAGAGGGTCAATAAACACCCACGGCGCAAGCCTTAGAAGAAAGAGTTTAAATTGTTGCTTCTTCTTCTTTAGAAAACAAAAAATAAAAAAAAAATAAATTTTATTTAATTAAAATAAAATGAGTGAAAGTACCTCCATTAAGATATAAAAAAAACTTAAATTTAAGTCATCAACTCGCAAATTTAAATCTAATAAAGTTTTGTCGAAGTTATTTGTGGAAAGATCAGGTTGTGCGAGAATATACGTAATCTATCATTTACTAGATCAAAATTTTAACCGACCTCCAAATTTTTTGCGGTCGCATATGTGTTATAACAACTGTATAATTGTATACTCAACAGACAGGCAGAAAACAACCCCGTCTAATCAATTTTTTAACAATATGGATTTGAAAATATTCATTCTGGTACCAAAAACAGCAGATTCGCTTCAATTATGTCCAAAAGCAAGATGAACAACAAGAAATCTGAAGATGAAGAAGAAATATAAGGTTCGTGGTGTGAAGAATTTAGTATCAGCAAAAAATAATCAGTTAGTAGAATCTAATAGAGAAAAAAGTAACCATATAAGCAAAGATACAATTACATAGATGATAGTGGTAAATATGCAAGATCCTAGTAAACTAAGGACTAAAACAATGTAAGACATTGTGTTATAATTTATGTTGATGATTGTGTGATAATGATGAGAATATCAGTCAGGTTTCAGAGAAATTATTTTCACAATGAGGTAGACATAAAAACTGTCAGTGGTATTTTATTTAACACAAAGGTATGTAATCATTAGACGGAAGTGATATTAGACAAGAATGCAAATAATATTTATACTATTTGAAATAAATGCACAGAAACTTAAGTTATTCTGTTATAGAAGGAGATTTGTGTGTAAGAAATAAAGATGTAATTCTACAACAATCGTGTAACAATGCTTGGTCGCGCAAGAAGATCTATGGCTTCATTTACAATTTAATAATTATGTAAAAAAATTCTATGATAGATTTATAAGAAAATCATTTTCGAGAGGTGATCGAACGGAGTGACCGAACTGAGAGACCGAATAATTTTTTCTTATAAATTATTTTTGTATAATACAAAATAAAAAAAAATATGTTGATGATTATAAGATAGTGCATGTACCAGTTTTTAAAAGATTATCGTCATCCTATCGAAATCCGTAAATTCGAAGAAAGAAGTTAGATTTTTATTATCCATCATAAATCACGTTGCTGCTTCGTTGACAGATTATAAAACAAAACATTGTAATAAAAACCGTGTTGTTAAAACAAAAGACTTTCCACTCTTGTTTAAGAGTTTTCCGATATTTTTTTTGGTGCGTATAATAATTTATTGGTGGTTGGGTTGTTAAGAAAGAAACATTTAACAAACACATGAATTACGAAACATTACATCAATTACATATTCCCTGTGTATAATGGTAAAAACGGAACCCGAGGGTTCTATGTCTAAAAATTGCATTTTTTCTTTTAAAAAAAAGAATCGATGGAAGATGTCTGCCTCGGACAAACGACTACGGAGTCTGATGAATTAATCAAGAAACAAACGCTGATTTAGATGCGCAAATTAACATATAAACGTAGTAAACGTATTATAAAAACAGAAACGTACTAGGCGTAGTATTAGACGTTAATACTAAAAAAACAGGAAACGTGGAACCAAAGAAATATTAGAAACTCTATTAGTGATATCTTAATCTCTATTCTGGAGGGTGTCTTTTTTTCAAACAAAGTGCTTTCAACAAAACTGGGGTGCTTCTTAACTACTCACTCTCTCCCGAGCATCTATCACATCTTCTTCTTTGTTCCCTTGTGATGATCCTCTCTAGTTTCTCTCTCTCTCTGTTTCTATCTTGCTTCATTTCTTGTCTCCTATCTCTCTTCCATCTTTGTCAGTGGTTTATCTTTAACCCCCTCGGACTTGCTGAGCGTCCATCTGCTCCCTCTACTGCTTTGGATCTGCTTCTATCTATTTGACCATCTTCTATATCGCGGTGATTGATTAGGAGGTTGGGGGGGCGGGGTATTGTTGCACTGTTGTAGCTTCTCACTACTATCTACGCTATCCTTTCAGCAGACGCGTGCCTACCTAGGTCTTCACAAAATCAAAACTTGTTCTCTGGTACATCTCTCTCCATGCTGTCTTTTTTAATGTCCCTGCCGAATATCCGCTAGATTCGTACCCTCTTGTTATAATATATAATCTATTGGGATGTAAAGTCGCGCACTCGCCTGATGGACAGCGCTGTGGTCGTCATATTCTATGAACCAATAAGTCTTATCTCGGAAGTCTCTCTATTCTTGCTCGAAACGGAAGAACTCTGATATGAAAGGCATAGAGGTTTGGTATTCGCTTCCTCTTTTGGAACAAGTCGACAGGGTACAGGCAGTCACATTTCCACTGGTTCTCACTGGATCTATTTGAGTAGTATCTTCCTACGAAAACGTTGTACAGATAGTTACATCAGGCATAAACAGAACGTGAACGGACATGTCTCCTTTCGTGAGACTACGGGCGTTTTTAGATGTAGCACCGTCGTGTACGCAATAGAGACTCCGCCAAGAAGCTGGCGCGATAAGTGTTCCGGTTGTTGGTGCCATGTTCTATGAGTGTCGAGTCCAGTGCACATGGGATACGATTGGGAGACATGGAGGGGCGCTGTCGAAAGTTCCCTGAGCCCACGAACCTGCTGGGTGCATAAAGTAATCGCTGATGGCCGTATTTCACAATAGGTTAGTAGACTATTCACATTGGGGCCACGACCCGTTCACCTCTCTCGTATCAATCGTAGAGAGTGGGGGGACCACAATTTAGAGCCAGAAGTTTCTTAGCAACTCGGCGCGTAGATTCCATTGACGTGTCTCTGGTGAGTGGGAATCTCGGAGGTAATATTCACGCAGGGTGTCTCAACATCGCAGCTCAGAGATTGGCAATGTCTCACTCTGCAATGACATTGTGTGTGAATATTTCTAAGTATGTTGTACATTTGAAGAAAAGCAGTTATGTAATACATTGGTGTACTTGCAGCGTTCATAAGACGTAGACCACTAGATGTATCTATTGGTGAGTGAGTAGGATGCCAGGCGGCATCTTCGCATAGCCTAGTCTAGCGTCGCAAGACATAGGTCGAGGGCCAAGCCAAATTGATCTAGGAGGTGCAGCAAGTGCCGGTTGGATGATTAGCGTCTGTCGTCGGGGGAGAGGTTTCAATATAGGATGGTAGAGAGTGCGTGAGTGAGGCGAGTTGACAATATACTTGTCTACTGTGTTGGAACCTGTATGGCCGTCGTCCTCTATCGTTTTGCTGGTCGCGAAAGAGGGGACTGAGAGTCAATAGGAACGGATAGGCTTTATACAGCGATTGGTGACTGGGTGTGGCATCTCCCAGAGCAGATTGGATTTGGTGGGTCGATCAGTCTCGTTTGTCTATCCTTCTTGAAATCTAACCTCACCGTTCTGTTAAGTCGTGTGATAGTACTAACAAGAGTGAAATAGTTATGGTACGTAATCCAGCAGCTAACGAGCTAGAATTGGTGGATTGGAGACTCGCATTAAATGACTCATTAAAGTGGAGATTCCTGAACACCTAATCGATCTCTTAGGCCTTGTGTTTGGCTGTGCAGCATTATATTTCGTGGTTTCGGGGAGAAGCGCTCCGTTAGGTTGGGCTATTTTCGGGATGTGCTGTAAACGAGTATCTGATCGTACTGTGGACTATGGGCCTGAACGGTATTAAAAGTGCCTTTTCTCCAATACTCTTGTGGTACGTCATTTATTCCAATGCAACGGGCTTTGGTCGCGATATACCGGTATCTGTCGGTTAGGGGAGTCTCACTCTACCTGAGAAAATGGCCGTTAGACTTGTAACGTGAGGTTGATTAGTTTTATAAAGTTGTGGTAGGGTGGCTCGGCGGCAGAATGATGCAGAAATTAACTTTGCGGCGATAACATTGAGAGATATTGCGGGATCCAGAAAGCTAACAGACTTGTGGGAACGTGGTGAGCGTTGCGTTGAGCGGAATATTCTGTACCTAGGTTGGAGTTCGGTGATGCCGGTCTAGTTTACGTGGGGTGAGGATAATGCTGTTTCGCATTGGGCCGTCAACGGGGAGAAAGGATCTATGCAAGTTGGGGGTCGCTAGAGAGAGGTGCATGCGGATGTTGGTCACTGTGAGTTCTGGCGTTATGAGGGACTTCTTGGCGGTTTACACGTTTTTAAGGAGTCCTTGATAGGGTAAGGTAAGACCGACGAGGACATGGATTTCAAGTTGATACGTTAAGAACCTTTCGCGGGCGTTTCGACTTTGGATGCTGGAAAACGAAACCATTGTAGTTCTGTCCGACTGTTTGATGACCGTCGAATGCCCTTCCTGGTTTGACCGCAACCAATGGCTTTCTCGCGTATACGGGGGTTGAGGTGTGGGTTCTGTAGTTTTCTCTCGGCGATGAATTATGGTGCGGTTGCGCATTTTGTGCTTTTCTATCATGCTATATCAGCGTGCTATACTCTTTTTACCCTCCTAATCATAAGTCCGCTGGCGTGGTTGGGGTAGCTAAGAAGATGTTTGCAGGAATGGCTGGAGTGTGTGAGAAGGATGACGGTGACCCTAGAAAGCGTATATGATTAACATTATTGTATGCAGGGGTGGAGGAAGGAATCGTATGACTCAAAAATCAATTAATGCACTGCTGGTGGGCACGTTTTGGGTGCGACCTACTACCTGGCCTTGACCCTTGCTAATTTAATTTATAGTTATTATCGACAGCGTTGGCTAATCCTTTCTCAAAAAAGCACTTATCGACCCCGTCAAACTGGATATCAGTCGACCACTCAACATCAGAATATTCTGGGGGGGGTTCTTAGAGATACCGCGTGTTGTAGTTCATTCTCTTCTATTGAAGTGTGAGTAAAATTTGTGCGGTGATGTTTTTATCTTTGGCGAACGGGTGGCTTGTTTCTTACTGCTCGAACACCACCTATGGTCGGTGACCTGTCTCGGAGAGGTGATCCTTGTTTGTAGGCCGGCCCAGTGCTGGATATACCAGAAGGGTGGTTTGCGTACGACTCATGGGGGGCGGGGGAGGACCACTGCAGACTTGGAGAAGGCAACAAGCGTGGTGACACGCTTGGACGTTGTGCAGTAGGGACGGTGCCTGGCGGGGATCAGGCGCATGTAGATGACTGACTGTCCCATGGGGTGATGGTGGGTGGCTGGGGTATTGTGCCAGAGGACCACAGTCATCAATCTCTCCTCATCTGCCACATAAATAGACTAGCTATCATAAGATCACTTAGAGGGTACTTGTTGGGGGTGGTGCGTATGCGCCTAGTAGGAGTTGAGTAGGGACACCTCTTGTTGTGTACGGGCAAAGATGGGTGCGGTAGCATGTAGTGGGTGCCTTATGTATGATGGTCAGGGTGCTGAGACCTCTAGGGTATCGCAACTGGTGCTCGTGAGGAGGGGATGTGAGGTGTCGCTTTCCGGTAAGGAACCTGAATAGGGGGGGTGGGGAGCCAGGTTGGTTTCCGACCATTTTAATAATATTATTAATGTTTTGTAGTGTTATTAAATGATATTCACTATAATTTTTAATGTAGTATGGGTGGGGGTGACGGTGGGTGGGGGGGGGGGGTGGGGGGGGGGGGGGGGGGGTACCTGTTGCCGAGGGGTTCTGGGGGGTATCTTCCAGTGCGAGTTTATGTAGGCACCCTCAGGGGATTTAAGCATCCCGTAAGAGTCTAGAGTTGCGTTTTATGAGGATCCTATGGGAATGCCAGGGTGAGAATCCGGCACGTGACCCCGATCCTCAAATAATGACGTGTAGCGGTAGAATGTACTATTCACATGATAGTTGTCGACAGTTAGTACCCCCTGAAGACATCGTATTGAGAAGGCCGACAGAAATACCAGAGAGTCGATTAACGACGAATGAACGAAATATCTCAGAGAGATCAGTGATTATGAGAGGGAGGGACAAGTAGAGAGTCAACAAGAAGACGCTAAATTTCAAGAAGGTTTATGGTATGTGTTGTGTAGCCATTTGTTTTTGGCTGTTAGCGATGGTTGGGATTAATTTACCTTTTGGGACGCAGTGAGATGGGTTGGATCACGTTTATAGATTGTGAACGTTTAGATTCAGGGATGAGCGGAAAGCCAATTTCCTATCTACATCCCGTGGTGGGTTCACTCCAGCCCAACGATAGGCGATATGCAGCATCGGATAAGGCCCATTCGGTGCTTTCATGCCGCTGGTCGCCGATGCGCCCGCCGGTGGAACATCGATCGCCACAATTTGCGGCGGGCGCAATGAAAGCAAATGATAAACTCGATTGGCAGGCGGCGGTACGAACCGGGCTGAATTCGAGTGCCTCGCACTCTTACGGCACACCTTACTCTATCTGTGCCTAGGTACTGCCTGTCGATTGTTCCGGCCGATCTCCATTGAGGTTTGACATTCCTTTGCCAGGCTTCGCTATTAATGGTGTAAGCGTACCACTTCGCAGCCTTGGGGGTCGATGTTTGTAGGTAGAGGTTAGGTAGCGGTAGCTGACTTGCGCCCGCTAGTCTCCCCGTCTGGATGGGCAGTGTTCGCACTCATTGCTTTGCTCGAGTCGAGGTCCGTTGCTCGCAACACCCGGAGAGGAGCCATAGACAGAAAGTCCAGCATACCGTCCAATCCCTTGCAGTGAGGCGGGCGCGCCCTAGGGATGTGGGTCTATGATATGAGGTTTAGGTCGGTGGTGTTTTCGTTCACTCTCTCGACAACCGCTAACCGCTCTCCTCGACATGAGTTGCGTATGGGCCTTTCCCCTATCTTCACTATCAGCCTGCATTTTATATGCCCCCGCGTCATTGGAATATGCCTATCAGAATACAATTACGTCCAAATCAAAACAAAACGTGATCCCAGAGCGATGGCTGATGGATATTCGTACTCGCACCTCATATGAAGACGTTTCGACCCCTCATGTGCCCCTCCGCTTCTCACACTAGGAACTGGAAAATGAACATAGTGGTGCGACGGCCCAAGCCGACTCAACAACCCTCCCCAATCCGGCACTCACCAAGTAAACCTACAGCTGCTGACCGCCCTCCCTCTACAACAAGTGCTACCCGCTAGGAGCACGCGATATCCAGATTGTCATAACTTCAGCCAACCGCAAATGAAAAACGTGTGCTCCCCCCTCCCACCGACTTTCCTGTTCACTTAGTTAACTGCCCTCATAATCATAACCCCCAGCCACGCCGAGCTTATACCACTATGCTTGAGGCGCCTCTGCCCCATAGTTCCTCAAATTATCACGACCAGTACATCGCCTGAGGCAGACAATCTCACCGCTTTACAGCAACCTAGCAACCTTAAAAATCCTCAGTCACTCCCCCATGCAACACGTCATCTAGGCACTCTTTAAGCATGCGCTTTATTGTTCCTCTTCCTATTAAATGTTACTGATTTACATTACATGACATCGTTTCCGCATACGATTAATGATCATGTTCCACCTATGAACATGACTCCCGCCCCCAGCAGAACCGAGCGCTCTTCTACAAACGGAGCCAGCACACGAGTCAACAGCTCAACATTGAGTCACGGCCTCTTGAACTATAACCAACTGGCTACAACTAATACATTACTTGGCAATTATCACATCTACATTATATAAACAATTGTATGTACCAGAAGCCTGGTTTGCCTACTGATGACCGACGGCACATAACCGAGGTACCTGAGACCATGCCAACAAAAGAAGACCATGGACTCCTTTAACCCTTCCTACTAATTACATGCACGATAACATCAAGTTGATACCACTGGATGGTCTGGGGACCGAGAGTATTGTTATCATACGTTTGTAGACACAAGGTCCCCACGGGCATTATTTCCTAACGATTGTCTCTTCCTTTCATTCTTTCATTTAATTGTGTTCCTTCCTTATTTTATATAATCTTATAAATAATGCCCCTTAGCAATGTTTCTTGGTCTTCTCTTTGTAATCTATGATTAAAATTTCGTATGGGCACCCGCGTTTGGTGCGTCCTCTTATGCACTCAGAGGCGCGAGAGTTCTGACTTTGCCTTCTTTTTAATGGGCGTTTTTTTATTCTTTCTTTTTTTGTTCACGCCTTATGTCATTACCCTCAACAGCATTGTCCTATCTAATCTTAAATTCCATCGGCCCGCAGGCTATACAAAGAAATCAAAGCCCCATCGTAACATATGCTGCGGATCTCGTAGCAGAAAATCCCGCCCCTTGTTATAACTGATTTATCTTTCTTCTTGCTTTATCCTGCAAGATGGGTCTCAATTAGTAGGCCGGTGATGGGGGTTGACAGGGGGCCGTCCATAGCTACGGCTAAGCCCAGCCCTAACATCTCAACCCCAACCTTCGCGGCTGATGCCCGACCCGCTCCCGCATCTGCCCCCCCCGGCCCCGGGACTACAGCCCCGTGATCTCCAGCTCCCGAGTCATAGGCATTCTCCCCCGCGCTTTATACCTAGTCTAATCATCTTCTCAGTTCCGCTTATAGCCAACACAGAAGAGGACAGCCGGCACAAGTACCACAGCTACAGTCACAACACAAATGGCGGGCCCCCCCCCGACCCACTATTACACTCGCAGTAGGGCCACAAAAGACGAAACCTACATCTTGTAACTAATCATCCTCTGACTTGGACGCTGTCCACCACTTCCCTATCGTCTTGCATCAAGCTTACCCTGCGATATGCAGAGTCCCCCAATCAGTTTATCTATATATCTAATCTTCTTCCTATCTTTATCTTCATGATCTTCAGCACTGTGCTCTGATCTCATATTCTATCTTTAACTACATGATTCACGATATCAATAATTCGCTGGGCATGGATACACTATTTACCACTTACTAGGTAGAGTTCTTATTATTCTCTTAGTGAAATGAATAACACACATCGCAATGTACTGTTTGTGATAAACTACGAAGAGTACACTAACAGCCTGGTGGCGCCCCAGCGAACAGTGAGGTGCTACCACTTTACCCTTATATGGTACGTTTTGTTATTTGAGTTATAAGTGCAGAATTTTGGTGGATTGCGTCTCTTCATGTTACAGCTACCGCGTCTTTTTTATCTACCTTCGAAAATATTCCTTCATTATTTTGGGCGAGGGCAGTGTACCTGCGTGCTAGTTATTTTGTATAACTTTTATGAGGTTTGGTCTTAGTCCTTATCCTTTTTTACTTTTTTTTGATAGTAATAACGTCAGACAGGACTTGCCAGTACCCCTGAGGATCTCAGGGGGGGTGGTGAACTCACGGGGCCTTCCTTGATGCAGGTCCTGTGTGACCCAGAATGACTTTCCTTCTTCCCTAAGACTTGTGAGCAAGGTACACCTAAGGGGCGCCTCTGACGCACCATAGGATAGACTAACCAATGGGCTAGACTCAAAATGCGAAGGATTGATCAAGTACCCACTAATAGCCTGCGACCCCCGGAGCCATGCCACACCCAAGGACCCAATACACCCACAACCGAATGTGGAGGGGGGGGGACGCAGGGGGGACCACAGTAATGCAACATTATACTAGCATGAGGTCATCAAGTGTACTCGTTGACTACTTAAATTATCACCTCAAACTTCATTAGATTACCATTGAAACGTGTCTTGTATTAAAGACAACCTGCGTATACGCGATGCTCAGCGGTATGGGAGCGATCTTAGAAGGACAGTGGCACGTTCGCCCCCGGAGCGCGGTGCCTTGGGTTCCTTTATCCCACTGGAACTAGCGGCGGCGCGTTGCGAGTTCACAAAGTAATAGCGGATCCACAATCGGTAAAGTACCGCAGGAGGGAGTAGATCTAGGGCGGGGTTCCCCTCCGAGCGCCACGAGGTATCACAACCAACACACGCCACTCGTTATAAACACGTAAAGACATGATGCACGCTTAGAGAGGACATGACTACCAGTACCTGGTAACGAACCTCAATGAGGTAGGTCAGAAACACTACACGCGGCACGTCTGCTGGAAATAGCGCTAGAGTAAGACAATACACATACACGACTTATAAACCATTCGTTTTGCGCTGATGATCACACAAAACGGGCTACATTCAGGGAACACTGTTATTCTCTTGAGGGGTCCATAATGGGTTCGATCACTTGTAGATTGCTGACTGAACCTTTCCGACAAACCTCTATCTAGGGTTAACTATTGTTGCTCAAGATGTTTTCTGTGGAGGAGGGGGCACACTCGCAGCCAAGATGATCAGGCGAACAAATTTTTATGGGCACGGATTCAAAAAGACAACGAAAAGACAACTAACGATTATATTTATCAATAGGGGTGAAAGCTAAGGAAACAGAATATAAAGACCACTCCAGTGGTTTACTGATAGAATCTAGTTTTGGGATAACCACTGTCATGTTTTCATACCAAGTACATCTAGGACAATGCTAAGGCTATATTATTTTCATGCTCTAATAACAGTAAAATTAAGTGGAGGGTGTCAGGTGCTTCAGTTATTTAAAAAAGGTACTGGAGATCAGATCCATATTACGCGCGCTACGGGCAAAGCAGGTCTCATCTACGTAAACGGAAAAAAGATGATGGATAATCCGTGAGTACAACAAGCTATAGTGAGCACATGAGAGCTAGCCTGAGGAAAGATATTCAGCTAGCAACACGACACAAGGGCGATGCCGCTACTACTACTAAACCTCCCGTCTTCTGAAAGGTAAAGCATGTTATTGAAGCTAAATTAATATTTTTGGTGCAGAGTAGAATAAAGACTGCTCACAAATCCAAAATGAGCTGGACTTGGATCTCATTATCATTAATAACATCCTCAATATTAGTAACTACGTTTCGTTATGGGAACGGTTAGTATATAGAGGACGAGACATCGAACAGCACCAAACTGAGCGGACGAGTAAGGACTAGGTCTTTCTGATACGGTTACAAAATTCGAAGAAGTCCTTAAGTGGTAAGATTATCCGATAGCTATATCACGAATAGCTTGAGAATGTGCAAGCCATTGAGCTAACTTGTGGTCAGGGCTACCGTCTTTACTCATAATCTGGGGCGCACTGGAGTTTCGGGCTTTAAATGGGACTTCGGTAACCCTACAACGCGTATAATACTAACATATCGGAAGCATATCTAGATAGAGCGCTCACCTACCATTGATTATATTTAATTCAAAAAAGTATGTATTAACACTATCGGACCAAGTGCCTTATTCCAATCTATCAGTACGAACATATGAAAGCCGTCTAAACTAAATTTGAATGGGTCACAAAAATAGGGGTCATTTAGAGAGAAGGTTAGGTCAACACTTATTAAGGACCACAACAGCATTGCCTTTGTCTGTCGGAGACAAATTACAATAGACGTTCATTTTTAACGGAGGATTTCTTACGCTTCGAGAAATGACCTTTATTAAGAGGAAAATTAACCTTTATTTCAGACATACAAGTAGAGTTGGTTGATAACTCTTTCGACAGAGAAACCAGTATCGGGTGTCGGCTTGAGTTTATGTAACATGTGTCTGGGCACGCTAGTTCAGAACCATCAGTGCTGCTGAAAGTATAAATTTTTCAAATTCGACAGCATCTATAATGTTCTGGAACTGGATAGTGCCGTGAGTATAGCTAAAGTTTTCAAACCTACTGCTCAATGACCTGCTTTTCCTCAACGGCATACCGGAAAGTGCATATACTGAGATTACAAATAATGCTTATCTGATGGAGCGTCAGGTAATAACCGTACTCCAATGAGACTACAACTGTTATTTGCGACTGCTTGATTCTATTCAATTTACATACCTAAGGTCAATTTTAAGTTTACGATAACTATCAAGGAAAACTTGCGAACTATACTTCTCTACAAGCGAGTCTAAATGGTATAACGAAGTCTTACTGTAATTCTTAAGGGAGTTCTAAGGGAAGTTCTATACAGGAATATTAGCGATCTCAATCACTTTGCTTCCGTCTCGCGTCCCCCTTCACTTCTTTCGAGGAGATTTCCCATCTACAGCTATAGTATTGTCTACTCAGGGGTCACCAACTCACTTACTTTTAGGGAATCCAAGAACGTGGGTTTTGAACCTAAAATCCTTATTAACTTCCCTTAGATCCTTAAAGATACGAAACTTCGTTATCCATTTACTCGTTTAGTAAATATGTCAGTTTTTCCCTTAGTGTTATAAGTAAACTTAAAATTGACCTTAAGTCTAAAATTGACTTCAACTCAATAACGTTGTCCCTTGGAGTACAGGACAAAGTGCTCGTTATTATCGCCTAGATAGCCCCACTTAGCCTATTATAAGCTTGAGTTTAGTTATCTTATGTAATCTCTCATCCTATTCCCTTTTTGGCCTGGTGTGAAAAGCAGGCTCTGAGGGTCAGTCTTGTATTCTTTTGATTTTTTTTCTTATTTACAATTTAATCTTACTTAATTTGTTTTCTTTCTTTTTTTTTCTCTTGCCTGCTACGACCACGCTAGATTCTTCGACTGAGATGCGGATTTGAGGGTGTAACCGTATGGAACCCTTACCCCAGGCTCCCATATAATTGAAAATTTCTTTCAGCAGACTGATGGTATTGAACTGCGTTTGTCGGAGGAGCCATGTGTATTTTTTCTTTTTTCCTTTCTCAACCTCAAGGCCGAACATGTGGTTTCTCTATTAACATAGGATGTTCACGTAAAAGAAAATGTACCAGGCCAGTCTCAACACCTCATTCTATAAATTACGCCCAACCTTGAAAATGTTCTGGTATCTACTATGTAAGACAAGGTAAGAGCTTAAATTTCTTCCTACTTAATTAAAGGTCATTTCGAAGCGCTAAAGCAACCTCCGATAAAAAGAGAGACGATATGCGTAATAATAGCCGCCGCGACAAAGCGGAATGCTGTTGTGGTCTTAAACAAGTGAGACTCCACAAACACAATGACACCCTATCTTATCTAAGTGATTTCTCCTCATATCTCAAAATTTAGTTTAAGACGGACTTTCAATGATCTTAACTGATAAGATTGAAAAGCAAGTGACCGTATAGATATTAATAATCTTTTTTATGATTACATATTATATTATCAACTGGTAGATGAGCGCTCTAATATGATTCCGCATAGCGTATATAATTCACACAAGCGCTTTTGAACGGGTATACCGAAGACCCATAAAGCCGGAACTCCCTTGACGCTCCCAATTAAATGAGTAGCACCGGTAGCCCACCACAAGTACCGTCTCAATGGCTTGCACATATCCTCAAGCTATTACGTGATATCGTCTATCAGGGCTAATACCACTAAGGACTCTTTCGTACTTTTGTAACCGGATCAAGAAGCTAGCCATAACGTCACTCATTCTTTGCTCGTTCGATGTCACCGTCCCCTATTTACTACAGTCTCTCCCCTTAACGAAACTATACACATATATAGGAGGAAATTAATTAATGAGCAATAGATATCCAACTCGCCGCCTTCATTTGATTTGCATAGACAGTCATATCTACTCTGCACCCAAAATATATCACATTTACGCGTTCAATAACAACCTTTACTTTCAGAAAGACCGGAGTAGCAATAGGGCTCGCCCTTGGTCCTGTTCTAGCTGATATACTTTCCACGTCTATATCATCTACCTTAATACTATGAATAATCCACAGGATTATCCATCACTTTGTTTCCGTTCACGTATGATGACAAGCTTGCCGCCTATTTTCGTAATATGACTGACTCCTCTCTAACCTCTTTTTAAATAAACTGGCAACAACTACACCCATGTCCCTCAATTTTACTGTAAGCATGAAATATAATAGCCATAGACTTTCCTAGATGTATACTGGGTGGGGGGTAATCAAAACTGACAGTGGTTTATCCCCAAACTAAGATTTATCGTAACCCACCATTGCGAGGTCGGCTCTATTTATATTCAATAGCCTAGCTTCACCCCTATAAATATAAACAGTAATCCTTGTTTCGCGTATTTAGTCTTTCTATAATCTGCCATAAAATTTGTTTATCCCCTGAACACTTGGCTGCCGCGTGTGCCCTCCTCCACAAAACCTTGATAACAACTGTACCCCTAAAAGTTTGTCGAAAGCTTCCAAGTCAGCAATCTGACCAAGTGCCGAACCCATTATTGGACCAAAGAAAAACCAAGTGTTCCTGAATGTGCCGTTTATGGTGACATCACGCAAACGACTGGTTCTCAACGTCTGGACTATCGATTCTCTACCACAAGCACTTCCCAGCACAGTCCATAGACCGCGAGCGAGTATGTCATTCTTTCGTACCTCCAACTATAGCTTAGTTCGTTCCCTGAAAGACAAATACCTCTCTCATCGTGCATCCCAAATGTTGCAATATACAGTTACCAACTGTGCTGTGGTAAGCAGCTTACCCTCGGGCGCACGGGAGAGGGGCTCGTCAACCGCAGGGTTATGGAGGCATCTATCCTCGTCTGGCTCATGAAGGGCTCAAGTACTCGCCGCGGGTCTTAATCCAAGCCACATCCATTTCATGACGCGGCGCAATGCAATGGAATGCGACCGCTTAGACCAAGATCACGAGAGAAATCACTCCTTTTCAAGATCGTCACACGTCACTAGTCATCGCCCTATGTTGCAGCTTACATGGACTATGATATCGTCCTACACTCTCTGAAGTTTCCTAAACCTCGATCTCTGCGAGATAGCATAAAACTGTCAATTCCTGTTCATCTGCTTAAGTCACAGGCTGGCAGTAGCGTGGTGCCCATATATATAAGACGATCACATTTAGTAGCGCTACAGTATACAACTTTCCCACGGTAAACCTAGAGAGCGTGGGCGAAAGGCCTTGTCACTTTAATTTTTATGATCAATACTTTCTCGCTATGAAATTGCCTTATGATGAAATATGATAAAATGTATAAAAATCTGTAAGATAGATTTCTGCATGACATCGAAGTTGACATAAACTAAGACATTACCTCTACAGCTAAATGATGACACAGTCTCTGTCAACGACTCAGTTAAAACATAACTAGAAGAAGGCTCCAACGAAATTCACACACGAGAACGCGACTTACAAGCATCTGTGCAAAATATATGAAAAAGGTTTGCTGAAAAGAATCATGTTGTTAAATTGAAATCATGATTATATTTATTCGATTCACAGTTGAAATTAAAGTGATTATATGAGCTGAATAAAGAGACTTGTATGTATTGACTAAAATGGTTTGGTTTTTCTTTAGCTGACACTATCAATTCGTCCTCCCAAATCTTTCTAGCAAGACTTTTTTCCACATGTTTTGTTATTGGCGTAAATGATTCAATTTTAGTGGAAGTTGCATAAAATGACTTTCAAGTTCCTATTAAATATTACAGGACATTTTCTAGTGAGTTTTCTTGAAAAAATAGTTCTTGAAGTTGGAATGCATTTATCTTATAGAGATGATGATTGATTTTGAATTATGAGAAGGTCTTCGCCATGTAACTGATGTCAGTGAATGTTCATGGTATTAACGTCTCCACTTACTTCATTGTTCATCAAGTAATATGATCGAGCTGCAGGTGATGAAAGGATTCAGTGGATTGGCAGAATGAGCGGATAGAGCACTTCTCTTCTTTCATTCATCATGACAATTTAATTCACTTACTTTTTTTAGGTTGATTTCTGTGGCTAATAATTGAGTGATGTCGGACGCTCATTAAATTACGAGATGTGAAGTAAATGAGAAATATTTCAACGAAGCAGTTCGCAGAATTTTTTCAAATGGTCATGTGCATCATGCCTCTTCACCGATGAAGATTTTCAGACTATCTCAATGACCCATCAATTCTAGGATTCAATTATGGGACTGGAATTCTTGAAGCGCCCACATGTTGATTATCATCGCAAAATTTACATGATTGATGTCTTCTGAAGTGCTGCAAACGAAATATTGTTATCTGGATATGTGGCGTGTCTTTGACTGTTTTCCGTGTAATGCCTTTTATTAATGCGCTACGTGTTCAGGTCAGCGCATTTTCTGAACTCTAATGGACATTACTAATAATAAGATTTATTTGGTCCACAAGGTCGCAGTCTGTAGACTCACAGTGACATTAGAGCTCGCGAAAATGGCCGAACCACCGCTGGAGGTCACAGAAATTTGCATCCACATGTAAGGGTGAGTGTACGACATGTACAGTATTGGACTGAATGGATGCATTACTAATAAAATTTTCCTATTGTAGTGAAGTTCCTTGAATTCGGAAAGGAAAACTTCAAAAGACTGTATGAATGATTTCTGAATGTGATAACATGCTTATAGGTCATGTTTATCAAAACTATCAAGTATGTGATTGGTCAGTGAATAGAAACCATGTATATATTTGTGCATGTGTAGTTCAATTAATTAACAAATAATTGGGATGATGTCTCCTGTTTTACGCATAGACTAGAACTGACGCGTTATTGACGTGCAAAAGACTGTGCAACAGCGATGTTAAGATGCCTATCGTTCATATTCAGTTCCGTTTTTGACATTCTTTAAGCTCGCAAGAAGTCCAGCGGATTGTGTTCCGTCACTTTGTTCTTTAGGGTCATTCACGGGCTGACTGTCGACTTCTCGATTGAGTTGATGTCTGGACTCATCTAGGGAAAGATCAAGCAGTTTGACATATCTATGATAGACTCAGGCTAACACTGCCTTCACACGCGGACATGTGGCACACGGACACGCGGCCATATTGGAAATGCTGTCGGCTTCAGGTTCTTCATCAGCTTCGCTTTCATGATGTCCAAGTAGTCCTCTTCATTACTTTGCTCTTTCATCATCAGTTGATTACAACGCCTTGATGTCAAGAATGTGTTCCATGTCATCACTTTAGTGGTGTTCCTCACTTATCTTACGATGTATTTCTGCTTAATCCTGTTAAATCGTCGGCTTTCTCACGAGTAGGGTGAAGACCGAGAATTGAGCTACAAAATATTAATCGGAAAATGTCACTCAGCGCCACTCTTCCTCAGTGAATGCCTTGCACCTTTTTAAGAGAGCATCGAGAGTAATTTGTAATTTGCACTTCTTGGCAGGTGCAGGTGGTTTTCTTTTGTCGGCAGGACTTCAAGCTAGCCACAGAAAGACTTCTGCTAAGTCTTCCTCTACTAGGTATTCACAATTAACCTGGAGACTTGCTCGAATAGCAGCTGCAGGTTTCACAGGAAGTCTTTGAGTTCGAGCTTTTGCAGTCGAAAACAATAACTGATGCATTTATTGATATTTGTGCGCCAAGGAGTCGCAGGATATTGCAAGCTAGCGTAAGGAGTGTAATTATGATACCTCAAAAACATTGTGCGCGTTATAATGGATGGGAAGTGATTCATTCAACCTCAAAGCAAATCATAAAGTCAAGAAAACAGGTTTTGCACTTGCCCACAAAACAGGTAATTACTTCAAGTTTATGAATTTTTACATTTGAATTTACATCTTTTACCTCCTATTATGTCATTCTTTCAATAAAGAATCGCAAATGTGTCCTTCAAAACAGCTATCTTCACCAATTTTGCAGTAGCTCGTCAGATATGGAAAAATCTCAGGATGATGCATCCATTCTGTCCAATACTGTATTTGGAATTTAGGTACAGCAACCAATGAAAGAGGATTTAAAATGAAGCTGAGAGCACCGGCTAACTGGCAGCACAGTCCCGGCGCCGTCGTGAGTTTCTGCAGGGAGCGAGGCCGGAAATTAGACTTGCACATAACAATGATGTACACCTTACGGCTACTACGAATGTGCGCGTGCCATTGAAGTGCTTCATTTAAGTCTAACATAACTATGTCAGAGCCGTCACATGCCTTCGTTGAGGAAGCAAGGACAAAATCGGCATCCTCCGTGAGTCCGGACAAGCGCACGAGCATAGTAACGACCTTTACGGTATCGTTCAGTGATGGTTTAGTGTCGGTTTCGACGGTGCTGACATAGTCAGACTTCTAACCGGAGCGTTGTGATCTTTTAGCCTGGATGCCTTCCTAACGACTTCCACTGAAACACTCTGGGGGGGGGGTCGACCACTGGACCGCAAGATCTCTAGGCCAAGTACTTAGCCACTGTGCCACGGAGACCACCGTGTGCTCGTTCAGTCCAGTATGCCAAAAGTTTTCCGAGTTCTGTCACATAATTTATCTGGCGTCTTCTGTCTTTCTGATTTTCTGTGATTCTTGAATTATTAATCACAAGGCTTAGACATTTCACTCTCTAAACAGTTGGCAACATTCTAACTTGGGAACTTTATCAATTTCAAATGTAGTTTTTCTGATTCGTGATAAAATCTCTTATGGTGAAGTTAATCGCAAATCTTGAATAACTATGAAGCGTGCAAATGATTCGTGGAAAGGAAATGTAACACAGCGTCGACCAAAAGCTTCATAATTCTTCAAATGAACCGACTTCGTGACGATACGCGGAAAGAGGTGAAGATCTAAGTCAATGCATTTACTGCAATCAATAAAATTTCAATTCATCAGTCTATTAGCTGTTCATTCAGTGGAAAGTATTTTGAATGTTTGCAGTACAACTTCTTGCTCACAATGTTCAGGATTTTGTAAATAAGATGTGAGGAGAAATCGTTTTTATTTGCTGATAGACGAAATGAATATTTTCTATTTTTAGAAGAATCTTTGATGTTGGCCTACCGAAGATAACTGACTTCACGACCGATGTAGAATCACGCATACGCAGTTCTACGTGCATTCTCAATACGGGTATTCATATCAATCATGCTGTATATTGTAAATATTTAGTTGTTGAATAAATTAGATATTCGACAAGTTATCCAACTTCAAATCAACATTATGAGGCGTCAGGAAGGACATCCGAGACGACAGCAATGTCCGAGTCCCGAAATGTGGCCAACTGATGCAAAGCAATGTGTCTGTGTGACATTCAATAAGCAAGCAAAGTAATTTAACAGACGGAAAATAACTGCGCGTCTTGGCGGATTTGAACCACCGACTTCTGGCATTCTAGGCCAACGCTCAACCAACGGAGATATCGACGAGCGACAGTACAACATAAGTCCTCAGTCGAAGAATCTGCGTCACCCAATCAGATGGCTTCATCTCCCGAGACAACATGGCTTCAAGTCAAACTACTAATACCAAGATATCAGTAATACAAAGCCGGCACTATATTTGGAAGCGGAGACTTAGTCCACATAGCAAACAAAGACACCTGCAATGATGGAAAATAACTGTGCGTCTTTGTGGATTTCAACCACCGACCACTGGCATTGTAGACCAAGGTAGAAAGAGTGAAATAAGAATTTTAGTAATTGGGAAAGTGCTGTTTTCATTATAAAGTAAACTTTTTGAGTGAAAGGTAGGTTGCATCATAATTGCACATATTTGACCTGAATTTCATACTGAAAATAGAATGGATCAGAAAACGTATTTACTTTCCCATAATATTTTCAAGTATTTTTTCAAAGTCCTCATTAAAATAAGACAAAGTCTGTGATGGGACACACATGAAAAGCGTGGTTTTAGTCATATGTGAATTCAAAGCCAGCGATGACAAGTTGAGACAATTGGCCGGAAGCAATTGAGAAATCTGTCGCCATATAAAGAAATGTGCATCCGGATAAAAGCTGTGTACATGACGTAACACATAATTTGGAATTTACTGTTAATCGCTCGGGAAATGACGACAATTATGAGAATGGCAAACCACTTCATGTGGGGAAGCAGAGAACATAGATTTTTCTACAACTTTGTGAAATATGGGTTTTTCCTTCACATTTTTTTCAAACATAAAGTTTGCTGTAAATATGATATTTCGTCCACAGATTAATGCTTTGATCATACAGTTTCACAAATATTTCAAATAGTTCTTTTGCGAGCGTGTTGGCTTGCACTAATGAGCAATTTCATGAACAGACGAAAATATTTGCACTTCGACTTCGTCAGGTTGGTTTGTTGAGTTCTGCAAATTTGCCTGATAAATACATTTTAAGAGAAAATATCAAAATAATTGTGAACTTCCATTTTTTCATAAGCTAAAACATTTCTTTCATTCAGCTATTGTTTGTACCTGTTGTCAAATGAGCAATGAGTACATCGCATTACGAAAATCCACTTTTTTATGCATGCAGATGAGCGATGTCATTTTTCTCACGGAAGCTGCTGTAATGAATGACCTATTGCGCAATTGTGATAGTCTATTAAAAATGTTTCTTTGCGAGTGAGTGAAGAGGTGTTTTGGCCCAAAAAATAATTTATTGGTCCTTGTAAAAGTGAAATGAAGTTACAAGCAGGGATGGGGAGTCGGAGTCCCGGAGTCCTATCATTTTTGCTGGAGTCGGAGTCCTATCAAATGATAGGACTCCGGACTCCGGCCTATAACTAGACCCGAAACATAATACAAACAAATTATTTATTCTCGTGCATAGCTGTCACTGTCTTAATGTCAACTTTCTCCGTCAAGCAAAGGTACAGAGACACTGCTGCATGCAAAGCTTGTAATAGTTGAGGGAATGAACCGTGATAGTGAAAAAGGGTTGTCTTTTCACTCGGTGATTTAATAGAGAAGACAAGCCCTCCTCCTAGCCTCTATCACACATACGCACCAAAGGTCACATCAGAGACAAAAATGAAATACTAATTGCTTGAGAACATTACCTCTTACCCTCACGTTAATCGTGTGTGATGTTATAATCAAAAGTGTGCTCATATTTTTTGGAGAAGAATGGGGGATTTTCCTGCCTGGTCGAGACTGGAGAAAAACCGTGTGAAGCACACACCTACAAGATGAGAGGAGCCGAGTCGCATGCATCCAACTGAAAGCGACATTTGATCAACTTTCATTGAAAATGATTGAGAATTGATACAGCAATGATCACTAAATATAGGTTCAGGTAAGCTTATAATGATCTATGATTGAGGTTACCAGTTAATTTTTCAAAAAGGCTTTATATACTTGACAACCGGAGTCGGAGTCCTATCAAAATGATAGGATTCCACATCTCTGGTTACAAGTAAGCAAAGTGACGGGCATTCGGTGTCCAGCGCCTTGTTAGAGTCAAATGGCCGTCTGACCATCGACCAGTATGCATCGGCAGGCTCGCAAACTCTGGTCAGCGACGTAAATTGCTTTATACGTCTGATAAGTTCAAAGAGTGTCATGAAAACGAGCTCAGATTCGAGGAATTCTTATGCAAATCTAATTCCATCGACAATTAGGTTGACCGACCTTTAAACGGCCGCTTTGATGTGAATTATGATTTTCATAACATCTAATCAAATTATAGATCGACTTGTGCAATCAATTGAGTCAGATTTGGCATCAGATTTCTTCCACAGCTTTTCAAAGTTCATTATCGGAACTGACGCATTCTGTAAAGCAGTTATTTGTCTTGAAATTCATTTTTTCTGTGATTTTCCGTCAATGCAGTCCTCAACTCACGCAAGGAAGTCTTGATGCGCTGCGACAATGTTTCTAGCTTCTGCTGGCTGAAGTATTTTTCTTTTCACATGAATATTGTACACAAAACAGTACAAGGCAGACTAACATTGACTCTTCTATTCAGTTGCACAGCAGTAACAATCGATGTTGAGCACTTCACACTGCTCTACATAAGCAGAAATTTGGTTCGGAGCAGTTTCGTATTGTAATTTGCTTCACTTCTCCCCTTTACTGCATTCAAAGACAGGCAAATTGGCGTTGTTGTGTGCGAATGTGACATTGCATAAATGAAATTCATGACAGAGACAAATTTAAAATCGTGAATCACAAATCTTCAATATGCTGACTCAAGGTTATCTTCATATTCTGTTATCTTATCTGACGCTGCAAGTCAGCCAGCCGGTCAATTCTCATCGTGATATGCGGGTGACGTTCTATATCTTTCAATACAAACTGCATCAACGAACAGTTGTCGTTGAAAGGCAATCCCGACCGCATTTCGTCAGACTAGGATTCGAACACAAGTCAAGTAGAAAGCTAGCCTACTGTTTTATCCACATGGCCAGAACTATGGTACAAAAAAGGCTTTGATAAATAGATGTGTCATGTTATTCATAACTCTGCCCACAGCAGATATTTGAATGCATTTACGCTATTCCATCACCGAGGTGACAGTGAACTAAATGATGGTCAAGTGTCACTTTTCCCTCAGATATATTTTCCACCAGAATAATATAGCGGCCTCACCATCCTTTGGATGCTATCCCACCGGCGTGTTTGAGTGATGATGCTGTTGCTGTCGAATGCTTGCGCCCTGAGCTTCACTTATCTCTATCACCTCCATTATGCAAACGCTTCCCGAGGTCTGGAGCAGAGAAAATATGCATCATAAATAACATACACAGCCCAAAGCAACCCCAACCTGCCATCATGCCCTCCCTCGCCACATATTCCATAATGTGCCTCACCCCTCTCGCACTTCTCCACACTCACACATCCCCGACCCTTCAAACAAGATCCTTTTCCGGTACCCTCCCAGCTCCCGAGATTGTCCTCTTCTCAGCCGAGCAATGCCGACCAGGTCTCCCCCGGATCACTGGTCTCCACCGCCCGGTTAATCCCACCATCGAACACGGACCGGCCCCGGTCTTGCATCCACTCACTGTGCCGCTTTCAGCACTACGACGGCCTTAGCCGCTTTGTCCGCCCACTCATTCCCCATCAGCCCACAGTGGCCGGAACACAAACATACGCCACCCCTACTTCTTCCCCACCTCTCTGGCTCTGGCAAGCCCCTCATCCATCCAACCACTTCCATCCCTGTGAAGAGCTGTTAGCGCCGATTGGCTGTCAGAAGCCACCCCGCTTCAACCCTTACATCGCGGTGCTCTCACAATCACTCCAACTCCAGGACCAGCTCCTGCACCTCAACCTGATAGGAAGACACCCACCTCATCAGGCGAAGCCGGTCCACACAGAGTGACCACCGACTGTGCCCCGACTTTCCGCAGCCCTTCCTCTACTGATCCATCCATGTAGACCGTGAAATCCACACCACCCACCGCTCTCAACCTCTCCACCGCCATCTCCCTCTCATCAAGCCTCTCCACTAGGTCGTTAATGTAAACCAGGCTTCCACAGAAACCCATCCCGCCACACCCGGTCGTATGCCCCTTTGAAGTCGAAGAGGCCATGCCCGTCTTCAACTTCTGTTGGTGCCCATCCCATGCCACTTGGGACATCCTCACTACTTGATTACCGATTACCTTGTTTTTTGCTAGACCCCTCTTGGAACCGACCGGACCACTCCTTCTCCGGGCCAACTCATCCGCCTCCTCAGCACTATCTCCACCCACTTCCCCAAACATGACTTCAAGCACACCAGTCGATGGGACACAATCTTCGAAGGGTCCTTCTCAGCCTTCAAAAACGGAGCAATGCCGCCCACATACCACGCTTGTGGGACCACTCCGTCAACGAAGCTGCTTTTACACAGCTTCGTAAGCTGTTGCTATTGCGATGATCAACGTTATGACATCAGATGTGGGCGGCGAATATGCGAATCCGCCTGAACGAGTCCGATTGAATGGCATGAATCTTCATTCTACTATTGAATCAAAATAATCCTAATTTTCGTTCCGTTGAACTTGCGGTTCATCTGGTGTATAGTCCTCGATTATCACACTAATCAATGCAAAGCGATGTCTATTGGATTTAGTTAACGCATGAATCGCATTGCTGAACCTGATTAAAACCATTGCCATTGTCCTTAACCTATGTTGAGACTTCGGAGGTAATATTTCGATTCATTGAAATGCTAAATTGTTCGACCTAAGTTACTCGACGAATTTGAGGAAAAACAGGGACTAATTCTTGTGATCTATGTGGCACTTTTCCTGTGGAACGTTTACATAAGAACTCATATAACATAATTATGCAATAGCAGAAGGCGGGAGGACCATGATTCCGATGAAAGCAATAGAAAAACCTCTCCTGAGTGAAAATTACTGCCGATGTATGACTATATAAAATTCAATAAAATATAATTGTGCCGACGTTTCGCGTCCAGACGCTTAGTCGTGGCAGAACTAGCACAGATAATGAAAGAGTGATTTACAAAACTCTAATTCTCGTTGCAACAGTCTCGTGACGCCTGTTCATCAAAGGTTGATGGTAATTAATTAAACGAGCTTCCACGAAACTTGCCTCAACCGAATCACGCACACGCTGTAAAATTTCTACATTAAAATCGTCAATGCTATTGACATTGCTACAAATATTTCTGTGATCAAGTTTCGTGGAAGCTCGTTTAATTAATTACCATCAACCTTTGATGAACAGGCGTCACGAGACTGTTGCAACGAGAATTAGAGTTTTGTAAATCACTCTTTCATTATCTGTGCTAGTTCTGCCACGACTAAGCGTCTGGACGCGAAACGTCGGCACAATTATATTTTATTGAATTTTATATAGTCATACATCGGCAGTAATTTTCACTCGGGAGAGGTTTTTTTATTGCTATCATCGGTAACATAATTATGATTGATTGATCTTCTTACGAGCATTCTACTGAGGATAAATAATGTTTTATAACATGACATTTGATGCCTGGGGATTTTAATTGACAACCATTGCCATTTCTAGGCATGTCAGCAAAAAACAGGAATCTGGCATGCCCTACTCGTCGAGGAAAGAACGACAAATGTCAATACCTAGCAAATCGGTGTCTGAGAACTGACAATTTGTAATGATATATTTCTTACGTCTCCCGCAGTCTGTGAGCACAATGCAAAAAAAGGGACTGACAAAATACAAAACAGAGAATCAACCAATGATGAATATTGCATTTGTGGTACTTGATAGAATTATTTTGAGAGTTGCAATCAATTTCACATAGTTGATGATTTTAGGGAAGTTTTAATTGGCTACATCAGTTAAACGCAAATTTGTATGTAATGTGACAACTCATGCAATTTAATGTGACCGTCATTATCACATAATAACTAGCGTGTAACTTCTTTCAATTTCATATTGGGTATGAGTAACAGGCCTTTTAAATTTCGCTTCATGAAGCATTGTCATAGTCTGCATAATAGAAATTCTAATAGTGCTCTGACTGATCACCTTCTTCACAAACACCCAAACTCGTGACTTGACAATTAAGGATTTTGCTTTGACAGTTCCTGAAAAGTGTTCTGACCTTCTGGATACAAATTTGATGAAAGCGAAATACATTCAGCGTCTTTCTCTGCACATCAATCGCAAATATGAACTATTCGATTTAAGAATCTTTTCACATCTTCCGCAATCAGGCCGAAGATTTTTATTTGTGTCATTTTTCCGCTGATGCCCTTGAGGACGGGTGAATACCAGAAATGCTGGGTTGCATGTTTTTACCTGAATATTTAAAGAGATTGGTAACGATTAAGTCAATAAAAGACACCAGCACCTTTGATTCCTCGACCGCACTCGCCTGACCCAGGAATCGAACCAAAGTCCGCGGTGGAGACGAGCACGTACCTTATTCACTAGGCCACACTGACGGTTCAAAAGGAATGCGAGTGAAGGCAGAAGTCATCTCTAAGTGATATCGACAACATATTGTCCAACAAATAATTGTTGACAGAACGCTACCAGCATTCATATTGCAGCGAGACATGCTGATATGCTGTCAATAATACATAATAGGACAATGGTGTCGATATCACTTGGAGTTAACAACAGCCTTCACTTGCATTCCTTTTGTACCATAAGCGTGAAGAGGTTGTGAGCTCGTCTTTATCGCAGACTTCGGTTCGATTCCTGGGTCAGGCGAGTGCGGTCGGGGAATCATGGGTGTCGGTGTCTTTTATTAACTTTATAGTTGTCATTCTCTTTAAATATTCAATATCCTGCGCAGATATTTGTTGTCAATGTTTTTACCTTTAACTTTTTAACATGACGTGGAAAATATAATTGATCATGGAAGAGCCATCATCACATGAAGCTCCTTTTCTTCTATGGAATTGATTTTAGAGGAATGCCTCTGTATGAGTTGGGCCCCATCAAAAGGATATTATCGTTCTCTCTCTCTCTCATGAGATGAAATCTCGGTCTTGATATCGCTAGTTTCACAATTCTGAAGATGTATTGAAAATTGATGAGCTTTCTCTCGTTACATATACTTTCATTCATCACTGAAGATGTCTAATTGTGTTCTCAATTTAGAATTCTTGACAACTGCAACAAGTATCTTTGTATACAACATTTTGATGAAAGCATAGGTTATATTGTGTTAATTGGACATGACGTCATTTGACAATCGTTGATTGGTTTGGTTTTGTGCGCAAATTCGCTCAGTTTGCAGCTAAACTAAGCCAACATTAAGTTGTTCTGATTTTAAAATTCCTTCGATTTGATGATGTTGTCATAGTATCATTAGTGATAATAGAGTTGATATTATTATTAACATAACAGCACTGCTTTTTTCATTATTATTTGATAACATTGATGACATCTGATATCACGAATCTAGGGGTATTGTTTCAATTTCGTCCGCTTTGCCGCCTTCGCACCAGTCGGAAATGCTGCAGACCGGACTGATTCGGACATATTACTCTCTGCCTTGTTCGATAGTTCCCTTAGGGGCTCCAATGACTCCAACAGAAGTGCTCCAAAGACTCCTTTTAACAGAAGCTCTATATGCCCCTGAATCTGACGCAGGCTTTCCCAATAAGATAGATTTCCCTCCTCAAGTAAGTTATGCCGAAAATGAGCATATACAGTGAAACCCCTCTAACTTGGCACCCTCAGGAACTGCACCAAAAGGGCTAAGTTAGAGGGCTGCTAAGGATAAAGGGGTTAAATCGGGACCGGCGAAGGCCCGCCAATTTAGAGAGGCTGCTTAAACAGCGGGTTGCTAAGTTAAAGAGGTTTCGCTGTATAAATAAAACGTGCTTATCATAATGAGAAGTAAGTCGAGCTCTTTCGAAATCGGAGGGAGGATCAAGTGGTGACTATGTTCCGATCACGGGGAGAACCCTAGGGAATTCCTGAATTGCATTTCATGTACTTTGTAATACTTTGGATGATAGCTGTATGTAAACCTCCCATGATGGTCAGTCTTCAACTGACGACCCTCTGCACATGAAATCTTCTGATGTGGTCGCTATACCAACAGAGCTGTAATGACTATTAAAAATCTTCAAAATTTCGGAGTCTAAATTGTAGAGTGCATAATCGTTTTTTACATTTCCGGAAGTAAAGATCAGATGATAACAGAAGCTGTATGTCGCACGAAGCCATTCTAGAAGCTTGCGGTGAGGCAGCCTTCACACACTCGCAACTCTCACCAGGCTAGTAACCTCTGGTGAGAGCAGTGCCACCTTCCGCGGCGGACAGACTCGAACCCTGGACGTTCTGCACTTCCGTACCTAAGGGCGATCATTAACCAACTGAGGTATCCTGCCACAGTTATTATGGAATGCAAGATGTGATCTGGAGAAGTGCACCCTTTGAATAACTTGGTTGAATTGCAAACGCAGTGCAATGTCGAGCTGCATCTGTATCCGAGCAAAATATCGCCAGAATTAACACGGATGTTTCATTTGAATTTCAGGAAATTCAGGAGGAGCGGAAGCGCAAGCAGGAAGAGAAGGCGGTGCGAGAAGCCGCCGCGGAGGAGAGGCGGCGAATGTTGGACGAGAATCGGCAAGCGAGATTGTTAGCCCTGCAGCAGAAACGTGAGAGCAGAGAACGTGAGATCGCTAGCCGAGCGCATGCCAGGGAGAAGACGAGATTGGAGAATGCCCGAGCCAAGGAGCTGGAACGTGAATCAAAGCGAGCAGCCATCATCGCACAGGAGAAGCAGCAGATAGAAGATCTGAAAGTCAAGATACAGAAGAAGGTAAGAGACGTGCTTGAGCATCCTAGACTACCTATTTTCATTTTTTTAGCAGGAGGAGGATATCAGCTGCTGAAAATTGTTTTTATAAGTTGCTGTGGAAGTTGATAAAATAAACTGAAATAGTTGTTTATAGTGAATATAAAATAATGAAGCTTTAACGTCACCACGCCCCCATGCTAGGGGCTTGTGCGGTGCTGAAAGAGTCAGACTTTTCTGAAGAGCTGTGGCACTTTTAGTCCGGATGTCTTTCCTGCCGACTTTCAATGACACTTTCGGGGCTCGACCTCTGGACCAAAAGATCGCTGGGCCAAGCACTTAGCCACTGTGCCACGGAGTGCCTGGATGAATCGAGTTCATCCCCTGCATCAGTGATAAGTGAAACAAAATGTAGGCCCTGCGTATACTCGGAAGCACATTAAACACGGAGCCTTTCTTCCATGTGGCCGAGTTGCTATTTATGTCACTTTCAGCTTTTCTGCTGATTGTTTAGCAGTATGCAGAGTGTACCTTTTTTAAAAGTCTCAGCTTTGACCCGACCAAAGTTTGAAGAACCAAGACTGGACGCAGAGCGAATTCTCTATACCACAAGGCCACAGCTCCGGTGATGAGCAAAAGTTCCAGCAAATTATAGATAAAACGATGAATGTGTTCTTTCGCTTGAATAGCAGTTCAAAATATACTTAAATCAAGTCGATGCGTAAAAAGGTTATATCAAAACCGTGCTGTTTTCATGTGAAGTGTACTCTTGTGTTTATATAGAGTGGAAGCTTTCCCAATTCAGATACAAGACTTTTCTGTTCTACCGCGAGATCAGTATTGCATTATTTATTCAGCTTTTTTCATCACTTTGGTCTTGCTTATTGGTGAATTTTTTGTGTCACTTAGTCTTAATGTATGCCTATGTAATTGTCATTCAGTTTTGATCTTTCAACCTATGACTGGTTGAATGACCTTTGAGCTTGGTTTCTCATTGACATTCCTCCTATTATGTTAGTTAGTATTGTGTTGTTCACAGGCTCTTTTCTTTTGTTTGCTACCATGTAAGTGTCAAGCTGTCTGATATCGCTGTGATTTCATGTGAGATATGTTAATCGTTGATTCAACAATACAGTGCAGTCGCTTGAGAATGGCCTACGATGTAGGCCGAAAGATCTCGCGGTAGAACAGAAAAGTCTTCTATCTGACTTGGGAAAGCTTCCACTCTATATAATTACAAATCAATTCCCTATGTTTGTACTCTTGTGTGCTGGCCTATTTAGAAAATATCTGGCTTCCTCAATAGGCGATTTATGCCGATAATGTTCGAGTAAATTCTGTGTAGAAAACTTGCGGATTTCTAGCATGAAAATATGAAACAGCAAAAATGCTTTGTCATATAATTCAGGTAAATATATTTTCGAAAAAAACAACACTTGTGACCGTAAAACAGTTGAATTTTCGCGAGCTTTCGACCGCTCTCTGCTGTCTTAATCATGCAAAGTGAATTTTGCGTGTACAAACTGAACATGCATTCAAGACTGACTACATCTCATCACGTGACATAAAATTAAAGGTTGCGCCTTAACAGTTGAGGCTAACTTAAAACCAAATGTCACTATGATACTACTTGTGAAAATAAATGCAGGACTGTCACAAAGTAATGTCTGCATGTTGCTACTTATGAATGCAAGATGAGTAGTAGAATGCAATTAGTAGCAACATGCAGACATTACTTTGTGACAGTCCTGCATTTATTTTCACAAGTAGTATCATAGTGACATTTGGTTTTAAGTTAGCCTCAACTGTTAAGGTGCAAACCTTTAATTTTATGTCACGTGATGAGATGTAGTCAGTCTTGAATGCATGTCCAGTTTGTACACGCAAAATTCACTTTGCATGATTAAGACAGCAGAGAGCGGTCGAAAGCTCGCGAAAATTCAACTTTTTTACGGTCACAAGTGTTGTTTTTTTCGAAAATATATTTACCTGAATTATGAGCATCACACTTGGAAATAGTATGATTGGCTATGCTTAACCATAGAAATGCGACCTTGTCCCTCGAGAGTAGTAGCTCTGACCGTGACCATCAGTGCTAATGAATGCCACCTCTCGACCCACACAGCCAGACAAGGCAATTTATATCTGTGCATTCAATTAATAACTTCAGTTTTCGAATTCTAAGAATCATCGAATGACTGATAATATCATTGTTCAACCGCATTGCAGTGTGTAGCATATCATTGAAATCATTTCAAAGTACTACTTATTCTATATCATCGTGGCTTAATAGTGCGACCTGCAGATAAGCAAGTGGAAAATGGATCTATTTATGATCTGGAGGAAATTATCTGAGTTACACTAAATCCCTAATTTCCTTTAGATCCTATAATTCGCAGTAGAGAAGACAGAAAAAGATGTTGATGTTAGATAATATCCTTCGACATTGCGGGCTACTAAATTGCAACGCATCGGAATCGAACCATCGACCATGGTGGCAGTTTTCCAAGACAGCGTCCAATTAGTTGCGGAGCACGCAATGAATGTTGCTGATGTCATCATATAATAGAAACATGGAACAAAAAAGTATGAAAATTAAATACGATGTTTGGCAAATTATGATCAGAAAATGCAGAATAATGATTGCTTGTAAAAGAAGCAAATGATTGGCTTAAAGCATTAAATTCATAGAGATGAATGCAGTGAATTTATATCAATGATACTTTGATGTTATTTTTTACTGTAAAAATTAGAAATTTTGTGATATCTGTGTCAGTAATCCTTTTCTAAGAATACTCTCACTTGATAAGGCTGTTTTACAGCGCAAATTTATGCATTTAGTAGAACCTCAAATGCTAGAATTTCGGCTTATATCCATTCAAAATCACAGAATGACTGACACTGACATTCTGCGAATGATAGCAGGATGATCAGCTGTCGATATCACAAAGAGATGGCCTCACTCGCATTCCTTTTGTACCGTCGCGTCTACTTTCTTAAGGTGCGAGCTCGTCTCCACCGCGGACTTCGTTTCGATTCCTGCGGGTCAGGCGAGCGCAGTCGGGAAATCAAGGTTGTTGGTGTCATTCATTGACTCAATAGCTCTGATTCCCTTCAGATATTTAAAACATTGCCGAACACAAGATAAAACAAAAATCATAAATCTTATGCGTTGCAAAATTACAACATACATCCTTAAAATCTCTTTGAATATCATTTATCACAAACAATGGTAGGTAGTAGACAGACCTACTACTTTATCAGGTTTTCTACAATTATAGATAACTCACTCAAAATGCCCAATGTTCAGGAATTTTATTTATTTCCTCCTTGATACAAGCTGATGATTATCGAAGATGTGCTGTTATATGGCAGACGAATGCAATATACATTGAATCGCAGTTATGCCTGTCTGATACACTTCCGATTCAAAGTTCTATTCCATAATCTACACACTTCAGTACACCGTCCGTAATGTAGAACAAAATTCCTTATGTTTCACATTACATGTCTGAAGTCATCACAATTTCCAGATTTATCAGATAATCCGTGTTGAAAGATTTAGAGGAAAATATCATAATTATTTTTAGCAGCATTATTACTAGAATGATTATCGGAATAATTAATTAAAAAGCCAGAAGCTGCAATTTTTTGTTATTTAGTTTCCAATATTTCGGCTTCACAGTCTGCGTCAGGGATACAAAAGGGAGAGAAAAGCGGGAAGACATGGAAATATAAAATTCAAAAGACAATGTATTCAGTCATAGAAATGTCAAAGAAATATAAAATCTCGAAGCTCTTCACCTTCGTCTCTTCAGTTTAATGCTGGACATAGAGTTTGTGTAAAAATGGCCTAGGTTGGCAGTGTCTGAATCAATGGTAAGGATCTTTGTTCTTATTGCATTCGTTTTACATTTTCGTAGATGGCGGTATACAGACGATTCGGGACGACTGACGTGTTCTTTGATCCTTTGGTGTAGAGGTCTGATGGAGCTGCCTATGTATACATTTTTGTACAAAATCTATGTCCAGCATTAAACTCAAGATACGAAGGTGAAGAGCTTCGGGATTTTGTATTTCTTTGACATTTCTATGACTGAATACATTGGCTTTTGAATTTTATGTTTCCATGTCTTCCCGCTTTTCTCTCCTTTTTGTATCTCTGATGCAGGCTGTGAAGCCGAAATATTGGAAACTGAATAACAAAAAATTGCAGCTTCTGGCTTATTAATTAATTATTTCGATAATTATGGGAGATTTAGAATACTTTACTTTTCATCTACAATCGTTAATGAAGAATTTTTCATCATGGGAATAGTTTTGCACAACACAATAAATCATTTTTTAGTCAATAATCGAAACTCACAAAACTAAGGAGAGTGAATTTTTGTTTTTGTTAACTAAGCTCGCCGGATCAAGCAGTTACAGTTGCTAGATTGCTATATAGTTGCCTAGATCTTGCTTGCAGTTGCCACATTGCTAGTTTATCCGTTCTTGCATCCGCAAACACATAACATATGCAGAACATTTGTCATGTCCTATACATCCTAACTGTCGCTTCTTAATCCTTGTGAACTTTTGACCATTCATTCTCGGGCACACAAAAAAAGGTCTGAATAGATTTTGGCCAGACATTTAAAATATAAATATTTTGGAAAGAGCCAAATTTTTTGATCTTAAAATATTTACTAATTATCGATAGCGATATATTTCAGCTGCCAAATTTTTTTTCCAAAAATTTCAAATTTTGCTTGTAACGATATTCCTTCTATAGTTGCCTGAAGATAGCTGCTGGTGGCAGCTGAAATATATCGCTATCGATAATTAAATATTTTACGATAAAAAATTTGGCTCTTTCCAAAATATTTATACAAAAAAAGTCACCTTTGTGTTGGAATCATAAGTAAACATAATTAACCTTTCACTTTGTTTTGCATTTATAAACGAGTTCTTGAAATTTTCAGATTTAAAGCCATGGAACACTTATAAAGTGCAAATGACTTGGGCAGCCTTCAAATGTTAGAGAAGTGCTTTGGTATGAAGCTCTTCATTAAGCATCAAATTACCACAGAAACACATGAATCTGATAACTATGATTTTATAGGGATTTTGAAGAAGTAATTTTGTGTGTATGAAAATGAGGAATACATCACGGGTACTATGACTTCATATTTTGCATTGCTTTTGAAAGTGTATAGTCATTCATGCACAAGTATCACGGAGGTCGAGAATTTAAAAATTTTATTTTTTGTTTTCTGCAATCATTGAGCATAATAATAAAAAATTATTTGTCAAGAGAAAATGTATCAGCAAGCTTACATGTGGAAAGATTATGTCGTTACAAAAAATATCAATCATTGTCATAACTTATCACACAATAAATTTGAGGACAAGGAACTTTTGCCTACTGGTATGCACTTTGTCCCTGACATTTTCCCTTGCATTCCATTTAAGTCTAATTCTGTAAACTTGTCGAAGTTCTTCACTAGATTGTCATTAGTTGTAGATTGTTGTCTCTTCTCAGTTAACTTGTGAAAATGTGACAGATTTTTGTACGCTGAAAATCGACTTGGCACTGTCTTGAAAATGCTTTCATTGTTCTGTGCGCACATTCATTTCCTAATGACAAACTTGCAACCGACAACCTCGCATGTGCATTATTGGAAACATGCCAAACCCTATTTGATTTGTAACTGATCAAATGAAATCCACATGAAAGACTTTGCCAACAGCAAATGGGAACTTTCAATTCTGATATTTCCCATTCTTCATTATTTCGCACTTTTATAAAAAATTTCCCTTATAAATACCAGCAACAATGACAAAATAGCAGCTGAGTTGACTCGAGATTTGTCTCAATTATGTCTTTACAGGATATTCAACATTGTCTCTTCCTTTCAATATTTTTCTTGATCCTTTCTATTATGTGAAAGTGTCTGCTTTATGTCAACCGTGTTTGGAAGCTTTTATCGATGCGGAGATGAAAATTCTATCTAATTGAAAGAAGATTGTTGAGATACATGATTTTCCATAGCCTGAGTAATTATGTTTTGAAGGATGTAATCTAATATTTCTCTTTCCACTGAATTTTCATCAACTTTATCTGTTAATACGAAAAAAGTAAGACTCAATAATTGCGATAATTCTTATACAGGCATTAGGCATATTAAGTGAATATTCTTATGTATTTATTAAATAATCCAGCATCAGTGTTAGGATGTATCAGCAGTGTCAACACGCTACTGCATCAGAGTTAATTAATAGTTGATGCTTCTGAGAACAACGGTGTAAATTGTTAAATTATTAAATCGAGTTGCAGCATCAGAAAAGATGAGAACAGACCTGCATGGTCGCCATTTCGCACAATATCATGAATCATCCGCAGAAATAGTTCACATCCCTCAACTCAATATACAAAAGCCCTTTTCAGGCCTATATTCAATATTATTGTCACCTACAGCCTTAAAATGCGCCTTAATTACTTCAAGCAACAACATAAACAGAAATCCAGTGGTATGACCTGAAGTGCTTACTTTGTGTAATAACGTTTCACATCTCTCTATTGTTCTCTCCCCTCAAATTGCGATGCTCCAATTACGCCTCGTCTTGCTGGTACAGGAGTTTCCTGATTAGTTGTCAAAAATCGGAGAATGTTTGAGATATGCAACTAGCACATTATGTATTTTTATCTTTAAGTCCTCGTGAAGACCGTCTAGTACTGCTGACATCATTGTTGCGAATCGTGTTGAAGAGAACTCATAAATTGTTAGTCCTCTTGATCAGCAATTTTTCACATTTCGGTCAATGAGATAGATTTATAATAAGCTGACCACATATTTGATGAGGTAGACACACGACAAGCCATAGGCCGCAAACAGAGTTTCAACACTTAAGTTTCAATGAGAGCTGGTGTAGAGAATAAGCGATAAGCCATCAGTCACATGCCGCCTTTGATTACGGAGGCACACAGGATAACTCTTTTAAGTAACAGATCGACCAATTACAGTGGAGAGGAGTAAGTGTGAGACAGTCACAGACACAAAATTTTGTTGTTTGAGCGTGTCACTTTGCTAGAAGTGCAAACTGATTCAAACAGATGGCACATGCAGGGACTTACTAAGTGGGCAAAAAATTTTTTGATACCTTACAGAGATAGGAAAAATAGTCGCGCGTTGCTTGCGGATTGGTGTGAATTCCTTCAAAATGCTGCGATCGCCACGAATCCTTCAGATTCGAAGAATTCAGATCATTGCTCACAAATTTTTCTCGACAATGTTGGCCCTTCCGATCATCATTAAAAAAGTTAGCATGAAAAAACGTTCTCAAACTTCTCTGTAGAACTTGACATCGATTGTGTCTCTTTGCTGTGTGATCCGGTTGATAGCAGTCACTGAAACTTTGCACAATTTGGCGTGTTGAACTGACTGCTCATTGTTATATTTCTATGGTGTTATCTCAGCAGATTGTGCTATTTCATTGCATTACATGTTCTAATGCTTCCATTCTAGTCAAACAGAAAAATTCTGTGGTCACAGAATTAGACAGGTTATCTCTTCTTTTGGGGCGACCGCTCAGAAACAGGGTCAGATAATGGGTTGTTAGTGACAAGTAAATTTCAATGGGTGAGTAATATTATTAGCGATTTGTTAACCCAACAGTGTTTCTGTGCGGTCTCCCCTATTTGTCTAAAAGAGAGGCTTCGTATCTCGTCGTATCTCGCAATGTAAAAAGATGTTGCGATCTGCTGACGTAGTACCGTAGCCATCGAACAATGAGCATCCAGTTCGACATATGCGCGCGAAATTGTGCGAAATTTTAGTGGCTTCAGAGTTTTCCAGTGAAGTTTCTGTCTTTTTGAACATTTGATCGTGCGCCTGATTTCTTTTTCAACATTGATCGGAAGGAATAACTTCATTGGCAAAACTTATACACAATAATTATCTGAATTCTTTGAATCTGAAGGAATAGTGGCGATCGCAGCATTATGATGGAATACACAGCAATCCACAAGCGATGAACGACTGTTTCCCCATTCGAGTAATGCATTAATAATTTCTTTTTACCCATTCAGTAAGTTGCTACATATGCCATCGTTCTGAATCAATTTGCACTTTTAGTAAAATGACGCCCATAAACAAACTGATTCTATGGATATAGCAAATGAACGACAGAGCAGTGTATCTCTGACAGATGTACATAAAACCTTCGCAAACACAAGTCAGAAATCTCGTGCAGAATAACGAGAGACTCAAGAGAAGTCTCAATGTCTGTCTGTTGTTGATGTTGTACTTAATTTTAGAATTATTTATGCCATGCTGTCTCCCACTATTGCAGACTTAAAATGTTTTATGATATTATATGTTGGAGACCTTGGAGGATATTTTAATGAGTCGGCTTGTCAATTAGAAAAATGCTCTGAAACTCTCTCTCGTTCAGACGTTTTGCCGTATTCCCTGTAATTGCTTCAACAGAATATGAAATTGATGTGGAGAAGAATGGGAATCTGTCCTTAACAGCCTCCTTACCTTATCGTAAAGCTGACTAGGCACTCTGATGAAGTTAATTTTAAAGGGAATTTGTTGTCTGTAATTCGATCAGTTATGATGCAAATGTGGTCATAATGTAGTGTATAAACAGTGTATATCAAACAATTAAATTGTCTTTTATCTGTTAATGAAGCAGTTCAACATTAATCTTTCTGTGTTCAGCAAGAAGAGACGGAGCGTCGACATCTGGAACAACTTCGGGAGATCAGTCGGAAGGCATTTGAGATGAGCGTGATGAAGCATTCAACAGAGGATACCGATGATGCTCCACCTTTGGACCCGTATGCCAGCAACAAGTGGTGTACTGTCTGCCACACGATGGTGAGTATCAGACTTATTATTTATGCTTCATATTTTTACGTTGCGGTTTTCGCACTACATGCCGTATTTCCTCGAATAGCAACCGCGGTACTTTTTAAATCTCATTTGAAAGTTCGATTCGATTAATGGAAATGTTGTTTATTGTTAGGGATTTTTGCGAAACATAAAACTTTGAGCATGTAGTATTTATCGTTGTTGTGGCCCTGCTCATTAACTTAAATAAAACAGCAGAAAATTGAAGTTATTCATTAAAATTGTTAAGTAAAAAACGAAAGAACAGTCTGTCAGTAAGCACTGTTGTTTTGATTGAAGGTAAGTCATATTAGAATTAACTTATTATTTTGTTATTTTATTGAAATTAACTATTATTGAAATTAACATTGTCTAACATTGAATGTGTCTAAATCTAGTCAATCTTTTTCATCTTGTATTTTGTGATGATGAAAATATATTACCAAGTCTTCATAGTCATCAGCACTATATTTTTGTGGTTACAGTGTATATTATACTTTCGCAATCATATACAACGACAGCTATGTTAAATCTAGTTGAAATTTTTTGGCTCGCCATCGTTCGTTCTACTTTTTATGGTTGTTTCGACATACATGTAGATTCATAGGACTCTATGCGGTATGCCTATACATACAATTCGTATTCAGTATTTTCAAGCAATCTGGAGATCCATGGCTTCAAGGACGACTGCTTCAGTGGACGCCTCTGTGCGGAGGTGCGGCCGCTATTCGACTAATGGTTTATGACCTTTAATTCAAGGCAAAATCTCAAAATAACCTGCAGCTATATTCAGGTCCATTGGAATATCGTTCAGCTCAGGATAGTTTGCAATAGAGCATGAAGTTCAATGATACTATTCGAGTAATGGAAACGAAAACTTTCTTCCTTGCGGTCTACAGCATTTTTCTGTGATATTCATCTCTCAAGTGGATCTTATTCACCATAAAAATTCTAGGTTACACGGCATCTATCTACTTTATCAAAAAATGAAGACAGATAAGTTATGAACTAGACCGGCTGTCAGAGTCGTGACTGGTGCCATCATACAGTCCGTTTCATAAAAAGTGGATCATCCTAAAATTTGACTAAATAAAACATAGGTATGATACAGAAAGCATTTTTCATGTTATTTCATGTCCCTAATATATTTAAATTTCCTTATATAATCTGATAGCTATGATACAGTAACGGTTCTTAAGAAGCTAATATTTTGTGGCCCTACCCTTATTGTCAATGACATTACCAATTCGTCTAGGCATTGATTCGATGATATCGGTGATTTTTGACTGATCTAACTTTCTCCACTCTCTTTTTAACAGTGATGTAAGTTGTGATGCGCCATCTGTAGGTAGCAGTGAACGACGAACGTTGCGTTTTAGAATACTCCATACATTTTCTATGGGATTCAGATCAGGAGAACGAGCTGGCCAAGATAATGTCCTAAGCCCTAATTGAGACTTGCATAAGTTGACTCTACTACTCCTGTGACACGTAGCATTATCATCCATAAATAACCAAGTCGATGGATCACCAAGTTGATCTGTCATTTGGCCAATGTTCATTCGTAAAACATTCACATAGCGTTCAGAATTCATGGTTCCTTGCTGTATGTGAAGTTCAGAGCGGTCATTGGTCCAAATGCCAGCTGACACTTTGCCTTTTGTGAATGCGATTTCGTTATTGTTCATTTGTGCTTTGTATTGTTTTCAACCGGTAAGAGATAGATTTCTAGCTTAAAGCAATCAGGAGTGCTGCTAACACCACCGCAACGAAGTCAGGAAGCTATGGAGCATGAAGTCCAGTTAATCACATGTAGCAATTACATTATTGTTGATGAATAATGGTGCTATACTGGCTCTGATTGACCGATTTTCTTTATTTTTGTTTTGCTTGATAGCTTTTGGCTTGTAGAACAACATATTACATAACAAAGGAAACAAATGTAATTTTATAAGAGTGAGGTATGCTTTTGTGTAACATTGCTAAATGAAGATCAAATTATCTACTACTTTTTCATCTATAACAGGAAAACAACTCAATATTCATGCTTGAAATTTCAAACAATGATATTAGTAAGCAGTTACATTATTGTTGATGAATAATGGTGCTATACTGGCTCTGATTGACCGATTTTCTTTATTTTTGTTTTGCTTGATAGCTTTTGGCTTGTAGAACAACATATTACATAACAAAGGAAACAAATGTAATTTTATAAGAGTGAGGTATGATTTTGTGTAACATTGCTAAATGAAGATCAAATTATCTACTACTTTTTCATCTATAACAGGAAAACAACTCAATATTCATGCTTGAAATTTCAAACAATGATATTAGTAAGCACAACTGACATATCTTCAAATTTCAGAGAAATTCGTTCAAGTTTGGCGGAGTTAGACAAAGTTGAAGCTAAGACGATGTTTAAGGGTGATCCATTTTTTATGAAACAATCTGTAGTTGTTTATCGTCATCTCCAGACTTGGATAGCATGGATTTCTGATCTCTATCGAAAATATCAGCTGTCGATATTTAATCGTGAATATAAAGGCTAATCAGATTTCTATGGTGATAGCCATTTATGCAAAGCATTGATCATGGGATCATAGCTATCTCTAATCCGACAACTTGAAGCATAAGCGTCTCCTGCTCACTAAAACTTCTATGGATTTGTTGTATCTCTTTAGATATGAAAGTTTTTGCCAATGCTTTTTAAGTTTCAAAATTTCAAGCACCATATTTTACTGTAATTAGAGGAAGATATTGCATGTTAGAGGAAGTGCATAGAAGTTCATCATTTTGATTATCAGAATTATGGTAAGTACTGAATTCAAAAATGCTTTTAACTAAGTTTAGGTACAATCAAGGTAGTCATACTAACACGAATCATTTTAACTGATGCTAACACGAATCAGTTGGACATATAATCTGGCAAATATACCGTTGATCTATACAATGAGAAATAACTTAGGTTTATTGTAGACGACAGATATTCGACCGATTGCAGACAATGTTTCAGTGGCGGCAACGTCCACTAACCATTCATATTGCAATATGATTCGAACTTCACAGATGTAGTGTTGCTAGAATTAATCATACAGCAAATAAATTATTCTGTCATGTGTCATTCTGTAATTGTCAGTAAATGTATTCTACAGATTATTTTTCAGATTTCTTTACTGCGTATTTTTATCTTAGATATCTATTTTTTATCAGATCAAATGTCATCCTTCATGTTTGTGAGGGATGACGTGGCAGCTTTGTTTCATCTCCATGGAAATACTGTTTCATAGCAAAATTTGATACTACAATAACAACTTGCTAACATGCAGTAGTGAGGCAAGATCAGCATCGCTTATTTGATAGCACTGTGATTTTTAATCAAATTAGTCATGAGACATTCTACGTGTAGTTATCGTCTGTTGCGAAATCGATTCATCGGTGCTCAGATCAGAAAGACAACTTTACTTGTCAGATCATCGATTGATCATATTCATAAAAAGTGGATCTTATTTCTGACGGGCTGAAATGACTCAAAATAACTCGTAATAAGACTCAAAAGTATTCCATCTCAAGAATAACTAGAAATTCTAGAAAAAGAATATGCCTATCCTGTCAATCCTCGTCGGACAGGTTCAATGGACGTAAAACGGGAGTGCTAGTGTGTGAGTGACTATCCAAGAATATATTGATTCAAAAATGTTAGTTTCCGCTATTAAAAATGAAAGATTTTCAATGCTAATTGCACCTATTTCAGACATTATTGAACAACAATGAAGTCTGAAGGTCATTACAGGCTCGCAGACTCACGTGAAAGTAAAACAATGTTTGTACATGCAGGAACCCAAACGAAAGCGTGTCCGTTATCTCTTAGTATAGATGGCCACAAGTGTTTTATACCTTTAGCGATATCCATTTCCTCCTCAGAATTATACTTCTTATTAATATCACTTTTTGTGGATAGCTCTTTATGCAGTCTTTTATAGATTGTAGTCTACTTTCTGATGTTTAATGAAACAGAATAGTTGCTTCTATTCTTTAATCAGTCAGTATTTATCAGTTCAGTATCGGTTTATGAGAATCATCATTATTTTCAGAATTGATACCATTGCTCTCTGTGTACAGTTGACATTCCACAATGCAAATGTTGTTTTTCATGGGTGCGTCTAATAGACTGACCAGTGACCAGCACTACACTCCTACAGTTGACATTCCACAATGCAAATGTTGTTTTTCATGGGTGCGTCTAATAGACTGACCAGTGACCAGCACTACACTCCTACAGTTGACATTCCACAATGCAAATGTTGTTTTTCATGGGTGCGTCTAATAGACTGACCAGTGACCAGCACTACACTCCTACAGTTGACATTCCACAATGCAAATGTTGTTTTTCATGGGTGCGTCTAATAAAATGACCATCACTGCATGCTTCTATTTCATTAATTTTGCATTGCCTGAAGCAATGTTGAATGAAGTTTTCAGCATCGTGTGTCTCATTAATTTGCCAAGTCGCTGCTCCGTTCCCTTCACAACTGAGTGAGACGTTCATCTACTATGTATCCATAGAACAGTGAATGCAGATTAAATAAGAAAGCAACAGTTTATCTGTCATCATCCAAGATAGAAATGACTCAACTAACTGATCGGTTGCCAAGAGATGCAAAATGGGCGTGTAGGTATGGACATGTACGATGCCTGTTGTCTCAATGTAAAAGGTCATCAGATAATGAGTTAATTTGATGCAGTTTGCATTTCCTCTTCATTCCGATTAATCATTTCAGCTAGAATAATTTATGTGCTGGCTTTCATCCTCCTAGCCCTGTCCTCATATTCACTTCCTCGTTACATTTTCTCATGGTCCTCTTAAAACCAAGCCAAACAACCTGCTGTATCAGGAATTCCAGTTTTAGCATTTTCAAAACTTCATCAAAAATTGTCACGTTTGGCCCACTGGGAGTTCAAATTTAAAACCTATTTTGAAAAATGCTTTTTCCTAATGTTCGAAATCGCTCATAGCGTTCGTTATGACTTTTGACGAAATGCATTGAGTTTTGATATGAATAAATTGTTTTATAAGAATGCGAATCTTATCAAATGTAATTATAGCAGTCTATGAATCCTATTATTCTCATCAATTATACCATAGACTTCGAATATAGCATTGGAAATTCAAACATTTTGTAAATACTATATACAAAAAATTATAGTAATCGCTCATACAATATATCATATCTATGTCTTATCCTGATCATTTGAATTCCAAGGATCGATCTTCAATATAATCAAGTGAAAAAGTGGGTCAATCTAGTGAAATCTGCAAAAAAATATTTCTGTTGATATTCCTTCATAGGCACGCTTTAACGGAGAAAAAAAGTCATTCTCATTCTTTAAGTCGATAGTATGAAATTTAGCAGATTTCTCCCTAATAAGTGCGTGCACCTGCGTGGTGTATGTGCGTTTCTGATGTTTAAAGTTTATGCTGTAAAATGCTTTTTATGTTTAGAATGTTATGTTTTAATCTGAAGTCTTATCAACGACGGGAACAAGATACTTTGGTTGGCAGCGACTAATCAGATAACATGAAAATATTAGCGACAGTCATAATAGTTCGACGAAACTTTGCAGACTG
Organism: Prostheceraeus crozeri; assembly: GCA_907163375.1. Taxonomy (NCBI): domain Eukaryota; kingdom Metazoa; phylum Platyhelminthes; order Polycladida; family Euryleptidae; genus Prostheceraeus; species Prostheceraeus crozeri. The sequence continues at coordinate 307,147 of CAJQUW010004515.1, read as the reverse complement.
AAGATGACTGTTGGAACCACAGAATTAGATTCATCTGCGCGCGCTTCGGTTTCCTAGAAAGGAATAATTGTATGTAACCTTAATATCGAAATGGCACATCACAGAATTAGACAAGTTGCTCCTTCTCGAATGGATAATTCGTGTATCGCTTGCTATTGGAAATGGCAAACAATAAGCTGTCAGCAGAGGACACCAGAGCCAGTGAGAGATGCGTGCGTGCTGTGATATCACTTCGCACACACAAAAAACACACATCGTCTAGCTAACATTCGATTCTGTGTATGCAATATACAGTGAGCAATGCCGAGTAGAGGATGTGAAATCATCAAGTGAACTAATTTCCGTACGCCTGCTACTTTTTTTTAATAATGATCGGAAGGGCCAACATTATGGAGAAAACTTGTGCGCAATGATCTGAATTCTTGGAATCTGAAGGAATTTTGGCAATCGAAGCACTTTGCTGGAACTCGCATTAATCCGCAAGCGACGCACGACTTTTTTCCTATCTCTGTAAGGTATTAGGAATTCCTTTTTGCCCACCTAATAGGTTCCTCGATGTGCCGTCGATTTCGTACTAATCACACTTCTGATGAATCACACTGGGATGAACAGCTAACGGCTGATAAAAAAGCATACTTGAGAATTACAAAAGACCGAATATGTCAGTATAACAGGGAAAAATGGATATCTGCAGCAAAAGAGAGCCATTCTGGTCTGACGTATTTAGAGCTATGCCAGTTTGAGGAAACCTTGAAATCATATCTGAATTTTGATATCGATTGCAATGATATAAATATGTTACTAAAATTTAGGACAAAAAATCATAAATTAGATTTTGTAACAGGCAGTTACAGAAACAGATTGCGATATGAAGAACGTCTTTGTGAACTTTGCAATGAATCAAAAGTGGAGACTCTATATCACTTTATGATAGAATGTCCATTGTATCAAAATATGCGGCAACAAATTGCACCATTGTTATGTTACTGCACACGATAGTTGAATTTCATAAATTAATGAATACCTTGACTCCAAAGCATTTAAAATCCATCGCAAGATTTCTAAAAAAAGCCAACGAGTTACGCATGGTCATAAAAGAAAGAATTCACCACAAAGAATCTGAAATCTAAATAAATGCTCAATTATTGATTCCTCTCCTTCCTGATCTGCTTAATTTTTTTCTACAACACTGACCGCACGCTGTATTCGATACGAGTATACCTCAAAATTGTAATATTGTTTTCCAATGTTTTGGAAATAAACAACTTTTGACTTTTGACTTTTGACTTTTGACTTCTAACAAACCGAAGATAAACAAAATATTTAAATCTGTGGTAGGAACGCCCCAAAATGGCAAACTATTGGAATTACAGGAAAACGTGGATTTAGTTCATGAAAACGGAATTTAGATGCTGCATGCGTTTGTATCGCATTTTATTTATTTATCATATTTATAAGTAAAAATAGTCAAGTGGTGTACGATTAAGGATAGTCCACTATTGGGATTAGCTCTGAGAATAGCTCTTGAATCAGCTGACTACTTACTTACTATACTTTTACTTTATCCTTTTAGCGTCTTCGTTTCCCCTATTACTAGAGGGTTTGACGTTTGATCAACCGTCTCCAATGGTTTCGATCCTGGGCGTCCTCTTCTGTCGCACCAATCCTCGTCAGATCATCTTTGACGTTTGCGAGCCAAGTCTTCTTCGGCCTTCCTCGAGGACGCGCTCCTTCCACCACGATGTCCAGTACACGACCAAGGGCTCCTTCTCCGTTTCTCCTCTTCACATGCCCGAACCACCTCAGTCTTTTCTCCGTGATCACTTCTTCCAACGGGCTAATGCCACACCGACATGCCACTTCACTGCTGGAGATGTTATCAGTCAGTGATATGCCGCACATGTAGCGTAGCATTCTCCTGTCGGTGACTGACAGTGCAAAATGATTGCGATGTATGTACTTCGAAACAAGAACAATAAGCAGAGCACTGTGTATTGCTTGGGTTCTTTCTGTCGTACAAAACACTCAATTATTGCTTTTCAATGGTATAAAAATAGCAGTTATATGAATTATTAGAAAATACTGCTGATGAAAAAAAGAGTCCATCTCAAAATTTGGTTGTTAGGTGTGATAAAACGCCAGGTGTTATTTTAGACTTAACATAAGTGATTATCACATCTATGGGCGTGGTGCAACATTCCAATAAAATGAACGATGTAATTATGTTTTCAGGGAATTTTCGATATATTCTCTGAATATGCAGCCGCGTTTGCAACTTGGATGTGTCGTTTAGTTTCCGCACTACCAAAGCATCGTCACTTATTCATGCAACTGTCATCTTCCTATCGGATGTTTATTAAAAATTGAATGAACTTTCCAGTATAAGTAATATAGTGTTTTTTCCGTGACCTATTTGAAGGCTTATGAACTCTTGGAAACAGACTGCTGTACTCAAGATGCTCCCTGCTTGCTTAGCATACCAGTCTGAAGTTTTCGATTCTTAGCGACATTAATGAAGAACCGAAGCTTTGCTTCATAGACACTGAGACTAGAAATGTTTTCTTATAAACAAATACATTTTATCGACTTTCCTTGAGATACCAGACCTCACTCATTGATAAATGTGCTGAGTTATAGAGATGCGGTTATTGATAAGTTGGTCACCTACCTAGACGTTCTCTTCCAGAAACGGAACAGCACAGCGACAAACATCATGATCTGTCAAGGACAACGATACCTAGACTGATGACAAAGGTCTGTCGCAGTACATTGTATATCTAAAGAGAATGACAACTATTGAGTCAATAAAAGACACCAACCCCCTTGTTTCCCCGACCACTCTCGCCCGATCCAGGAATCGAACCTATGTCCGCGGCGGAGACAAGCTCATACTTTCTTCACTAGGTACCGTCAGCTACCATATTCGATTCCAGACTGTCTTTTTTACATACATGCTTTTTTTAAGCTTTTACGTCACTACTCCCCATACTTCGGGCTTGGACGGTACTGACATAATCAGACTTATGGAGCGTTGAAGTACTTTTGGTCCGGATGCCCTTCCTGCCGACTTCCAATGACACCTTCGGGCTCGACCTCTGAACCAAAAGATCGCTAGGCCAAGCAGTTAACCACTGTGACACGGAAACCACTGCGTGCGCAGAAAAAAATTACTCTAAATTACAGCAACTTTTTGGTGATGCTGCACTAGTGTCAGCTGAGTAGAAGAGGCTGCAATGAATCTCAATGAAAACCCATTGTTGGCGACAGATATTTTCTGGCTCCTAAATGACTGCTCCACAAAATCACCGTTAACATCAACTCTATTGCATATTTTGAGAAGCACTGAGAAGACGTGAGGATGACGTCTGTTGACCGTCACTACTGGTTTTTGATAATAATTTCTCATCATGGAATCTTTTTTAGACTGCGATGAAATGTGAACTGCTTTTCAATCCTGTGAATTCTTGAGCGCCTCACTTAAGTTGACAAAATGTCTCCGCATTTTGGAATTTGGCTCTAGTATCTGATCTGAAAAGTCAGGCTAATTTGCGAACTTATTATCTTAGACCGCTGACAGCACAGGGCGATCGCACAGAAACAGTGTTAGATCGTGAGTTGTTTGGGAAAAGTAAATTTCAATGGGTGAATGATGCTGTTAAAGATTTGTCAACCTAACAGTGTTTCAATGCGGTCACTCCAGGAGTTTGTCCACCTATGCAAGGATATAGCGTAGTCGGTTTGGTGGTTGTTCAATTCAAATCTAGGCTGTAGTATTGATGTTTTTCGATTCCAACTTTGCGTTGCTGGGAATATATTTGCGCCAAGCGCCTTCAATTTGAATGTTATTCATTATTAAATGAGTTGTGAATGTAAACAAAATTGAATGCAAATTCATTATGAGCTATCAAGTGATAGCGTATCAACGGCTAGAGGAATAATACATGTACACTGTACGTGTAAGTCCAGATACTGAAAGAATCCTTCGATGTTGAATGTGTGTGTACATTGTACAAATATAGTCTTTGTTTCGTTGTTTACAACGCCTAGACTAGCTGTCATATTGGCCATAATAATCTCGAGAAGGATTTGTGATGTTTATGAGCTCTACTTGATAGAGTGACGGAAAATGACTGATAATTAATCAATACATTCGCCGATTGTGACATTGGTGGATGAGAAATGATCGATAGCAACTATATCTGTGAGGGATCGATTCCAAATGTCTGAATATTGATTTTCGGCTTTTGGTCCGAAGGAATGGGTCATTCGATTTTAGGCGAATGAAAATTGCAGGAAATTTGAAAGTCAATTTTTCCTTAATGTATGTTGTTTTTTGGACTACGTAAAGGAATGATGTCATTTTTCTTTACAGATCAATTCAGAAGTTATTCTGCAAAGTCACTTGCGTGGAAAGAAACACTTGGCAAATCTGAAAGAAAGGATGGAAACTAATTGGGAGAAGTCGCAGATAGTAAGTCATTTCAGAAGATGATTTGTTTGTTTGAATATGATATTTATCTTTCGTACAGATTGCTTCAATAAGCGTCTGAAGTAGTGTAATCGTTTGGATGAGATGTTTGTAATGATATGAATCATGATTAACTGCAGGTTTATAAATGTTTTGCGACTGCAAATCTTCGATAGAATTAAAAATGCCAAACTAATATTTCGATCATCTTAAGTGGTCGATATCTTCTGTTCGATCATCTTCTGGAGAAGATCTTAGGTTTGGGTACGCACTCATTTACCGCAAAGCTTTTTCTACCGAAATAGCATCTGTTGTTGAGACTGATTGTCTGGCAGTCAGAGAGAGTTTCTGCAGGGAACGAGGTCGAGAATGAGTTTTTCACAGAATGATGTACACCCTATGCCTACCACGAATCTGCGCGTCTGCCGAGTTCTACTTAGTTCCTCTTCTTGTCAGACACGATCAAAGAAAAACACGTGTTAATCCAATGGGACGCAGATTGCAGTTTTTGGTAAAATTGAAAAATTCTGTGTTATCTCTGATAAAGCGAAAAGCACTAAGTCTAGAGCCATAATTTTTGACATGGAATGTCTTCACGTCATTTCCTATCATGTTCATGCACCCCTGTTTATGAAGCTAGACACATTTAGATTTTTGAAAGCCATATGCCGGCAGACAAAGCAATTTGAGCAGCATTATCCAAAATAAGCATGATAACAATACACACACGTCATAGGAAGTGACCTGAAGACAGTCCGTGTCAAAAGTTATGACCCTGGGCTTTGTAGTTTTCGCCTAATCAGAGAAAATATATAAATTTTCATTTTAATCAAAAAATGCTATCTGCGTTCCATTGGATTAACATGTGGTTTTCTTTGATCGTGTCTCACAAGAAGAGGAACTAGCTAGAACTCGGCAGACGCGCAGATTCGTAGTAGGCAGAAGATGTACATCATTCTGTGAAAGCCTTATGTGGAAGCCTGCAGAAACTCGTTCCGGCTGCCGTACTATGATTGAAGCAACAACACGTCTGACGAGAGAGCGGCTGCGACTCGCTAGCAAGTTTTTCACTCATAAGATTTTCGACACGTTTCTCAACCCGTTGAAGGAGGTGGAGATGTGTTTGTGGGGCTGGTCCACATGTGACGACAATACTCCATCAGACGAATAGTGGACTTGTAGAGATAGCAGACAGTCTGTGGTGGATGATAGCAGGCTGGGACGATAGAGACTACCAAGGCGTTGAACTGCCTGCTTGCTAATGGATTGGATGTGCGGTTTCCATGGCAAGCCATTCGTAACCGCCAATCTAAGGGAGGAGATGGAATCTTTTTCTCTGATCTTATTATCTGACATCTTAATGCTATGATCATCATCATCATCCCCTTTAAGTCATGAGTGCAGAATACCCTGAGTTTTTGAAAGATTGAAAGAAACAAACCGTTTGGCGCCCCATTCAGAGACCCTACTTAGGTCATTTAAGAACGTCGCATAACCGCCGATGTTGCTATATGTCCTTTGTTAGTCGCTCATTGGAATTGAAGAGTGTTCGTGTCATCTGCATACATCACCAATTTAATCACTAGGCAGTCTGGGAGGTCGTTGATGTACAGCAGAAAAAGAGTGGGTACCAAACTTGACCCTTGAGGAACTCCCGCATTGACAACCTTGGTGGAAGACGTTTGGATATCTAAGACGACAGATATCTACCGGTCAGTAAGGAAAGAAGCAAGAAGTTTTTGGAGTTGGTCATCAACTCCATAAGACTTAAGCTTCCTAAAGAGTCCCTGATGCCAGACTTCATCGAATGTCTCGGTGATATACAGGGAGACTGATCTCGCCTCACCTTGTCTGTCAAGAACTCACATGTTCATGACATATGATAGAAGATCTGCAGTTGATCGAGTGTGCCTGAAGTCAAGCTGCTCTTCTGACAATATGCTGGTTAATCACTGCTTGAAAAAACTTGCCAGCAATTGGAAGCAGGCTGATACGACGGTGACTAGATGGAAGAGATGAGTCAGAACCTTTCTTTGGAACTGGAACCACGGACGCTACTTTCCAACAGGAGGGGAACTTGCCGGTGGATGCACATCTACTGAGTAGTTTGGATACAAGTGGGGACAGCTCGGCTTTGTCTGCTGAGGTTGTCGCCATAGAAGTACTGACTTCGGCATGACGGAGTGCTGGGATGGAGGATTTGTTCCTATCGATGACACTGTTGTAAATCCTCCAGAAGTCCTTAGAGCCAAGCTTTTGGGTAGCAATGGATTTCCGTACATACAAAGCGTAACGGCTTTTGACCTGATGTATGGTTTCCTTGCAATTTCTTTGTGCAGTCTTTCACAATTCAAGATTACCAGCGGAACTGCCACGCTTATACTTATGGAAATAGTGGTCCGCTGCAGGTTTCAGCTGCACATTTTGGTGTAAACCAAAGTACGGTGAGGAATATATGCCATCATCCCTATCTGAAGCCACTCTGTCAGTTCTTGCGCCGACTTGTGGACATTTTTCGCTGAGAATCAAATTCTCTTCTTGAGCTTGACTAAGAAAAGTGCGGAAGCCACATGCTTTGGAGAATTGATAAACTGTTCTATGGAAAGGCTCGGACGGCGTGGAGTACGCTTGCTTGCCAGAAACTGATAGCACAGTGATCAGACGTGCCGAGGGGAGAAGTAACCTTGCGTGAAAAATAATTTGGGTTTGAGGTGAGAAACAGGTCAAGATGTCCAGTATCCCCAGCTCAGTCAGGCAATTTGTTAGGACAAAATTGTGAGGCAAATCCTCCGCTGCCTGACCGTAGAGACAAGTGGTGTGTGAGTGCAGAAGCCAGTAAACATTGTGTCGTTGAAGTCTCCAAAACGCCACCTCAGACCTTGGATACTCTTGTAGAAGAGAATCGATCTTATCAGAAAGAACATTGAAAATATCCGCATTGGTTGATGGAGAGCGGTATAGGAAAAATTAAAGAAGAGTGGCTTTCTGCAACACTGTGCAATGAATGCAAGATACTCATGCCTTGGATCCTCTGAGTTACGAAGCCTTCTCAAGGGAAGGCCTCTCTTGGCATAAACTTCAAGGCCATGACAAGGTGCTTTATCCATTCGGTAAAGAATGTATCCATAAGAAGCTACATCGCTTGATGACACACTGGGACATAGCCTGGCTTCCGACAGGGCTAGAAGATCTGGTGACTTACCTTGCAGGAAGATGTTGATGTCGTCGTAATTGGACCTCAGTCCTCTTACGTTGCTGAAGCTGATCCTGAGAGGGGTTTTGAGCTTGACGGCATGACTACGTGTCTTGCGTGTCTTTCCCATTATCATAATTTCTCATAAAATGTCAATCAAATAGACAAAAATTGTACAGCAAAATGATGCAAGAAACTTTGGAAGACATCAGATAATAGCAGCAAAGCTGTAGTAAATAATATGCAAAAAAGACACAGGCACATTTCATATCGCAAAAGCGTGAAGAAAACCAAATGAGAACCCTTTTGCCGTGACAATTGGCACAAATCAGATAGGCCACAGGAGAACCGGATGCAGCTACACGGGCTAAATCCCTCAGTGAAGTTACTCGCGCATGTCCGTGACAGTGGAAGCGTGCCGCCTTTTTTCGAGCAGTTGACCGGACCCGCTTCCCAAACCATTACCAGTGGCTTCGGGACCCTCGAACTGCCTGACGCCCGTATGCCGTGAATACGTTGGATCTGTCACATCTTAACCTGCAGCAAATGGGGAAGTACAAAAGAGAACAGCGAAGGGAAGTTTGATCACAAATGAGCCAAATAAGTGTCCCAAAAATATGATTCAACAACATGAAACATCTGAAGACTATTCCCTCCTGGCTTACCAGGGAGAAGGGGGGTTGTTGTTAATTGGCAAAGCTGAAGCCTGCCACACACTGAAAATAAACCAACGTGGAGAATAAGAATGGACAATTAATCAAGCAAATAACTTCAATGATCAGTAAAATATTATTCCAGAGCCTGCTAGTTAGCGGGAGCACAGTCACAAACCACCGACAAGGTAGAACGCAAAGAAGCATGAGCTTCAGACGACAAAGCCTTATTGCGATTCCGTAAGGAGTGTTATCTATCAATAAGATATCATGTTTCTATCAAATAATTGTAATTGTCATACAAAATGTTATTGAGAAATACATGTTTTCAGGAGCGGTTCAATTTGGAGCACATTGTTGATGCACCTAAAGATGAACCTGATCCGAAGCAGCAAGCAGACAAAGAACGGAAGAAAAACATGAAGAAGCGCATCAAGAAGTTGAAACAGCGCATGAATAGCAGGTAAGTCCTTATGTGCTATGAAATTTTCGTCCAATCTGCACAGGGAAGTGTCTAGGTCATTGTGCACATCAATCCACATCCATATCTTCACAACTTGCGAAGTGTGAAGGAAAACATTTCATGCACTGTAATGTTTTTAGAACGATATCACATGGGTTGTAGATAGTCTTGTGCAAGAAGTCAGTTGTCATGTGAAAATCTGAAGAAATTACGATGTACAACAATCCACGTTGGTCAATGTATGTAATCTATAGATTGCAGCAGCGTTGGATGGAATATGAAATTGAAATCCATCTATAGATCATTGAAGCATTCTCGTTGAATTGAATGAAATGAATAAAATGTACCGTTAACATGTTGCACGTACAGATTGTTTATGAGAATACGTGTGTAAAGTGCATGGGCAAACAGACAAGCACTATCTCAATCACAAGAATGACATTCTGTACTGGATGATGACCTTCAGACACAATACTATGTCGATGAAATCAATTTTGAAAATGCATCGGTTCATTGATCTGCTTGAATTGTGCATGTGGTTTTTGAAGCAGATGAATCTAATGATTGTAAAGTTGTGTTAAGTATTAGTGGAAGATCTGACGAGAAATTTGCGCGCCCGATTCACAAGCGTGAAACTTCTTTTAAAAACACTTGCTTAAATGAACAGCTGAGTGGGAAAGAAGAAGAAAAGTCACAGCAGAAAGGCTATGATGTTGGAATGTGACAACAATCCTTTTTTCTCTTGGTATGTCTGAACTACATAAAATTATACTTTCGCGTCTTTTCAAATTCTTCGCTTGTTCGCAATAGGTACTTGCCATGTAGAATATGAATTTCCCTTGTCATATTCAAGGATATCAACAGAAAAGATGAAGATCGGAACATTGGAAAAGTTCGACAAATTTCACATGCGTGAGTGCGCTGTTTGCTTTTGAAATTTAATTTGTAAAGAGAACAGAAAGTTATTCGAAGTTTAGCATACCTCACCGAAGATGGGTTGATCGATTCAACTTCGTGGCGTATCTCTGAAGTTCTGTCTTCATTATTCTCAGTGTCTCCCTTCGTTAATGGGTAATTGAACACGCAAAACCTGTTCACATTATCAATCAAGCTTCCATTTGTTAGATATTGCGTCTGGGTAGATCTTTAGAGCTTTATAAAATTCACATCAAAATCAAAAAGTTTTCTCGTCTCTACCTGCAACGTACACACGGACAATCAATCGACTTTAACTTAATTGGAGTGCTTAAATTAACTCGTAACTCATGGACTCCGTCGATAACACTGCCAAGCGATCTGACGTTTATGAGATCAAATTTAATCGCTTGCATCACGTAACAGGAAAGAACTTGGTTGTCATCTGCTCAAAACATATCACCGAGCCAAGTGGGTCAATCAAATATCACACAATTTTAGAATATGTTGATTGATAAAGAAGCGAAATTTCAAAAGCTTCACGAATATTGATGCAGCAAATAATAACAATAATGATAATAAAGACATATTTCTTAGCTACCTGATATATCTGACGTTTCCGCTTTACATCAGATGTACAGTGGTTATGAAAATATTCATAAATCAAACTTGTCTCATAAAAATTCTCTCAAAACTTCTCTCAAAATAATTGTCTCATTAGGTCAATTTATTCCACAAGTACACTTGTATTATGTTTGAACAAAGGAACGTCGTTATGAATTTAAGCTATGAAAAATGTTTATTAGTTTTGATACTTTTTTAGATTTGAAATGATGTCATTTCCTTAAATTTTCATAATGATAAGCCGTGTTGTTGACGTGACTGCAAAAATCTAGAAACCATCCCTAAGTAGGGTGTGCACAGTCGCACATCGGATTTTTGAAGGAAGAGAAGATATGGTTGATGAGATGAAAAAGAAGAAAAATAGTAGATGAAACAAGATGCAGATGATTCGAATTGGGAAATTCGTGTGAGAATATATTTAGATTCTAAACAAAGTTCAGTTTCAACGCAAAATATTCGAAAATGAGTAAACATCCTGCCTGAATCATTGTTCAGTTTGAATTTGCTGAGAAAGATATCAGACAACCAGTGTTTGTGTTATTCTGATAGTCTAGTCGTAAATTTATATTCTTCTACCAAATGAATACATATTGTAAATAGGCTGAAGCTGAGCAAAACGATGGATCTTGAATTTTTGATAGGGAATGAATTAGTCAGGCTATGTATATAACATGTTATGCATGTTGCCTTGCCAACGAATGGAAGAAGAATAACAGCCATTGGAAATACAACCATCAAGAAGAAATCAGCTTGAATAGATCAGAACGCACCGAACCTGCAAGATACAGGACTGGGCATTCTCTTCTTCTCAAGAAGTATCGCCATCGTATCGGCTTAGCAGAGGAGGCAATCTGCGATGAATGTGGCGAAGAGGAAGAAAGTCTAGAGCACAACCTCATCAAGTGCTCAAGATGTGATGTGCAGCGTTATGCCAGTTTCCATACATCCACTCGGACCCCAACCAAATTTCCGCCACCCAGTTGCTGAACTATTTGAAGGCAATCGGTCGTCTCTAGCGACTGACGTGAATGTGTCTTCACACCGAACGGGCCAAAATAACAACAACATGTTATGCAACTTTTTTCTCAGAATTCTAATTTGTTCCGAAAAATTTGACCATGTTTTCGTGCTATTTGACTAAAATGTCTAATATTTTTTTCTCATTATTGTGCGAAATTTATAATTCATTCAGAATGTTAATTTTTTTCGAAAAATATAAATGGCTGTCGACACGACTCCCAAGGCTCAGCTGAAAGTTGAATGGTTTGTGCACTATGCACAATGTGCTTCAAATCAGTCTTAATAATTAAAAGTGATCATCAATAGTTCAGAGGATGTGAGGAAAGGCTTTGGAAACATGTGTCTTACCAGCATTGACATACGGACTAGAAACGATGGCACTAGCCGAGCAGCAACAAAAGATGTTGCAAGTGTGTGAAAATAACTGGACAAGGCGCATCCGTGGCGTAAGGTTGGAGGAGAAACGAAGAATGGCGGAGCTGAGGGAGGAAGTAGGATTGAAGAAAACGGTGACACAGAAAGTGGTGGAAAAGAGACTGAGGTGGGCAGGGCATGTGGTAATGATGGGAGACGAAATATTTCGTTGTGGTTGCTCTTATGACTTAACATTGTTGAACGAAGAAAATGCCTCGTAATGCTGGACAGGAATAGCCTATCATCACTGTCAACGCGTTCAGACATTATAAATTTTGAAGAAATGTCCGGAAATCTCGCATTATGCATATCAAATTCTTCTGACTATCGATGTCAAGTACAGTCAATTAACGGAGTGCAGGTGAACAAAAATGCTGTGTTTATAATAGTTTCGTAAAAGTACGAGTCTGTGGGTGTATTTACATTATCAAATGTAACTCGAGTAATCTCTAAAGTCTCCGGGGAATGTCAAGTAATCTTTGTGTACCGAATGAGTTCTGATATTCAACTATCGCTTTCAGTTTTCAAAAATGAATGACTTCGAACGTCCCTCAACAATTTCCGCTGAATAGAAGCAAAATATGAATTCAAATTGAAGGCGTGTGTTTGCGTTTTGAAATGCAATGTCATGTTGACTTAGAGGTGAAAGTAGAAGTATGGTCACTGCCCACTCAGGCGAGCATCAATGAATTCATGTTACATCAACTGAAACTGGCCGAGCCGTTCTGAGTACTGTGCATTAAACCAGCCAAGTTGACTGATTCGAAGCTGTGAGGAGAGCTGCTCCCATCTCAAGAGATTTACAGTGCCGGTACTTCTATTCTCTCCCCCCCCCACATTTCTGTTGTTGACACCCGGAAGTGTTGCATCGTCAACGATCTTCTCTTGCTCCTACGGGCAGTCTCACTAACGTCGCATAGCGTTGAGTGTGTAAAACTCCTCTTATCTGACCTGTAGAACATTTACAGCCTCAGAATTAGACAACTGCTCGTCATTTGTCTGTAGACAACAATCACATGAAGTTCATGATCACAGCTGTACCTTGTATTCTGACTGAGTATCCAAGGTACCAATCCTTCATCCCACGGTTCAAGTAAGACTTCTCAGTCGTGTTGTAGTATCACTCAGTGACAGATCAAGTCTATTCTAAACCCAATGTGACTAACTTTGGCGAAATTTGATGATTTTAGAAAACTTGAAAAATGTGGGGGGGGGGAGGAGAATAGAAGTACCACAGTGCCTTAAGTTGTTGTCGGTATAAGTTTCTTTTCTTCATTTTGACAGTTTCTGAATTCATGACACAGCGTTGCTCCAAGAAAGAGCGACTTCAATAACGCATTCCAACAGGTGCATCGCAGCGCCGCTATTGTTGAATCGCGAGGTTAAGAAAACGTGACAGCCGATTTCCACAATTCCGCCGCGCTGCCCCATTTTATACGAGATTCTTTTCGAATTGGCCTCCCATGAATCTCGTGATCGAGAGCATTGCTCAAGTCTTTTTTGTAATATTCCAGTTTTCCTATAGTTTTTCAATCAAGAAATCTCCACTTTGGATGACATTTTCAGTAATCCTGAGGACTGCACAAGTCGTGATTCTGCTATAACCAGACCACGATGCCCCTAGTTGAAATCAGTATTGAAAAATCACTCTTGAAATGACGCTGAGTCATTTCAAAGGGAAAATTGAATTGATAAATTATCGTCATCGGTGATTTCAGGAGTCGAAATATCTCGTGTTATGCTGCTACAAGCATTCAGGGGTTATCATATCTGGCTTGGTAGAGGACCGCACGTCGGTAAGGAAGTGTAGCAGGTCCCAGGTTCTGCATGTTGAAGCACCGCCACTCTCAACAGAAATTACCAACCTCAGCTGTCAGTGTAAGACAGCAGCCCGCACCTCGGTGTGGCTTCGTGACATTCCTAGAGTACAGAATGCGATTTAGCTCATGCTGATAATCTATTCATTTGGCAGATCAAAACTGTAAACCGAAAATGTCAACTCGCGTACGAAGATGAGTAAATTGAAGAACTTTTTCTAAACTGTTATTTGATGTTAATCGCCTGTATTTCAAATGACGTAAATCCTCGTCTATAAGGCGCACCTGTGAATCTAAAACTTTGTTTAAGGGTTTGGGATGCGGCTTATGCACGCAGTCTAAAATTGTATCTGTAAACTTCCCACTATGTTCGGAGTTAAGGTACCTTTTAGAATGTGCAAATGCTAAAAATAGTTTTTTCAAGAATGAGACACTAGATTGGTACTTGTTTACTGTGGTTCGCTGAGAAGGCGTAGCACTTTCTGCGCGCAATGCTGATTGGTCGATAGCAACCTCTTCAGCCAACGCGTGCGTGTGACGCTACACAGAGACAGTAGACTTGACTCACGTGACTAGGTTAAAGTAAATGTTTTGAATGAATGGAAAAACGTATTTAACTCAAAAAACAACCTTCAAAGTTTCGACTGCGGCTCGTACACGAGGATTCACGGTAGGAAGTCGATTAGACCTGTAATTTCGATGACAGCAGCAAATGTATGAATTCCATCCATTGAGGCAATGATTTCTTGTCAACAGTAGGGTTACGTGATGTCTGAAAATGAGGCCTTTGAAACCGTTGCCTCCTTTCTCAAGTAGATTCATCGCCTTCGACAAAGTACATTCGTTTGAAATACAGGCTGCAAGTCAAAATACTGAGCCCGTTGAATCTCGCTTGATTTCGAAATTGACTGAACGCTGAGGCCGAGATGAGCCTCACGCAATCGTTTAGAAGTTACCTATATAAGTGTCTGATGCAAGCGTATGGCCTTTTGGATTTCATATTTATATTTATTAAAGTCCAATTATGTTGTTCGCATTAGACCAATTCTAAGTTGCTAGTCTTAATGAAGAAAACAAACGTAATAGAAGAAAGTGGTTACGACTGGTTACGATTCAACATGAGTCTGCGTGATGTGATAATTCAAGCCAAATTGGAGAAGTTTTTCTAGCGAAGATTTTTGATCAAGCACAGTCCATGACATAATCAGGAAAATCACTAGCGAAATGTGGCGGATACGCGCTTTCTATCGGATAAACTAAAATTCATTTGCAACGTGTTCTTATTTCCAGAGCGTTGTGATGAGGTGTGTCAGATAAAATCATGAAGTGAACTTGAAATTGAGTATGTTAAGGTCTGCTTTGTAAGTTAGGTCGCCGTTCAGTATCCCTCTACAATCCCATTATCGAGCAAATATGCGGGATATAACAATGATTCAATTTCGACGAAATATTAACGTTCATATTGAACTGTCGCCGACTAGCTGCCGAAATAGCTGATCAAATTTGACAGTTCAAGAATTGGGCGTTACCGGCAAACGCGGTAATAATGACATCATTGCTTGGGTGTAGCGCTTTTGTTTTTCACGTTAGTGTCAACTCTCCTTCGCCGGAGGACCACACAAGTGCGAGAATTGATGAACACGCGGAAGCTGAATGAAAGTAATTAATTTTACGGCTGTCGTACGCCAAGTTATTGGTAACAAACAAGATGTTAAGAAAGATTGAGTTGAAAACAGAAGATAAAAAAAATATACTTTCATATTCTATTGTTCGATGTTTTACTTTTCTACATCTTTTCCATGTCTATATCAGATCTTTCCAAATGAATTTCAGACATTTCCAGATGGATTTCAGATTTCTCCAATTGAATTTCAGATATCTATCAGAGACTCAACTTTGAAGATATCTGAAAATCAAATAGAGAAATCTGAAATCCGTTTGGAAATGTCTGAAATTCATTTGGAAAGATCAGAAATCGATTTCAAAATATCTGAATTAGAAATGGAAAAGGTGTAGTGCATCGAAAACAGAAATAACTCAGTGAATTAGCTAAGCTGAAGACAGTCTGTCATGATGTTGCTCAGACGCATACAAGTTCAGACATGACAAAGGCTCTGATGTTATCCATTGGTTATTAATCTCATTCATTGCACCGGAAGTTAATCGCCCTCTCTGGCGTATCTTCCTGTAGATGAGGAATGATAGACAACTCCAACATTGACAGATATGTCAATCTGGGACGACCGCACAGAAACAGTGTTAGATAGTGAGTTTAATAATTTCATCATGAAAAAGTAAAGATGTTCACTCCTTCCTTATATATTGACTGAAAGTCGCAGTTAATTAGAACAAACATTTACAGGTGCCGAACGTTTCGGGACGTTCTCCCGTCGTCAGCGGCGTAAAGTCAATCGGCAAAGTCTTCTGCAAGTTTCCCAGATTTACAATTATACCATCAGATGCAGAGAGCAGCAATCAGATTCAGAACTCTACAAGTTCGCGTTTCCGATTTATCTGCGGTGAATTGTATTTGATGGAGCGAGCTTCTGTTATGCGTGTTTCTAATGGATCTCCGCACTTTTCCAAACTCTCCAGAAAAAAAAGTTCAATAGATTTGTACACTTCTTGACGCATGTTAGCCAAATGTTCGGTCAACGCACTACTGTTAGTGTTATTCGTGATAGCACGAGAATATTCTTGATAGCGGACATGAAATGGGCGATTGCTTTGACCGATATAAAAGTTGTTGCAAGTGATACAAGTAAATTTGTAGACTAGAAAGCGATCAGTGCAGAGAATATTACTCGGCAATCTCGTACAAATGTTGCAGGTAGAATGCTTCCTTTTGACTTTACACGTTCTCAAGGTACTGTACAGGATGTTATTGGGGCAGCTTATCAATCCTATCGGCAGATCAGATTTTATAATTAATTTCCGGATATGCCTATCTGTGCGATCATTTGCAAGTTTAATTTTGAGGAATGATTGTTTCTTAATATCATTCTTTTAATCTTTTTCTGCCTCGTAATTTCAAATCCATTTTTATTGAATTTTTTATCAAGAGCTATTTCAGCTTCTTCAAAATCTTCCTGAGTGCTACATAAATGTGAGTTGTTGGTGACAAGCAAATTTCAATGGGTGAGTGATACTGTAAGAGATTTGTTAGCCTAGAAGTGTTTCTGTGCGGTCGCCCTTGGAAAGTAGCAATCCTGACTTATTTTGGAAAGTAGCTTATTCAACAGTTAGAGCTTCGTTTCATATTATGACACTGTTATACAAAGGAGTGATGTGCGAGATTACTAGAAATGAGCTATGATCATCTGCAGTATCGTTGATGTGAAAATGTGTTTATTATTGTTACTTATTTAGAATGGAACACGTACAGCATCTTCCCTGTATATTCTTTACAGCATGAAAATTGCAATACTTAACAATGACTTCTTAATGACAGTCTGGCATAAATTCTTGTGTAACAACCTTTAATTACTGTCACTGTTGCAATTATCACCGAACATGTAAACGTGATGATTTTGCAGCTCAATGTTTGTCGACATCTGAGAAGAGATTGTGAAAGGAAATTCTTCTTAAATGCTTGTACTCACATCACAATATTGTAGCTTGTCATAGAGTGATAATCCTTGTTTCCTAGAACTGCTCAGTGCGTGTTTGCATTAGTTCATCACAGTGGATTTACATAGTACGAACTTCGTCGACTTCACTTCAGTTCTTTGATGAGAAGTGATTGAAAGGAATAATTCAGACTGTTTCTGTAGACTAGACAACACGTCCGTTCCACATTTCCGGCATCTGAGCTCATGCGATGGTACTTCTCGAGTTGATTCAGGGACAGTGGTGAATTGTATGCTAACTGTGTCGTCGGATTTAAATGAAAAATAATTCCTTGTTTAATTCATTCATCAACTTAAACGTTAATTTTTAACCAAATGATAATCTTGGTTAATTGAAGCGGTAATTTATCCTGCAAACTTTCAGTATGCAGCCATTTTAGAGAGCTTGGATGTCTTCAGACTTGTTGGTGGGATGGAAGTTTCCATTCCATTTCCCAATAAACTAAATTCTCATGGGATTTCCATTCACACCAACAAGTCTGAATGATTTTAACGTTACACTGGACAGTGGAAGTAGACATATACATGGCCAATGACGGCCTGAATTAAGTGATATGCTAGCTCAATTCCATGCCCATGCGACCTCAATCTTCGTTGAGAAATCAAGTTGTTCCACCTAAATTTCTGTTTACCTAGTAGCTATTTGTTACTTTACAAAATCAACCTACTCTTGAAGCTACTGCTATTTGTGGTTAAAATGCATATTGCCTGGTTCGTTTCTTTCGAGCTGCAAATTTTTATTTAGCTGGTGGATGTCTGGCTCTGCAGTTACTGCTTAGTGCCTAAGATGTCTCTTCGATACCGAGTATTGAAGGATATGAGAAATTAAGGATTTGGTTTACCTTATTAAGTTTCCTCGATTTTATCCGTATACCTATTTACCATTTATTCAGCCATAAGTCGTACTATTTTGCCGGTATGATGTAGGATAAGTATTTTGAAGCGGTTCTAGTAATTTATTTATTTATTTTGTATTAACCGCAAAATCTGTGATCAGATCACGAAGTTTGAAAAAGTGCATAATAGTTAGGAAAGTTAGTCAACGCTCAAATAAAGTAGAATTGAGCAATAGATGCTTTTTCGAAAGTTTCTTCAAAATGTTTAACCGATAATGTCATTATGGACTAATCTTGGAATGGTAGATTTCGTTATAATAAATTTATTGCAAAGCTATCCATATTCGTACGGACAAACACCCAGCTTTGATATGCGGAAATTGAAGTGGCTGAGTCGGAGCTTGTTTAGGGAGTGTTGGATGATGTGGACCTCAGTCTCGATGTATACGTCCTCTGTCCATGATGTCACTAGCTCCAAGACTCGATGGAAGTCTGTGCGAATTCGGTACCACTGATGACGTCGCTGACTGAAGACTTGATTGCAGTCTACGCGCGCGTCTTCGGTGCTCGTGATGACGTCACTGGCTCCATGACTCGATGGCAAGAGTAGGTACACGCCGTCAGTATCACAAACGTTTAATGTGAGGACTACGCTCAGCCGTTCACGCCTTCGGTGCTCGTGATGACGTCACTGGCTCCATGAGTCGATGGCAGGACCACGCACACGTCTTCAGTACCACTGATGACGTCGCTGACGTAAAGGCTGGATGACGGGTCTTCGCACGCGTCATCGGTGCTGGTAATGACGCCACTAATTCCAGGGCTCCTTTTTTGCTCACTGTTTCTCTACATTTTAATCAGACACCATCAATATCTCAGTCATGTTTTACAGGGGTGCGGAGTTCGTGAAAGAGACGGAAAAGTCGAGCATATCGTCTCGATCTGCGGAGACTTCCCACAAGCCGAAATTGGTGAAGTTCGTGAAGGAAGTGACCCGCTATCTTGCGATCGGAGACAACGGGCCATGGGTGCAGCGTCGTGTGTCCGCTCTTGACAAGTCCATGGGAGAGGCTCTGCGCTGTCTGGAAGTTAAGGTAAGTCAGACGATGGCGATCAGCATGTGCGTGCATGAATTTGATGTAATTCCGCAATAAGCGAAGTTCAAATGAAGAAAATGTTTATTTGAGTAACGTACAGAGTTAATCATGGAAAACGGACCACCCAAATTATGTCAAACTTCAATCGATTCTCCTGCTTTACTAATATATCGATTACTAATTAAACTATTCGATTACTAACTGCTTTACTGCTTAGATGAATATACTAAAAATGTTAATTTGAGTGTTTTCGAGGCATGTGGGGTTGCCGCTCGTACTTTATTTCAAAGTACCTAGACCTACTTACTTATTTTGCACTTTTTCTAACGTAGTCAAAAACGCAAATAAGTATATAGTGGATTATACATAAGAATGAATCGAGATTCATCCACATGGGCAAGTCCATTCAATCTGACTGTTACTGAGAGAAGAAGTCACTCAAATAGCTTCTGTAGCAGATGAAATTAGATCCATTGGACCAGGGGTCATTGAAATGTAGCATGAAATGATATACTGCATACGGAATTCATCTCTTTCCTCTCAGGTAGTAAATAATACATCCTCAGTAGAGATTTTTCATATAACATGTTTCGTATGTTTGTGTTTCGAAGTGAAAACATCAGGCAACTTCAATTTTGATATTTTATTTCGCCTGTTTCAAAGAAAATGTTCATTTTCATCACATAAATGCTACATTTCATGTTCGATGATATTTCTGACAGCGTCTTTCGTGACACGCAAACTTTCTTTCTGCTAACGATAGAAAAAGTGAAGTAGAAACTGAACTTCGTGTATTGTTGACTACGATTGATTCTATCCTATGAACGTTGAACGTGCGAAAATCTGCTCACAATGTTTTGTTCTCTCAGACCTACGAGTTGGCCCCGAGGGAGCGCGCGCCTGCTCTCGCCAAGGTAACAAATTTCTTACATGTGCACGCATCTTCATGCCTCTCTCTCTCGCTTGGGAAGCTTCACTATTTGCTTTTGAACGTGAAGGAACACATCGCCTTTTAAAATCATTTCACAAATGTTACAAGGAAACATGCATTAGAAATATAGACAGTAAGGATTCATTGGTTTGAAGCGAAATCACTTCAACACATTGAACTGGCTTAAGCTGTGTGATTCAGAGATTGCAACTCGGAATGTCTGTGATGGTCACTTGTAATGGAGGTCTGACCAGATATTACATTATTATATTTGGCTGTATTTATATAGCGCTGTACCCAAAGGAGGCTCACAGCGCAAAACGAGTACAAAAATGCAAATCACAAGAAAAATAAAGTCAAAAGAAATTAAGAGAAAACTTTGTTCATGAGAATCTTTCTCCATCAACGCTTGAAAGTCAATAAGCTGTTAGCATTTCGAATGTCTTGAGGGATGCTGTTCCACACTGTAGGGCCATTGAAATTGAGTGCCCGACCACTTCGAGATACTGACTTGATGGAGGGCACATCAGTCCTCAGATGAACGCAGACAGCGTGACGGGCGACGAATATGAAGCATCTTTGACATATACTTAGGTGATCGCGAATGGTATCCTTTGTAGCACAAGCAACCAACCTTCAGTTCAATGCGCCGAAGAATCAGAAGCCACTTCAGCCTCTTTAGGTATGGCGTAATGTGCTCACGGCGATTGACTTTAAGTACCAAACGCACACATCCATTTTGCACTTTTTGCAATTTCTTGAGTAGCTTGGATGGCACACCACAGAGAATGCTATTGCAATAGTCCAACCTTGTAAACACCAATGAGGTAACGATCTTCTTTAATAACTAACGATCTTCTTAGATGACTAGCGACGTCTTCTCAAAGTCATGGTCGTCAAATTAATGCTGTTTCTGATTTATGGCAATGAAAGTGAAGTTGTTTGTGAGTACCACCGGTCATCGAAGTGATCTTCCTCGTGATTCGTGAATGATTGTAGTGAAAGTGAACATGTTGCTAAAAGATGATGGTGAGAACGATTTTGAAAGTGAACGATGAAGTGATGTTGTTAGTGAACGATGAAGTGAAGTGATGTTGTTATTGAACGATGTCGTAGAAGTGTGTTAGTGAACGATGTAATGAAGTGATGTTGTTAGTGAACGATGAAGTGAAGTGATGTTGTTATTATACGATTAAGTGAAGTGATGTTGTTAGTGAACGATGAAGTGAAGTGATGTTGTTATTGAACGATGAAGTCAAGTGATGTTGTTAGTGAACGATGAAGTGAAGTGATGTTGTTATTGAGCGATGAAGTGAAGTGATGTTGTCAGTGAACGATGAAGTGAAGTGATGTTGTTAGTGAACGATGAAGTGAAGTGATGTTATTGAGCGATGAAGTCAAGTGATGTTGTTAGTGAACGATGAAGTGAAGTGATGTTGTTATTGAGCGATGAAGTGAAGTGATGTTGTTATTGAGCGATGAAGTCAAGTGATGTTGTTAGTGAACGATGAAGTGAAGTGATGTTGTTATTGAACGATGAAGTGAAGTGATGTTGTTATTGAACGATGAAGTGAAGTGATGTTGTTATTGAACGATGAAGTGAAGTGATGTTGTTATTGAACGATGAAGTGAAGTGATGTTGTTATTGAACGATGAAGTGAAGTGATGTTGTTATTGAACGATGAAGTGAAGTGATGTTGTTATTGAACGATGAAGTGAAGTGATGTTGTTATTGAACGATGAAGTGAAGTGATGTTGTCAGTGAACGATGAAGTTAAGTGTGTTGTTATTGAACGATGAAGTGAAGTGATGTTGTTATTGAACGATGAAGTGAAGTGATGTTGTTATTGAACGATGAAGTGAAGTGATGTTGTTATTGAACGATGAAGTGAAGTGATTTTGTTATTGAACGATGAAGTGAAGTGATGTTGTTATTGAACGATGAAGTGAAGTGTGTTGTTATTGAACGATGAAGTGAAGTGATGTTGTTAGTGAACGATGAAGTGAAGTGATGTTGTCAGTGAACGATGAAGTGAAGTGTGTTGTTATTGAACGATGAAGTGAAGTGATGTTGTTAGTGAACGATGAAGTGAAGTGATGTTGTTATTGAACGATGAAGTGAAGTGATTTTGTTATTGAACGATGAAGTGAAGTGATTTTGTTAGTGAACGATGAAGTGAAGTGATGTTGTTAGTGAACGATGAAGTGAAGTGATGTTGTTATTGAACGATGAAGTGAAGTGATGTTGTTATTGAACGATGAAGTGAAGTGATGTTGTTAGTGAACGATGAAGTGAAGTGATGTTGTTAGTGAACGATGAAGTGAAGTGATGTTGTTATTGAACGATGAAGTGAAGTGATGTTGTTAGTGAACGATGAAGTGAAGTGATGTTGTTAGTGAACGATGAAGTGAAGCGATGTTGTTATTGAACGATGAAGTGAAGTGATGTTGTTATTGAACGATGAAGTGAAGTGATGTTGTTATTGAACGATGAAGTGAAGTGTGTTGTTATTGAACGATGAAGTGAAGTGATGTTGTTAGTGAACGATGAAGTGAAGTGATGTTGTTATTGAACGATGAAGTGAAGTGTGTTGTTATTGAACGATGAAGTGAAGTGATGTTGTTATTGAACGATGAAGTGAAGTGATTTTGTTATTGAACGATGAAGTGAAGTGATGTTGTTAGTGAACGATGAAGTGAAGTGATGTTGTTAGTGAACGATGAAGTGAAGTGATGTTGTTATTGAACGATGAAGTGAAGTGATGTTGTTATTGAACGATGAAGTGAAGTGATGTTGTTAGTGAACGATGAAGTGAAGTGATGTTGTTATTGAACGATGAAGTGAAGTGATGTTGTTATTGAACGATGAAGTGAAGTGATGTTGTTAGTGAACGATGAAGTGAAGTGATGTTGTTAGTGAACGATGAAGTGAAGTGATGTTGTTAGTGACCGATGAAGTGAAGTGTGTTGTTATTGAACAATGAAGTGAAGTGATGTTGTTATTGAACGATGAAGTGAAGTGATGTTGTTATTGAACAATGAAGTGAAGTGATGTTGTTATTGAACGATGAAGTGAAGTGATGTTGTTATTGAACGATGAAGTGAAGTGATGTTATTATTGAACGATGAAGTGAAGTGAAGTGATTTTGTTAGTGAACGATGTATTGAAGTGATCTTTTTTGAGGGTGGTAGTCGTCAATGATGTGTTTGCCGAGGACTTTTTCCTAAGAAGGTTGTTTTAGTGGTCATAGCTAGTCGCCTTCAACTCCCATATATTACTCATACATTGCAATTTGCAATACCGCTGGATATTTCGGAGAAATGCGTGCATGAACGATATATTCTTTTCACTAAGTGGACAGATTGACTGAAGATTTTTCATGAGGTGACTGCCGCGTGTGCTTATAACTCATCTGACTTTGTATTTCCTGCACTATGAGGGTTTGGGAATCACAGTTGCAGCGAGACTTTATGATTTGCATTTCCCTGCCTTTGTGTACCTATTTGGTTAATTGCTCACATCCAAATATTCTCACCAGATAAGCGGATGCTGAACACTATGTTATTATTGTTGCTTATCTACTCATGAACCTTAAGTAATCGCCTCTTATTTTTATCCACAGCTCCAGCAAAATCAGGATTTATTGATTGAATTGCGTGGCGACGCCGTCCTCTGCAATGTTCTCTCCCTCATTGACCATGGCAAGTCAGAACAGACTCCGCTGCTGCCGGAGAGGTAAGGAAGGAATTACTGGCTTCTAACTACAATTTCCGCAGATCCAAACAATTTGATGTAATCTTCAATGGAAAGTCGGAGACAACATGCTGTCAATGTCTCTGATTTATTTCTCGTTTTATAGCTTCATATTCGCCTGTGGTTTGAGGAATCTGTAGACATCAGACTACTTAAGATAGAATGAATGTTTTAATACTTTCCATTTCATCTGCGTCGCAGTATTATGCTGCAGTTGAATGCGACCTCGCATGAATGGCATCTTTTTTTGCTGATGGGTCATTTCATTTTCAGCAGAGGTTTTCATACTCAGGAAATAATTCTTTCTGAAATTTTTGAATTTTCTCTTGAATAATGGTTTTTGATACAATTTTGTGCTTTCTTCCATTTACAGCATCCGGTGACGGTCGTTTAAAAGATACCTTTCAGTTATTTAGATACAACGAGATTTTTCTGAGGAAAAATGTATTTATTAATTAAGCACATAGTTATGATATCTCTACAAGATACTTTTCATTCGCTCTTTTGTCAACAGCATCAGTAATAAAGTTGTTTTCTTTTCTTAAATGTGTGCAGAATTCAATATACTTGGTAACGGTCGTTTCTTCAGAATTACTTTTGAATGCATGGAGAATCATTGAAATTTAATTAACTAATTATGAAGAATGGCTATGTTGCGATCTCACTCGTCAGCTATCAATGACGATGATGAACTTTCTATCTTTAATTTTGCTATGTATGATTTCTATTTTCTTTAGCATGATGTTGTCATTTATGTTAGGATAATTTCTATGCATGCTTCAAGTTTGAGTTTGAATATGTACTGGGGGCCATGGATAGAACTTGTCCAAGTGCGGCATGTACGGGTTGTATGACTCATGCGTAAATACAGATACAGAGTATTAGAGCCGGGTTCTGATGATACTTACTACGCAACATTTATGGCGACGACTGGAAGTTTAACTGCAAATTCTTCCCATGCATCTGGCTCTCTGATTCCACCTCTATTACTTCCAAGCAACCCAAAAACAAGCGACTGGGAATACTTTTCAAGGATTTTCAAGAATTACCTGGAAATAGTCGATGCCAAGGAGACTCAAAAATTGCCTATACTTTTAAATTGCATTGGACCAGACGGTTTGTCAATTTATGACGGGCTTCCAGATCCTAAAGATTCTTTTGATAAAGCCATAGATCAATTCAATAATCATTTTACAGGTAGAACTTCTGTATTGCTACTGCGAAAACAATTCTACGAGGCAAGGCAATTATCCAACGAATCTGCCACTGACTTCGCCTGCCGTTTACACCGAATAGCCAAGGATTGTAATATTGGAGCTAGCGTAAGCGTTATGTTACGTGATATACAGGGTGCGGCAGAAAAACTAAGTGTTTTTAATTACGCTATATTTCAGTGCATATTGGAACAAAATAGAAATAACTTATGTATACATGTTCTTTGGATCATAGCATTTACGTTTTTGTCCATATTGGACATCAATTTCATATTTTTAGAAGTAGATTTTTTAACTTAAAATTATAGATAGCTCTTTCATGCACTTAATGAAATTATATCGGAGAAAAAACCTAAGTGTTTTGAAAACAAAAGCTTTTAACATAATATTCATTTTTTGAAAATACAAATATCATGACAAGCAGAAATAACATCAAAATTACGAATGGAAAATAACATCACTCATGTGATGACCGTTCTCTTTAACGCAACAACGAAGACGCTCTTGAAAGTTAGTTTCGACTCGCTCAAGCATATTGACACCGACTGATGCGATTTGATTCCTTATTGAATTCTTCAATTCATCGAGAGTGCGGGGTTTGTCCTTATAAACTAAGGACTTAAGCCAACCCCAAAGAAAGAAATCACAAATCGATAAATCAGGCGAGCGAGGTGGCCATACAAAGTCACCAGATTTGGAAATGAGTCGATTTGGGAACAGCTCACGAAGAACACTAATTGTTTTTGTAGCAGTATGTGCTGTTGCGCCATCTTGTTAAAACCAGAGAGATCGACGATTGAGACGGCGTCTTCTCAGCTCCGGGATGAGAAACGTTTTCACCATATTGACGTAACGCTCAGATGTCACGGTTACCGTAACTCCTCCTCCTTCAAAGAAGTAAGGTCCGATGATGCCAAATCTTCCAACTGCACACCATACGGTCACCTTGGGGCTGTGTAAAGGTGTTTCATGAGTAAGCCGGGATTCTCCGATGACCAGTATCTGCAGTTTTGCTTATTGACAGAGCCATTAAGGTGGAAGTGTGCTTCGTCACTCATCGCGATCTTCAAATCCTCATTTTCATAGAGAGCAAGCATGTCCTGTGCAAACTTCAATCGTTGGGGATAATCATTCGTGTTCAGTTCGTTTACTATCGCCATTTTGTATGGATGAAAGTTAAGATCTTCATGCAAAATTCGTCTCACTGATCACTGTGATCACTTCGATCACTGATTCCCATTGCAACCGCTTGCCTTCTAACTGACCGGTCCGGACTTCGCTCCACCGCTTCTCTGACTCTGTCAATATTCTGTTGAGTCCGCACTTCACGCATTCGCCCTGGTGGTGTTTTCTTCAATAGCGATCCTTGCGTACGAAGATTATTCACCCATCTTAAGATGGTGTCCCGAGAAGGCACTGAATCATTTCTATTGATATTGAAGTAGCGGCGGAACTCACGCTGGACAGTGGTCACAGATTCATTGCATTTTACGAAAGTGTCGTACACAAAGATGCGATGTTCTAAAGTCCAATCAGTCATTCTCTCAGACTTGTTGCTGTTAATGGTTCTTCAAGTTTGCGTGAACTGTTTTAAAACTGTTAATTTCTAACGTTTATTGACATTCAAGATATCGATTGAATCTTGATCACTATGCATAATAAAGTGAATGTGTTAAAAGCTTTTGATCACTATGCATAATAAAGTGAATGTGTTTAAAGCTTTTGTTTTCAAAGCACTTAGGTTCTTACTGTAACATCGTTTCATTAAGTGCATAAAAGGGGAAAATGACTATAATTATTAAGCTAAAAAAACTGCTACAAAAAATAATAAATTGTGGTCCAATGTGGACAAAAACGTAAATGCTATGACCTAAAGAACACATTGACATCAGTTATTTCTATTTTATTTCTAAATGTAATGAGATACAGCGAAATTAAAACACTTGGTTTTTCTGCCGCACCCTGTATTTGTTGTGGGTATTTAAGATGATCGTCTTGGAGAACGACTCCTTGCTTAATCTGCCGACACATTAACTTTCGATACCGCTTTGGCTAAGGCAGAGTCATTTGAACGGGCACGTGCTGAGCGTGGAGCAGTGCATCCTTTTACTGTACAAGCACTTTCTTCTAAAGGTGCAGCAGCAAATTATGGTAAGAAACCGAAAAATCCTTTTCCTCATAAAGAGTTGAAACCAAAATACTCATCGCACGATAATGACAGATCTAAAAACTTCAACAAGAAGACGTGCTACCGATGCTCCTCTACATTACATGTTGCAGATTCACCCCACTGTCCTGCTAAGAATGCTGTCTGTAAGCTATGCAATAAAAAATGGCCACTTCGCTCGTGTATGTCGTTCACGTTCGCAATCCACAATCAATGATATACATTTAGAAGGTGAGACATAAGTGGAGAATATTGCTACACCATATTCAATATTCGCTTTTGAGAATTGTCCAATTCAACGCAGATGGAATTACAACGGAAGTTATCGTGGATACCGGAGCTGAAGTCAATGTCATACCTAATGATATCTTACCCAAACGTCCTTTGTATCCGACTGCAGCATCCATAAAAGCATGGGGGAATTTTTCTATAACAGTGTTGGGTTCAACTACATGCTCAGTAACTTATAATAATCGTACAGTTGTTGATACATTCTATGTAGTTGATCTTACAAGTCAAAAAATGTAATTTAAACTATGTCATAAATTAGGAATTATACAAGAGCTGGCTCAAATCGATAGTCAACTATCGCTACCTATCGCAGCAATTTCAAGTGATAGTGAATGTCATCCTATTGGCGATATTCTACGACATTTTGATCAAGTTTTTAACCAGAGTGGAACGTTAAACAGCAAGTACGAATATCGCATACAAACAAAGGACAATGCAATACCATTTGCACCTCCTGCACGACGCGTTCCGCCTGCACTTTTCAATCAATTAAAAGTAGAATTAAACAATATGGTGAAATCTGGAATAATCGAGAAAGTAGAAGATCGAAGCGAGTGGTGTGCGCCAACAATCGTAGTGTTCAAGAAGTCCGGTGATTTGAGAATTAGTGCTGATCTGCGAAAATTGAATCAAAATGTAATTCGACACACTTTCCAATTACCAACGTTCAATGAATTATGCTCACGAATTTCTGGTGCTACAGTTTTTTCCCGATTGGACTGTAAAAATTCTTTCTGGCAAATTCCTATCGCTGAAGAAAGTCAGTATCTATTGACTTTTTCAACTCCTGTCGGAAGATTTAAATACAAGAGACTATGCTTTGGATTAAACTCAGCGCCCGAAATATTTCAAAGAGTATTGAGCGATATATTATCAGGTTTGGACGGAGTCTTCCACTACATAGAAGACATAGTAGTCTTTGGCAAAACATTAGCCGAACATGATGCATTACTTATGAAAGTACTGGAACGTCTACAAGAAGAATGTATCGGTCTAAACAAACAAAAGTGCCAGTTTCAAAAACACTCTATCGATTTTTTGGGTCACGTATTGGATGGCAATGGTATTTCACCGTCTCCGGAAAAACTAGATGCAATACGGAAAATGAATCTCCCTGACTCGCGTGATAGTCTACGAAGTTTTCTGGGAATAGCTTCATACGTTGGCAGCCAGTTCATACCACATTACAGTACGTTATCAAAGCCATTGAGAGACCTTATTCCTACGGATAATTTTCATTGTACATCTGCATATAAGGAAGCGTTTGAAAGATTGAGAAACGGAATTCTACAATACCAGAAGCGTGCATATTTTGATCCGACGAAGAAAATAACGTTACAGTGTGATGCATGTAAGCTAGGCTTTGGTGCCGTTTTGCTGCAGGATAATATGCCAGTATTTTATGCATCGCGAACTGCTACTCCAACTGAGCAACGCTACTCGCAAATAGAAAGAGAATTTTTAGCGATTGTGTTCGCATTAAATCGATTTCGATTATATCCACTCGGTACTTCTTTTGTGATTGAAACGGATCATCTACCAATATTACGGTTATACAATAAACCTATTGATCAAGTATCGAACAGAATTCAGCGCTGGTTGATAAGCATACAGCATTTTGATTTTCAATTGGTACACATTCCCGGTAAGAAAAACATACTCGCTGATGCTTTGTCTCGCAATTCCGTACCTGCTCCTCAGTCAGAGCCTGAAGTCGTTTCTGAAGTAACTATTTGCGCGATCTTAAAATGCCTTCCGATTAATCTGCAACAAATAGCTGAAGAAACCAGAACAGATCTGATACTACAAAAATTAATTTTGGTAATAAATAACAACTGGAATGATAGACAGTATAATGCATTGAAACCATACTATCAGTTCAGACATTCATTGACAGTTAAAGAAAATAAAGGATTACATGTAATTTGCAAAGGTGATCGGACTGTTATTCCTGAAGTATTAAGACGGCAATTATTGCTTCAAGCACATGAGGGACATATCGGTACAAATAAATTTAAAGCGGTACTTCGCCCTTATGCGTATTGGCCTGCAATGGATAAAGACATTGAGGAATTTTGTAGGCAATGTACTTGTTGTGTTATGAATTCAAGTCGCTCCGATCAAGCACCTATAAAACCAGTAGCGGAAAAAGAAACTGCTGCCTGGCATAAGATTGCTGTTGACTTAACTGGACCTTCTAATAAACTTGAAGGTAAAACCTTACTAACTGTTATCGATCTATATTCCCATTATCCGGAAGTATACGTTTTGAGAAACGGAAGCAGCAAAGAGATAATAGAAAAGTTGCAAGATGTTTTTGCTAGATGGGGAATGCCTGAGTCTTTGGTCAGTGACAACGGTAGATCTTTTGTGTCAAGCGATTTTGAAGAGTTCCTCAAGCAATGTAATATTACACACATTAAATCATCCGTATACTTTCCTCAGTTAAATGGATGTATTGAGCGGTTTCACTCCACATTAAAGAATCGGATCGTAAGAATACTTACTCAGTATCCAAGAGTAGATTTTCAATCGATATTATGGAAAGTTTTACCTGATGTTCGGAGTACACCAAATGAAGTAACTGGTTCAACGCCGTTCCAGAGAATGACAAATCGCAATATGGCTATTCCTCTGCAAGCTATAAAAGTCGATGGACAAACGCCTTCTGTTGCAACTTCAAAACGTCAAATTTCAAGATCATATGATAAACCACAGGCACGGTATCGCGTTTACAAGTTGGGAGATCGGGTATTAGTGAGATATGGAAAAGGTGCGAAATTCATCAACAAAGGAACTATCGAAAAGAAATATGAACTTTCTACATATTTAGTGAAATTTGACAACACTGGTTATAAAGCCAAATATAATCAATTCAATATAAAACCGTTAAACGATGATGGCAATGGTATTGTGGAAGTACCAGACGCTTATGATTTTCTGGATGAAGTCCATCGAGGATATCGTCGAGCAACCTCCAACATATACAACATCTGCTCAGGAGTACCGTGTTTCGGGAAACAGGTACCCAAGAAGGAATAGACGACCTGTAGTGAGATATGGTTGTCCGGTTCCTCATGATATCATATGAACGCTCTTTTTTTGTAAGTTTTTGGGGAATGTTACGATCTCACTCGTCAGCTATCAATGACGATGATGAACTTTCTATCCTTAATTTTGCTATGTATGATTTCTATTTTCTTTAGCATGATGTTGTCATTTATGTTAGGATAATTTCTATGCATGCTTTAAGTTTGAGTTTGAATATGTACTGAGGGCCATGGATAGAACTTGTCCAAGTGCGGCATGTACGGGTTGTATGAATCATGCGTAAATACAGATACAGAGTATTAGAGCCGGGTTCTGATGATACTTATTACGCAACAGGCTATTTTACGAATTACTGCAATAGTGAGATGAAGCTATCATACTAAATTGGAAGGGTTTCGAACATTGTCTTAAGAAAGATAAAGACCATTGACAGCTTTGGTAAGTTTTTATTTTTCCATTTTCATTCTTCGTGGGATTGGCCGCATCCAGATTTTCTGAAAAGGTGTTTGTGTGACAGTAACCTCACGATCTTTATTGGGACTTACTAACTTGACCTATGCCAGTTTTGTTATAGTTTTACTGTTTTTGTCTCTGGCTGCACATCATCAATGATACACAGCTAGCATTTCTTTTCTCGTCACTGATCATCTTCATAGTAATTACTTCATAGCTCGTAGAATCAGACATTTAATGCAGAAGGTGAAAATATATTTTGAAGATGAATATTTTGTGTAGAATGCTGTCCATGCCAGACCATCACTGCAGAACACAGGCGTAAAAAAGCTAATTTCAATATCAAACACTGCCGGGATGCAAAGTTAGGCATAATGACCAGTTTGTGCTTGTTAAATCCTAGACATTTACCTCAAACGATTAGATTAAGTTGAATACGGCTCAATGTTGCACGTGTTTTCTGTTTAGAGCTGGTTTCAGTAGATCAATGAAATTGGCTTCAGAATTTCTATTTTTTATAGGATTAATTTGATGGTCAATTATCTCCACATGAAATTCTTTTGTACTCATAGCAACGTTATTGTGCCTAGATCGAATTTGTTGAGATAATGTTCACTTTTCATACACACATCTCCATAACGTATACTGCGTTCATGTTCGGCATAGCGCACAGAGAAAGTTATATTAGCAGAACCAACATAGCTATCATTGCAGATTTTACACTTGAAATAATACACGACGTATCTACTCTTACAAGAATATTTATCCGGCAGAACATCGCAAATACTGCAATTACAGTCGCTTTTGTTACGGAAAGTATCGATATTCATGAAATTGTTAAAAGATTTTCCCGGTTTACAGAACCCGGTTCTAAAAAAGGAGATGGCTAAATTGTTACCTTGTGTCGTCAAATCGAGTCCGATTTCTAGCAATGCAAGAATCATCTCCCAAGAAGCGACAATTCTTTATCCATCATCAAGTGAAGTGCTGGATACTGACTTTGAGTATTTCGAATGCGTTCGCAATACTTGAGCTCATCATAAAAAGCCACTAGAGACACCTAAATTATGACAAAGTTCAATCGATTCTCATGCCCTCCATGCGCTCCTCCTTATGGTATATTAATGCGCCATACATCATTCGATAGCATTGCAAACATTCTTAAAGTCAAAATATGAAAAACACTCAATTTGAATTTCAATAAGAAACATGTGAGTTTGATAGTAAGTCAGGCAGGTGGAGAATGAGCATTTTCTGAGTCCATTGAAGTTGGTGGACTAGGAAAGGAATCATGACATCGTGAAGTTATCACAAAATCGTGATTATAATGGCAGGAAATCTCATCTCACGTTTTCATAAAAAATGTTAGTGTTTGGTTGCGGCAGCTTCAGAATTCTTGCGACGTGAGGAGTAAAAGCATGTAAGTTTTACTGAAATCAGATCAATTACTTTTTTCAAACTTCTGAATCATTTTTCACATGACCGCGAAATTCTACAATGAATGTGCAATTGATGAGCAGTGAACATCAGGCTCTGTTAATTGTTTGAACGCTAACGTGCAGCGGAAATATGACATTTTCAGCAATTATAGTCACGATTCTGTGACAACTTCACGATATCATTAATTCTTTCTTAGTTCACCGATTTTGACGAGAAATATATCAAGAGAAAACTCAGAAAATGCTCGTTCTTCCCGTGCCTGATTCATTATTCAACTCACTTGTTTTCTTATAGAAAAATTGAGAATTGCATGTTGATTTTTTCATATTTTGACCACATTCCAGCGAGCACAATATCAAAGACAAGTTTATGATGGCTCATTTGAAAGCTGAGAATGTAAGCTATCGTGTGACGTATGGCACGTGGATGTGCGACATGATTAAGGTGGTCCGTTTTTGTTGTCACCTCTGCATATTTGCGCATTTCAATAGGTTGAAACAGCGATTCATTTGCAATTCTTGGCAGTGCCACAGGCAATAGACAGGCGAGTGTACTTTGAAACATGAACAGAGTGAAATCAGATTTCAGGTTGCACTATGAAAGTGATGCAAATTTACAAATCAGGTTTCATCACAATTGTCTATCTATTGTGATTTCTGAACTTCCCTGAATTGTCCATTAGATATGTCATTAAGTGATTTCAGTACCTACTTTCCTAAGCCGTGCTGATGAGTCATTGTAGGGTGAAATACACCGTAGAGCAGGGGTTCTCAACTCAAAAATTCGGCGGGCCACATTTCCTGTCATTTTTCTAATGAATATACTACCGGGCCAATCGACTGAATATATGACCAAAGAACCCCTGTATGCCTATTATATTGTTTATACATAGGTACCGTTATTAGTTAGAGTTGACTAGCGCCTATAGGCCTATTTATGTTTCATTAATAATCCTTCTAAAAAAATTTTTTTTTGTTTTGTGATGATTAAGTAGAGGTAGGGTATGGACCTATTGGCATAATTAGAGGGTACTATATAAGCTTACCTAGCTTATAGGATAGATCTGTAACTCTGTATACATGTATACTTTTACAAAACGCATGTGGTTTTGAAAATTTATTGCCAGTGAGAGTTTATCGTTTTTGTTGAAACCTAATGCGCATTCACAAAATATGCAACGCTTATAGATAGAGAGAGGGAGGGAGGCATACATTCATTGGATGAATGCTAACGTTTGGGAAATATTACATATTATGTATGCATGTGTACATGAATATAAACACTCCTTGTTTAAATTGAGAAGAATGATGATAATCCAATAATGATATTATAATTATAAATTGCAACAGAAAAATAGAAATGGCTTCATCCAAAACATCATAAATGCTATTAATTCTGTCAGTGAGAAACTTGTCCAGGCTTTGCTTTTGTCAACTTGACGAATCTTGGTTTCAAACCGGTTAATGCAAGACGCATCATGTTTTGTACATTTGCGTTAGTCAAGCGTGATCGATATTTGTTTTTTATGTAGTTGAGTGTAGAGAACGAAGACTCACAGTGGTAAGTTGATCCGAACATTGCAAGAAGCCTAAGTCCACATCGTCGAATATCGGCATACTTCTCATCCTCAGGAATGTCAAACACGTATCAACCATAGTTGTTGCACCTCTAACGCATTCTTGAACAACACCACTATTTCTCAGCGCAATCAATTGCAGCTCACCAACAGCTCCATTCACTCCAAATTTTTCGAATTGACCTGCACAGATTTCAACATTTGCTTCTACAGGACTTCTCATAAATCCTATCAAATGAATAAGGTCATTAAAATCTTGAAATCGATTGTCAAAATCGATTTGAACTTCAGCTATGTAAGTTTTTAACAATTGACATGTATGATCTGTTTGCTACGGCTGCAGCTTGCTTCACTCTTCTCTACAGAGCTTCTCATTGAATTGAGTGGGAGAAATAGCGCGCGCACATCACGTTTGTCGCCGTGCGCTACAAATTAACTGTTCTTAAACTGATAGACAAGCTCAATTGACAAGCCGCCAAATATACGCATGTCTTGCTCACTCGTTTCATCGCGGGCCACCGCCAACAAGCTTGCGGGCCACAAAATGGCCCGCGGGCCACGTGTTGAGAACCCCTGCCGTAGAGATAGCAACTCTGATATTGTACAAGTCTGCAGATGCCTTCTGTTCTGGTCTCAGGACAACTGGTGCTCTCATATCTTTTATGATGACCGACTGGGCAATGATAGATAGGGAGCATCAAACATTAATTGATTTTGAAAAGAAATAAAAACGAAAATTTTCCCAATGTATCGCTCATAGTCTATTGAGCATTCTCAAGGGTACACAGATAAAAATTAACGACTGGATTACATACATTAGCTGACTACAAAATTTGATGCAAGATTTGCTTTAGTCATTTTAACCTAGTTTCCACTCTATGATTTCCAAATTTTGTAGTCAGCTAATGTATGTAATCCAGTCGTTAATTTTTATCTGTGTACTCTTGAGAATGCTCAATAGACTATGAGCGAAACGTTGGGTAAATTTTCGTTTTTATTTCTTTCCAAAATTACGTCTCAAGAATGTTTTATTGATTGATTTCTCAGAAATTTCAACGTCGATTAATTGATGGCATCAATTTCCTATGTCAGTTAACTAATTGACTCAAAATTTCTTGTACAATAAGTCGTTTTTGCTTTTAATAGACTTCTGCTTGATGGGATTGTCTGGAATTCCGTTGAAAATAGGTCTACATCATTCTGAATCTTAGTGGATGTCTATCGAATTACGACTGAAGGACTTATCCGACACGCAGCACTTGAGTCATAAAGAAACTCGCACAGATAGTGTCATCATTTGGACATTTTTTATTTCTCAATGCTCACTCTACCTTTGACAGCAGGACGCGACACGTGCGCACGCTTTTATTATCTAGGAGTTCATTCATTATTCATCAACTGTTACAACAAGTATCATCTGATAGTTGTCATGAACTGCCTGGCAATATGAAGACCTTGAGAAAGTGCAATGGACAAGTTGATTCTGGAAGAGAGGGACAAGGAGGAGATCAGACATGCGGCGGATTGGCCGGATACCGGCCAGCGAATATGCATAGCTGACGGGTCACAACAACAACAACAACCTATTTCAAGTATAAGTTATCATTAACTTTCTGCAAGAAGTCAACAAGGATCACCAAAAATCAATTAATTGACTGCTCAGTGCCTCCAATTTCAATTAATTGATTACATAGAATTTCAATTACAGTTAATTGATTGAAGAGCAATTGAATTGCAATCAATTTTCATAATCCAAAATCATCTCATGTGAATGCAATATGTGTGGAAGCCAATAGGAACTTTCACATTCTTCGACGACTGAAGAAACTTGTGACTGATAAGGAATTGCATGACCTCTATGTAGCGCTAATCAGATCTCTTCTAGAGTATGCATCGCCGGCATCTGTTGGTTTGGGGAAAAACGATAAGGAAAGACTTCAAAGGATAGAAAATCGAGCCCATCGTCTCATTTACAATATATACTATGGTAGCAATAACAAACGAAAATGCAACTGCAGGAGTCCAAGATCGACGCGAGAAAGCCAGTATCAAACTTTTTAATATGATTGAATCTAAGAAATCGCATGTGTTGTTCTAGCGAGCGAATCGTAAACTCAGAAGCCAATATTTCGTCAATTACTGCAGAACCTTGCGTAGAAAGAAAATGTTCTTTCCATGTACGACCTCTCTCAGAATTATCAGAATTTTTCACTAATTATCAACTGTCTTCATACTTTTGTACATAATGATTTGTATCACTTTCAAAATATGCACTTTATTATCGTTATCATAGACATTCTTGTCATTTCGAATTGCCGAAGATAATATGAATGAATTTATCTTCGAATGTACGTGTAATTCAGTCCTGTTAACTGTTTTGTGCAGATCTGTGCATGTTGATGTGCTAATTGCTGTCTGACTCAGCCTCTCATTTTCTTCGCAGGTCTTTCCAGCTGACATGTCAAGTGTATCAGGGCATCTGCTCCAACAATTGGAATGCCTCGTTCATCTCGCTGTTCTCAAACCGAACTTCTCTCTTAGTGGAAGCTTTGGCTTTTAGACTCAATCTCTTCATCAATGATGGATTCGGACGTGTTGCTAATTCTCATCATTTGCTGGAGGTGAGGCTGTTTGATAATGATTATTCCAATGAATATTCAAGAGGCAGAACGTAGGAGAACGACTTCATCAGTGCATGATTCTGTTCAGTGTCAAGGCATCAATTAGTCAGTTTATCAAGTTTTCAGTTAACAGCAGTAAGAAGAGTGTACAGGACTGTGCCTTCTGACATGATCAAGATTCTGCTCAACTAAGTTCATCGTTCCGTTTTTATTTTAGGAAATTAAATGCAGTCACGTGTATTTTGTACATTGCTTAGTGACATATTTCAGCAATCTCAAATTAAATTTCCTCAAAACTTTTTTGTTAAAAGTGATACTGCTATCTCACACCGACGTGCTTCAAGTGTCGTCTAACAAAATCACTGCTTCATGCTTTGTGGAAATTCCTCTGCAACACCGCCGTCCTGGCAAAGGGTTATTGAAAATACTTTTTATCAATGCATACAATGCAAATTGATGCTATCTATCTACACGTGTCAGTTGTGAGCTGCTGTGTTTTGAGTTGTTGGAAATAATTCGTAGCCCATTAGAAATGTCAGTGGCATGAAACGCGTTTTTCATGATAGAACTTTAAGTCGTAAACTAGGTAACAAATCCAAGGAGAGACAGAAATTTGGAAACTTTACTTATTTATATATCCGATATTCAATAACCGAAAAGCAACTGCGGTCCTAACTCTTTCAATAACCGAACAGGAACTGCGGTTCTAATTCTTTCAATAACCGAACAGGAACTGCGGTTCTAATTCTTTCAATTACCGAAAAGCAACTGCGGTCCTAACTCTTTCAATAACCGAACAGGAACTGTGGTTCTAATTCTTTCAATAACCGAAAAGCAACTGCGGTTCTAATTCTTTCAATAACCGAACAGGAACTGCGGTTCTAATTCTTTCAATTACCGAACAGGAACTGCGGTTCTAATTCTTTCAATTACCGAACAGGAACTGCGGTTCTAATTCTTTCAATTACCGAACAGGAACTGCGGTCCTAACTCTTTCAATAACCGAACAGGAACTGCGGTTCTAATTCTTTCAATAACCGAACAGGAACTGCGGTTCTAATTCTTTCAATAACCGAACAGGAACTGCGGTTCTAATTCTTTCAATTACCGAACAGGAACTGCGGTTCTAATTCTTTCAATTAACGAACAGGAACTGCGGTTCTAATTCTTTCAATTACCGAACAGGAACTGCGGTTCTAATTCTTTCAATTACCGAACAGGAACTGCGGTTCTAATTCTTTCAATAACCGAACAGGAACTGCGGTTCTAATTCTTTCAATTACCGAACAGGAACTGCGGTTCTAATTCTTTCAATTACCGAACAGGAACTGCGGTTCTAATTCTTTCAATTACCGAACAGGAACTGCGGTTCTAATTCTTTCAATTACTGAACAGCAACTGCGGTTCTAATTCTTTCAATTACCGAACAGGAACTGCGGTTCTAATTCTTTCAATTACCGAACAGGAACTGCGGTTCTAATTCTTTCAATAACCGAACAGGAACTGCGGTCCTAACTCTTTCAATAACCGAACAGGAACTGCGGTTCTAATTCTTTCAATTACCGAACAGGAACTGCGGTTCTAATTCTTTCAATTACCGAACAGGAACTGCGGTTCTAATTCTTTCAATAACCGAACAGGAACTGCGGTTCTAATTCTTTCAATAACCGAACAGGAACTGCGGTTCTAATTCTTTCAATAACCGAACAGGAACTGCGGTTCTAATTCTTTCAATTACCGAACAGGAACTGCGGTTCTAATTCTTTCAATTACAGAACAGGAACTGCGGTCCTAACTCTTTCAATAACCGAACAGGAACTGCGGTTCTAATTCTTTCAATTACAGAACAGGAACTGCGGTTCTAATTCTTTCAATAACCGAACAGGAACTGCGGTTCTAATTCTTTCAATTACCGAACAGGAACTGCGGTCCTAACTCTTTCAATTACAGAACAGGAACTGCGGTTCTAATTCTTTCAATTACCGAACAGGAACTGCGGTCCTATCTAATATTAAATAAAGTGATAATGGAAATGGAGTACTATGCTAAATACAATGTATAATACACTCATGTAAAGACACTTTGGGTCCAACTTGAACGATAAATAGTACGATTGAGGCAAACGATTGATTTTTCATCTTGCATTTCACTTGCATTTCAGGCTTCAAAGCTGCCGTCTGATGTCATCGCTGTGTCCATTATGGAAACTTTGGAAGCGATTCTCTCCTCCATCGCCACCTGCTTTCCACATTCGGAGGTGATGAGCGATACTGCCTCGACTGGCGGAGAAAGTGTTGATGGGAAGCCAATTTCGAGCTCCAGTCCTTCTGCTGAACAGGTGTCAGCGCGGATTCAGGACTTGGTCAGCTACCTCGTCTGTCTTGGAGTTCTTGATCGACTCACCACCTATTTGAGTAATGTGAGAGGCCCTCTCGATAGCAACTGCAAAGCAGCAGCGTTCGTCAGGGTTTCCTTGAACTTCTTGGAAAGCATTTTGAAGCTTATGGCATTGAAGTGAGTGGATGAAAGTAACTAGTTTGCAGAGCAGTAGAACCACTACAAATTTGAGTCGAGTTCGAGTGTGAATTCGTCCAAATCGAATGGGTTCGAGTCCAGAGAGGGGATCCTTTTCCGCTGTTCTGCTAACATGACGATGAATTGGAACTGGAAGTAGTATTTTGTAATATTTCCTTTCTATTCTAGGCGTACATTGGATGGAAGGAAAAGTCGCGGGAAATCGTCAATCGATGATCCTACGCAATTGCTTTCGACTGTCCTGGCTACAGATTTGTTTGGATTGGTTTCACTTCTTTATGGTATGTTGCTTCATTCCGGTGCACCTTCGAAGAGAGACACCAGTCCTCCTCCACTGGCTGATGTCACTCAAGTCGTGACTATGAGTGGTCTGCGATTGATCAACGCCATGGCGGAACTAAGCCTGAATACAACTCAAGTAAGATTTCTTCTTTGAAAGAGAGAATAGCGATATTTGCAGGGTGGCGACCGTACCTGGGAATTGCCCTTAGATTCTATCGAGATGGACAACTAGCCCTTGAAAACCGCAAGAAGACGATTTAGTGACTATTCAGTGTTTCTAGTGCATAGTATCGATTTATTTTTTTTCTTTCCTTATTTTACGATAATTCACATTACTTATGAAATTTGCCTAGTAGTGTATATTACTTCCATTTTTCTCTCAAGTTCTATAATCGGATCTATATGAATTCCATATGAGATTTTCTTTGTGACCGGGAACGTTGCTCCCCAATGCATTGTCGAGTCACAATGTCATGTTCTTAGTCTGAGGATAGTCGTCTGTGACGCCCGAAAGGCCTCGCTGTATCATTGAATATTGCGTGAAGATCTTCGTTTTGAGTCTCCCTGCAGTAATGGTAAACTATTTAGTGACTTTTACCGCGTTTAATTAGCACAATTCCTTGATTTCAATTCTTTCTAATAATATTATCATCAAGTTTTCAATAATTTTATCCACTGTCATCGAATCTCAGTTGAATCAAGCAAGTTCGACATAGATGTGCATGGTACAACATCTAGATGGCATCTTGACTTACGAACTCAGTTTCCACATTACTCAGTCAATGATATCTAGAGAGACTCCATTCTGTCGTTGAAGCGTCACTTGTAAAATACCAGATGGTAGAGTTATTGTAATAAGCAACGACACATTATGTTAAAGTCAATTCATGGCTGCTCATATCAAAGTTGTGTGCCTATTGGTGTTCATTATAATTCGGTCGTAGAAGTGTAAACTCGTAATTATTGTAAAGGGACTGCAAAAATGTCGTTTTATGTGAGCAATTAAAAAAAATCTGCTTAACCTATGAAAACTGTAAGCCTGAGGTTGAATCATGTAATATAGCACTGTATAGCTTACCTGAGTCTACATATCCCTCGAGGCAACCGAGCTATATCATCAAAAATGCATTATAGACGTGATTTACTAGACTTCCAAACTCATCGTCCAGCTTGCTGGGCCTTTGACTTTGATTCTAAGTACCAACGAAAACTATGATACAGTTCAGCTGTGCGAGTTGGAGTATTCGCCCTCATCGGCCGGTACCTTTCCTAATTCCATAAGATGCATACAGTCCACTAGGCTTAGTGTCGGGTGTGTTGGGTAGCTGCTTGATTGGAGATTGGGTTGCTGGTGCCTTTCACAATTCCAGAAGATGCAGCGGTCCATTAGGTTTTCTGTCAGGGGCGCACAGTAACTGATAGCTGTTTGATTGAAGGCAAAGTAATATGATGTTCTCCTAGTTAACATCGAATCAAGTGAGAAGTACGAGGCATAGTGTTGTTATGCTGTATGGTTATCTCCTTTTTTGAAGCTGAGGAGTCACTTTCATCTAAGACCTCAG
This sequence comes from Prostheceraeus crozeri, assembly GCA_907163375.1. Classification (NCBI taxonomy): domain Eukaryota; kingdom Metazoa; phylum Platyhelminthes; order Polycladida; family Euryleptidae; genus Prostheceraeus; species Prostheceraeus crozeri. The sequence goes on along the minus strand of CAJQUW010004515.1, from coordinate 266,141 downwards.
ATTCTTTTCTGCATTTACGTCATCTTGAAAAAATACGACACAAATCACAAAATCACTTGTAGTGATGATGAGCACGTTTCGACTAGATGTTTTATTCTGTGACTCGAGCATCCTGTGCACCCGACAAAACCTACTGCTACATCCTATGAAGCTACAAAAGGTGCTGTATATACGAGGACAAAGTTTCCACCGATAAAGAAAAAGTGCACCTTTTGGCTCTCAGGCGTGAATATTTTTCATCAATAGCTTTTTTACTTTTGTCTATGTACATCACATTACTACAGGAAATAATTTTCATCAGAGCAATCAAGTTGTAATGAGAAACAAACTTATTTATATTATCAGAAATATTAAGAGCAAATCTTGAGATTTCAAATCATTGAAATAAATAATGAGGATAGTAGCAGATATACAACGCAGAATATCAAATCCTGTGCAGGCCTTTTGTGAAACGTCAATCTTGCAAAGATTGTATGGAATTGGAAATGCGGAAATTTTTGTGCTTCATATAACGTACACAAAATCGACATTCACTTTAAATAATCGCTGTGAATTTGTAACTGTGTTAGAGAAGAATTAAAGCATTATCAACCCATTTTATTGCATTCTTCTGCTAAATGGCACAAACTGGAACGATCGCCTCATATTATGACTTAAGTGAAGGTGACTAAAATATGAAGAATATTATAAACGTAGTAAGAATATTGGTATAAATTATTATATAATTATTTTATTTATTAAAATTTTATTTTTTATAATTTATTATTTATATAATTATTATATTATTATATATATATTAATATTGGAATATTAGGGCTGTTTAAAATAACACGTTTTTTTAATTTATAGAAAAGTGTTTTTTATCAATATATGTTTTTCATTTTCATTGCTTTAGAATAACGACAGTTCATATTTTCTCAAAGAATTATAGAAAAACATCATCAGCAAGGGAGCCAAGTTTGAATAACTCCTCAAAGAAATATGCCATCAAGCATTTTCATTAGACTTCCCTATTCAGTGCTCTTAAGATGATTGGCTATTTCATTAAAATCTTAAAGATTGCATGAAAATGAAGACAACAAGTCTTTCTCTATAACTTTCTATTTAACAATTGCAATAGTTTGATTATCACTTACAACTCATGCTGAATAACCATCTCTCTCTCATGAATACATATACGTGTATAATAGCATTTAAGATTGATAGTACAGATCTTTGAGCCATCATGATCATGACCAAAACAGGCTCAAATTCTTCGTTTATTCATTGAAATCTTATGTTTAATTAAACATTTGAAGTTGAGCAGGCGTCGGTATTAATCATTTTCAATAATAAGTGACTATCTTTTTAATTAAAAAACAAATCAAAATTAAAAAGACACAATTTATAAAAAACATGCGATGAAAAACATGTTTTTTTGCAACCCAATTACATATATTAAAATCAAGGTGGCGGCCGAGCCCGGGAATCGCCCGGGAATTTTGTTGGTGTCCGGGAATCGCCCGGGAATTTTGTTGGTGTCCGGGAATCGCCCTTGAATTTTAGCGAAACAGCCAATTTTGACCCTTAAATAGCCCGGGAATGTCATTTTATGATTTTTTGCCAATATGTTAAACGAGCATAATTTTCTGATTTCAACTGCTACTATTATGACTTTCATTGAGCCCACCATTTTTATTAAATTTCTTCGAATATTAATTGAAGTAACCAACATGTGGATGAAACATCTATGAGTACATGAATTTGTTTCGTTTTCATGTGACTGTAAATGATATTTGTTAGGCGATGGTTATGTCGTAGGCGCGTCGCTTACAATGAAATCGCTAATGATGAAGCTTAGCAAATAAGTAATGTTGCATCTTTCAAAGACAATGTGTGGCTATTCACGTCGAAGTCGATGGGTTGACTATAAACTAATTCGTATATGCAAGTATAAACTCGCAAAAAATCGTTTTTGTTTTTCTTTGTTTCTCAACGAGCTTACGTGTAATTTCGTAACAGACTCATGATATGGCAAATCGACATATTATGCAGCCTCTAATGATGTAATTAAAGTTGCGAGTTTTAGACAATAAAAAAGTCATATCTAAATCGTCGTCTATCTTCACGTTAAAAATTTCATAAGTTGTAAGATGCTTTGCAAGTGTAAAACTTTTTGAGCAATAATAGCTTTATTTAACACTTCAGCTTACTTACACGCTTTCACCCACACAAAGTTACGGAAGGATTTGAGGCCAAAATCATGCCAAAAAATTTTACCAACGCTGCCACCGACAAAAAAGTGCATCAAGATTTTCTTTGGTATTTTGAACATAAGTCTGGCTAAGCTGAGGCATGATTTCGAAACCTCACATTAAGTCGCGATAATAAGTCCACCTAAACCAATGGAACATATGTACAGACTACCGGTTCCAAATATCGGGGTCGCTAGTATATGCAACCAACCAACCATTTGGAGCTTCTTCTAACCGTAGAGATTTTGTTCTCTACTCCGGTCACGACTATGCCAGAAACGTGAAAAATAAATCAACAAATACCGCTCTAAGCATCAAAGCAAGCAAATTTTGCTAGCCTATGCCATATGCCTAGAAAAAAGCCTAGCTATTTAATACTTGGATGCATGTACTTGCCGGTTAACCGCGATGTGCACGTATGCATTTCTGAACACACACCACATTACTAATTGACGGTCAAGTAAAATATTTTCAAGAATGCGGGATTGTCTATAAGAAAGTCCATCAAACATTTGATGACATGTACATTAGTAAGTCTATGTATTGTCTTTGAAAGTAATCAGAGCCATGAATGTTTCTTGAATAAATTTACTTGGACCTACACATTTAGCCGATTAGCTATTTTTTTAAACAGACACCCTCTCATGGCTTTACTCTCTGGTTTGTAGCTTGTGAGCTATTCATGAAATCTGAATGATTTTACAACGATCGGTTTTTTCGTACTTTTTGATAATCACAGAATATTTCATTTTCATCAACTGATTCATATGATTTTTGCTCTTAGCAATTTTTTCAGACTTCAACTTATATACTTTCAGACATAAAAGGCTGAAGTTAATAATTGGCTCTTGAGACCTGATGTTTTCAAAAGATATGTATTATCAGTTCATTGTATATACATTTTAATTTTTCGGCACGTTGTGAATATTATTTCAATAAACAACTAGAAGCTCACGGAATTAATTACACAATGTGAAGAAGAAAGTTGAATTATTTTCATTAGGAGGAAGACAAAGTCACACATGAGTTAAATGAAACCAGATAAAGAAGCTTCTGCCATGGTTCTATCCGATGGTATTGTCTTCAATACAGAGGCAACATTACTGCGTTGCACCGTATTTACTGAATCAAGAAAGTGCGAGAGCTTGATTCTTAGGCATTATACTTGACTCTGCTCGAAACATCAGACACAAATTTCACGACTGGCGGTTACCATGCTCCCATTGTTTCTACACATGCTGATAGAAGGAGGATGATAATTCGGAATTCTTTTGGCGCTTACGGTCTTCCTTCATTGTGGCAGTTTTCTTGGTTGCTCATGTCGATATTTATTGATAAATTGGTGTCATCGTGCCTTTGTACGAGTTCGTATTGTACGTGCCTTTGTACGAGTTTACCTTTGTTCGTATTAACCTGTGCTTTCTCACATCATGGCATGAATGCAGTGTAGCTCAAAATGACGTGTTCCAAAATGTAATTGCTTCAACTAAACATATTTGAATATTGAAGCCTGAGTACATCTAGATAGAAATACGGCTAAAGACAACTTTATAGAATGTTATGAATCAGATAATGACAAGGCTGTGTTTTGTGATCGTCAGAAAGTTCAGGAAGTGAATTTTCCTGTCGATAGGAAATCATTTAGATTCCGTAAGTAGTTCACTGGCTGCAGGCCATTGAGGAAAGTAGATGGTTTTCATCTTGTTTTCATCTTATGAACCACCGCTCACAGAATTTAAAAAAATATTAAAAACTGAGGTCGATTGAGTCAAATATTGTTCACGTCAAAATTTGATGTCAAAATTCAAATAAGAATTGTCTAAAATTTTACGATGAAAGCAGTTTAAAGAAGTGTCCCGATAATTATCGAGCGATGTAGATGGAATAATATATCTGGTCAATATTAAAGAAATGCCGTGGAAATTTGATGAAACAGCCCGGGAATCGCGCGGGAATTTGAAGCATGAAATCTGGCCGCCACCCTGTAAAATTGATAATTGTGATAAGTAATAACATAGAGTCATACGATGACCGGTTATTCAGACCTGCCCGGTAAAGCCTTAATTTATTCAGAATCAGTGTTGTCATTTTGTTTTGAAGTTCACAAACATCTGTGTATGTTGTCTGTGAGGTGATTGGTCATAGAAGATCGTAATAATCATGCTAATTATTGACATTTAATTAATATTCTATGAATTTTTTATATTTTGGACAAAAGTTAGTTTTTAGCAATGCATTACATGATACATAAGCATTTCAAGTTTATTTTTTAAAACATGTATATACCACGTGTCATGTACATCTCTATTCCACATGCTGAAGATACTGCCACCAAGTCATGAGGTTGTGTATGATGAGGTAATGTTGGATAAAGATTGTTGTTGATCATGCAAGAGAAGATCCCTCACGAACGATAGAATCGCACGCGCGCATTCATAATTATTTTTCACTTGAGAAGTAAGGTCAGACTATCCGAATAAATATTTACTTGAAACTAGAGCGAGCGGCTTCGAAAAATATTCCTCAGTTATTGATCCTAGCTGAGCAGCTTTGCTGTCGCGGATATCTTCCTTCTCATCACATCGGCTTGAAGGCAGTGGGAATTGGCAAGAATCGTCGACATGTCTGTTTTTGGTCGCCGAGTGAAATGTGTCGTTAACAGAAATAAACTCTGAAGCAAAGAAGGTCAGCGCTTTGCCATTTTAGCAAGAGAACGAAAGCAGAGAAATTATTGGAAGTATCTGAGAAGGAAAGCAGTTATGGAAATTATGCGGCAGTTTTTTCAAGGATTTCTCTTTTCCATATATACGTTGGCAGACTGTTTTCTTTCAGAGTGATGTTATAAAAAGCTATCCACTGAATCAAATTTCGAACACAGGAAACTGAAATTGATTTACGTCAATTTCTTAGTGAATTGACGCTTTAAACCCTCAAGGAAAAATTGTTGATGCGTAAATACTTTAGTTAGCACAATTACGAATACTCAGTGAAAACAGTAAAACCTCATAAACCGTTCTCGATTTTTCAACGCCGTTTAGATGACAGCATATTTTTCAATTATCTCCTTGTTAAAAGGTTGAAAAGCTGCATCAGTGTTCGTTGATAGTTTTAGTTTTGAAGCTATTCTCAAAATGTCTAGCTAAATATCCGCAGTGATATGTGATCAAAGCCACAATTATCCCCACAATTGTCCACAATCCAAACAGTAAAGTTGAATGATCAACACTTTGAATGACCACTACATTAATTCTCAAGTTGTTGAAGACATTCTCCGAAACTGCAATACCTCTTATAATAGAATAAGTCATCGAATCAGACTAATGCTCTGTGAAAGCCACGTTGCAAAGGATGTAAATAATAAATAAATGAACGTTGTTTATACTCGGAAGCAAATTAGGCATGGAGCCTTTCTTCCATGTGGCCGAGTTGTCATTTATCTCACTCTCATTCTTTTTGTGCTGAGTGTTTAGCAAAAATGTAGAATGTAGAGTGTGCCTATTTTGAAAGTCTTCGGTTTGACCCGACCAAGATTTGAACCACGGTCTCCCGGACGCAGAGCGAACACTCTACCACAAGGTCACAGCGCCGGTGGTACTTGTCGCATCTTTATTCATTGATATTGATGTTTTGTGTAGTGGACGTACAAACAGCACACGATTATACATGCTGACAATGAACATGGAAGGATTCACTGAAAATGAATTGTACAGTTAGCCATTCATCCGCAGGGGTCTTACTCGGCAAAAAAAAATCTTAGCTTTTATGTTCCTTTAAGCAGGACCCAGCGTGTTGTGTCTAATGTCATGTTCTAAAACGTTTTTTAAAATGTTACTTTTAACATGTCACCACGTTTTTGGAACCCAATTTGCGATTTTTTGAAATTAAAATGTCACTTAATTATTGAACACAGCGAAAAGTGAGTGTTTATAACCCAACTTCTACCACTAGCATGCATGTCCTAAATACAAATTATAATATCGGAATGCATCAAAGTAATATGTTTTAACATGCAGTGACGCGTATGATTTGCAAACTTAATTAAGACATCTCCTCTAATATACTCCGCGGCGTTTATTTACAATCGTCCACAGTGTGTTTTAAAGCACGGCGTTTATTACAATGTACGATTTTCTGATGATGAGATTTTTCCAAATTCAGTACCAACAATAATTGCAGGCATGTTAAATTTGCGGAAAAGTATCAATAAGAACTGAAAACTCATGTAATATCCTTCTTACTGCATTACCGATTTATTCAATGCCGACAAGGCATGATGGCTTCGACGATGATTCAGCGCAGCGTGGGACTCATTTCTTGGAATAACCGGTACCTGTATTAGCGGATTCCCTTCCATGGTTACTTGAAGACGGGCCTCACATTAAATTTGAGCGTGATGACTCGGTGCTCGACGGTACAGTGTAGTAACACCCAGAGACAGGAGCCATCATTAACAACATGCAACTTGCAGGCCAGGGTGTTTTTTAGCAAAGGTATTACGCCGTCCCTTCCAATGAGAATAGTCCTTATACAAAGCATGATACACGTACGACGTCGATGACGATGTAAAATCAGATGAAGAGTGTGTGGTTGAGTGTGACGCCTTTGTCACGTGACTTCTTTAATTGTGACGAGTTATTTATTCATTGATTATAATTGCTATAACAGCTGATGTGTGGTGGTGAGGGTTTGATCCTGCCAATTGACACAATCGCTCGTAGTCGTTCGTTGGTAATCGTTGGTAAGAGCACAGGTCTAATTAACCTTGGTCGTGGGTTCGAATCCTACCAACCGCACATCTTCTGCATGGCAATTTGATCTAGCGTTTATTTAATTTCATTGTTGTTAATTTATCATAATATAGACTGCACTAGCTAACGTGCAATATCATTAAGCGTTACAATGACGTTTGCAACTGTTTCTTAGCTTGAGAACAAATGAAAAATGAAATGATGTATGTACTCCACATGGTCAATCTTTTCTGATTCTCTCGATATCGCAGATGCGGCGTTTAATAAAGCGCTCTCTCAGCTGCGCCGCTTACTAGAGCGTTGCCTATTTGAGGAAATACGGCATCCTTTGAGAAATGGTATTTTGCGTCGCTACGTGGAACTTGTCACTACCTGTAGGTAAAAATAAAATTGCGTAGAACATTTAGCTCACTGAATTGGATATCGTGGATTGGAGGATGAAATAAACTCTTGAAGTAGAATTATAGATGCGTAATTTGGAGAATGTATCAATTGCTTGACAATGGCTGTAGCATCACCCGAAACATGGCGTTTTTCCTGTGTAATACTTTTCATTAATTCGGAGAACTATTTTTTTCCAACCCATCCGAACACTTGATCAGAATAAATTACATTTCATAAGCACATTAAATAATCTTGTCTTGCGTTTAACCTATCTGTTCAATCAAGTTTTCTAAAAAAGTATTAGGTAAGTAACTTACAGAAGTGAAATTCGAAAATGCATGACTGATCTAACAAATAGCGGTTTATCAAGCTGCTCGTCTCCTGTTAATGACGAATTCCCCTCTGCTGAAAATGCACGTTAGCGGAAGTGACTGGAGTGGCAACAATTGCGTGCACTTCTCTTCTCAAGCTCGGGTAGAGTGCAGATCACCGGAATGTTCTTTATTTTCCTTCATCGTTGTGGAATAACATGGATTCTAAGCAGCTTGGCTTAGCTTGAACTGGCTAACCCATCAAATTATCTCAAACTAAGCCATAGAGTAGGCATAGTAAGTAGAGTGGTAACTCCGCATTTATTAAATCCACAATGTGTATGCATTTTCGATTTTAGTAAATGAACTCGAGGAGGACATAGCTGGTAATTGTTACCAAATGTGAGATATGCAAATTTTTGCAGTTTTGAAGAAATTGCCACGGAATTGAATGATCATGATTGTATGCAGAAGGAATGATGGTATACTTTACAGATCCCCGTGTCATGACAGCCTTGGAGATTTAATTTTTGTTAAATTAGCAATTCGATGGGTTGCTATTATGCTTTCATGCTCAACCTCAAGAGTATTTTCTTAAGCGTGATCATATCACAGGCAACCTGCCACGGCAGAGCAAAATCACATAATCAAAGACAATGATTTCAATTAACTTTGAAAGATGTAAATGGCCGGGTCCACATCACTATTCAGATTTAAGAAATGAAACATGAATTTAGTGATCGAATCATAAAATTGTGCCAGTGAAAATTGAATTAAAAACTTGAAATTTCAGCCACAGAAAGACAAAAAGATCTCAGCTTTTCCATGAAGACTTACATTATAATGTAGTTCATGATATTTCTTTGAATCAGATTAATTTCCGCTTAGTTAGTTAGGATGCTTATTAGCCAATATTCATTCATTTTGATGCCCAACTTGTTTCATACTACTTATATAGGGACGTCATCTCGGTAGTATATAAATTGGCAAAATTTTGACTTTTTCAAAACTGCTCAAATAATTTTTTGGACCATGGGAACGTAATCTCCGCAAGAAACTGAATCTTTTCATATAAAAATTTTCAAGAGTATACAGATACTTTTTGAGTCGACACTCTACCTTTATATCCTTAATCAGTGAGCTAAAAAACATTTTCAGTTAATCCTTGTTAACCCGAAAATGAAGCTCGAACACGAACATAGCACAAAGAACAAGGTTCAACTGGATACAAAACACAATCAATGTTGTATGTGTGACGAGCGCAGACCTCTACTGTGACTTTTTCAGGGATATACTTGAAAATTCACATCAGTATGTATTCACAACTTCAGAAATTCACACAGTAATTTGAATAAAATACTAGGCGAATCTGTTGTGCTCACTCGTCATTACGTCATCTCCAGAAGCAGGTGGCAGATCATTTTTCCGCTACAGCAAAAGATAAAAGGGCCAAAATCCATAATTTTAGGGTAAGATCCCTGCGCTGATTAATGCACACGTGAATTTATGCCACTTAGTAAAAAGAAATGCAACAAAAAAATAGCCATTCTGTGTTAAATTATTTGGAGTTATGTCTGTTTGAGGATACCATGAAGTCGCATCCAAATGTTGATATCGATTATAACTAATTAATATCATATTGAAGTTTAGAGCATTAAACCACAACTTGCAAGTTGTCAGTGGCATTTATGAAAATCGACTGAGATATGAAGACGTTGATGTGAGCAATAGAAGATTCTCGGGTAGGAAATTTGTATAATATGTATTTTTTGATTGAATGCTCAAAATAACAGAAATTACGACAGGAGTCAGTACAGGCATGATGCCACTGCGAAAGTACAGCTGAGTTTTACAAGTTGATGAATACGCAAATTCCAAAATATCTTGAAAAAGATAGAGTTCCAGCAATCTACTAAAGACACTACAAACTAAAGGACATTTAGAAGCAAATTTCAGTTCCTGATTTTTCTCCTCTCCTTCCTCATCACGATATTTTTGTTGTTGAAATTGACCGCATGCCTGAAATGTACTGTTTGATGTCTGATGAAATTTGTATAGTTATGTTTTGAAATGCGAATGTTTTTTGTTCACATGTTTCTTCCATGTTTTCCAATGTATTTGGAAATAGGCATTTACCTACTACTGTATTTCCTTTTCGAAAATTGATTTGATACATTTGATACAGGCACATATAATCGAGGTGTAATGACACATCAACTACACAAAGGCCTTTAACGATGATGACTACGTATGATGATGAACCTCGCTTCTGATAGGATCGTTCTCTTTCTGCAGGTTGTTTTGGGAGAGGAAGGAACGGTCTTGCAGCTGCGCCATATCTTCTCCTATTTGTTGTGGTATTGTGGCCACATGTCCTCTAGTCGGTCCGGTGTCTCAACAGAAGTCTCATGGCGATCGCTGCTTCATGAAGTCGTGCTTTGTGTCGGACACTTCACCGTCTGCCACTCAGATAATCAAAATTGTCTGCAATCCGGTCAGTCGCCGACCGTCTTGCAATTGCTGTGCCAATTACCTTTCGAGTATTTCTCCGACCGACGTCGAACTCAAGTGCTTTATCCGACTCTCATCGCTGCATGTTATGAGAACGATGCTAACTCCCAGATCGTAAAATCCGAGTTGAGCCTGTCATTGCTGGCTAATTTTATCGAGGTAAGTACTCATCCCAAATATATAATAATGCTTGTTTCTCATGCTCTTCAAAAATTATTGAGTAGTATGTAGAGCAGTATTATCAAGGAGATCTAGATAATATATTAACGTACTAATTTCGTATCTAGATCTCCTTGAGTATTATGTATAAGAAGAAAAATTGATTCGACTTCAGAGGCTCGGCTTGAATAGTGAACACATTGTGACCATAACTTACTTGAAAAATGACCGGAATTACATACATCAAGAACATAAGAGTGATTTCCATAACACATTGGTTAAGTATTTGACCTAGCCACAGGTGTGAGATTTTCCCGGGATTCCGGAAATTCTGTACTCGCAGACGAAAGATGACAGTTCTATTTCTAAACCAGTTCGACGAATTTTATTCAATATTTTGGACTCTGCAAATAGTAGTTTCCGGTGTCTACCACTGCTTTCTTTTTTCAATGTGCTGCAGCTCATTATGGGATCACTAGTCGACAAAATAAGTATCTGATTATGTCACAGAACTACATTCATCTGTGCGCGCTTCGGTTTCCTAGAAAGGAAGGGTTATATGTAGCTTTAATATCGAAATGGCGCATCACAGAATTAAACAACTTGCTCCTTCTCGAATGGATAATTCGTGTATCGCTAGCTATTGGAAATGGCAAACAATAAGCTGTCAGCAGGGGATACTAGAGCCAGTGAGAGATGCGTGCGTGCTGTGATATCACTTCGCACACACCAAAACACACATCGCCTGGCTAACATTCGATTCAATGTATGCACTATACAGTGAGCAATGCCGAGGAGAGGATGTGAAATCATCAAGTGAACTAATTTCCGTACGCCTGCTACTTTCTTTAATAGTGATCGGAAGGGCCAACATTATGGAGAAAGCTTGTGCGCAATGATCTGAATTCTTGGAATCTGAAGGAATTTTTGGCAATCGAAGCACCTTGCTTGAACTCACCTTAATCCGCAAGCGACGCACGACTTTTTTCCTAACTCTGTAAGGTACTAGGAATTCCTTTTTGCCCACTTAATAAGTTCCTTGATGTCCATTTCGAATTAATCACACTTCTAGCAAACTGAAGCAGATAAACAAAATATTTAATTCTGTGGCTTATGTATATATATATACATGTATATACTGTACCTAGTTCTAAATGCATAAATTGATAATAGGTTTCGAAACAACTGGCATGCATGTCTGGTGATGGTTGTGATTATGCGAGTAAAATGGTGCTACTTGCGCTTTTTGCATGCTCGTATTTACAGCACATTACTGTGCACATGTCTTACTTGAAGGCAATACCGCACATACAGGTGCCTGTTTTCTCTACTACTAACAAGCAAGCAGCGACATTGAGGTGCATACGTATAAGTTTTCTGCAAATACTCTATGTAAATGTCTGACTGTGTCAGTCACTTCCAGACCACCAGTATGGGGGAATAGTGACATTGAATCATCATTTTTTGATGGTTCACCATGGTTTAGAACACGCCGAATAAAGATAGATTTTAGGAATATGAAGGATGATGACCATCTATATTGAAGCGACGTTGATGAGTATATTATTTCCCATATAGAATTTCATATATGCGCTGTCAGACCTGTGTTGTAATTGCAATTACATTTTCTGATGAGTAATTGTAATCAATTAAATTTGTAGACATGTAATTGAGAAGTCATTACAGTTGCTTTGCCGTCAGCACTGTTGAATATTCATTCAACATACAGGATAAACTGCTTTACTCTCCTCGTCGATAATGCGCTACAGTAACTGCTAGTAATACGACATTCTGAAGTTATACGTATATGTGTACGAAAGTTTCAACTACCAGTAACTTTCTTAAAGGAACTTAAGATAATCTTATCGTCAAAATACAAATTAAGAGCCTGCATTTTTCTAAAGTAATTGTGAAGTAATTGAAATATAATTGAAGAAAAACGGAGCAGATTGTAATTGTAGTCGATTACATTTCATGAGTAATTTTCACAAGTCTACACAATGTAATGATATAACTTTTCATCTTTGAGACTGAAAGTGTTCTTCCCTTTTTATCAGCTCACATGACAGCCTGTGATTCAGATTTAGTAGTCGATCTGAGGATATTTCTCTCGCTTCAGGAACACATCAAGAAAGAGGGAGAAAGTGGATCCATTGACAAAGATCAAATATCTCGAGCAGATAAGCGTATGGAGTTACGAACTCGCTTCTCTAATGATCTCTGGTCAAAGGCGCTCTCATATTTCGCTAGTTGATGACTGACCAAATCCACGGCCAACATTCCCTTTCGTATCTCAGCTCCCTCGACCTCTTCCCTATTCGGACGATCAGTACGACGACTCGAATGAGTCTTGGACTACTGTGTGTGACTGCTAACATATTCTCTCATGAGAAGACTGAAACCTCTCATTCCATCTGATGTTTGATATTTCTTTAACATTTTCATTCTCTTGATAATTTTGTACTATAGAAATGACTGAACCGAATAAAAACGATCATAATTATCGAGAAATTCGATGCCTAGCATCAAGAAATAGATGTTCTAAACGTTATTCGAGAATATTCATTATAGTACGGGATGGCTGCACTGCATAGAAAGGAAAAATAGAAGAATGAAATGTGTTACATGAAAATGCATGATTTTTCTGACTTAGTAGAACATGAATGTAGAATGTACGCTCAATTGAAAAAATGAAGGTACTTGCATCAAACAGAAAAAGAGAAACGCACATCATTGTTCGTTTTGCTTGATCGTGTTTATGTATCCTCTTTGCATGCATGTTCTTTTAGTATTTTGGAAAAGTGCATTCTACTGAGTGTCTGCTTCAGTAGTCAGATTGTCATGTATTTTCATGTCATAGATTTTATTCTTCCAATTATTTCCTCATTCTTGCTAAGGTGTTTTCTTGCAGATATCTTTGAATCTTTGTCTACAAGTTTGGTGCCTAATTCCCATCCGATAAGTCAGCGCAAAGAGTTTTCCTTTGTGTGAAAAATCTACCATTCACCATGTTATTTATCGCAAAAAGTATGGTTGATTACAGTTGTAAGAATGACAGATGCATCGAGAACAGATGTATCGCTATTATTCGTTTCAGAATTTCATCGACCTTTTGCAATTTATTATTTCTAGTCCACAGATTTTGAAGAGTCTCACTTTATTCTGTTCTCCATGAAATGCTGAGATTTTGTGTGTTTCCACGCTGCTGGTACCAGTGTGATATAAACTAACACGTTTAATTTTCACCTGTTTCGAATGGACATCGAACCAATGCTTTCGTATTGATGGAACTTTCGCTATGTCCGACTTTACAGATACTGTTTCGAAAATAAGAAGCGTTGTGAAACGCTGGTCCTTCGTTTTCTGTATTCTTGATTCATTGTCAAGTGTGATGTTTGTTTAGTGAGCTGGATCAATAAAATCTTCATGAGATCACTATGATATCTGTCTTCTCATTGGTCTTTACAGACATCTGAATATTGAAGAACTAGCAGAACAGAAATGCGTTTATCTTTAAATGAATGCAAGCAATCCTGTACGTAAGCAATCCATTCAGAGCTGAATAGATGCTTATGTAATTACGTTTATGCAGACTTTCAAGTGCACCTACTTTTTCCTAGAAAAACCTTTTGCCTATGTATCGGATGCTCTTTCAATAGTAGTAATTTATATAATGCACTAGGTGACATGCCACGCGTAATTACGGAACACCCCAAACATCCGTGGTTAATGACATTCTATTCTTTTACGCGCGTGCATACGCACTGCACTAAGAGTCAGAAATCATTTGATCTGATGCTGTCAAAACATGGGGAATGTTTATGAATACGCACAGGCGAGCGTTTATAGTTTCCGCGTCGTCTACGGCTGTCCGCGTTGCCGCTTGAACCACGGATGAACCGCTAAGCATGTATTCTGTCTTCATTGAGCATGAAATTGAGGTCCTAAAGAGGTACAGGACTGCCGACAGATATTGCAGCAATGTCACGCATAGCCACGGATGTTTAGGCTCATGTGTAATTACGCGCAATTGAGCGTGGCGTGTCACCTAGTGAATATCAATCGAGATAAGTATGACGTTATAGATCACTCCAAATCATAATTGTCTTAATTTTCGGGTTGCTGTTTGGTCATCAGTCGTTTGCAAGGTGAATATCTGTAGACCCGACAAACGTAATTTTAAACGCACCCTTTTTCTTATTACTCCTGTGAACAATTGCCACAACCGTTCAGAGGAATTTTTTCATGTGATGCTGCTGAACAATTTTCACTCAGCAAAGCAAAGGTGTCTTACCTTATTTTGAATGGTTTGGATCCCCACTTTCGACAAGAATTGTGTAAAGCGAGTCTGGAGTTGCGTTCACATTGATGTTTGATGAAACCGCGCAAAAATTCACAAAACCGGAGGCAATGTGATTGGCTTGCTGGATATTGGTCTGAAAGACGAGTCAAATTCAAGTTTGTCATTTAAGGCTCTGGTGTTCGGCCATGCCAAAGGCGACCAGGTTTCTGAAGCCATTGTCCAGACTTTGAGCGAAGAAGGGCTCGAACAGCAAGCAGCTCATCAGTTTAGGCTCAGATGGTTCAATCGTCAGCAAATCCATTTGGAACAAGCACAAGAGCTGATCTCATTTCCACAGGCTAACGAATAGGCGTATAGCCATACGCCACTTTTTAAACGCATCACAACTTTGATTTCAACATTTATTTGGATGACAAATAGGCCTATCGACATACACGTACTATGCAACTTATTTCAACTTTTCCTTTGAAAATTGCGTTGACGAAGTGACGCCCGCATCACAAACTGTCCTTTCTAATAAGATTTCGAATTCAGGACTATTTCCAATAGAAAGAGCAACCTCAGAAACCCACGGTAATTTCTTATTCTCAAACTCTCAAATTTTGTGGATACGCCCCTTCGTCTACCAAGGGACATTTAAATGCAGATGATGCTCTAGCTCAGTGGGATGGGCTCTCCTTTTGCAGGC
Source organism: Prostheceraeus crozeri (assembly GCA_907163375.1). Lineage (NCBI taxonomy): Eukaryota > Metazoa > Platyhelminthes > Polycladida > Euryleptidae > Prostheceraeus > Prostheceraeus crozeri. Next base: position 250,803 of record CAJQUW010004515.1, on the reverse strand, counting down.
CTTGCGTACTTCCTCTTATACAAGTTACTTTTATTGTACTTCACGAGTTCGTAAGCCGGGAGTTTCGTGCGCGAATGGTGGTTTCGCTTGCATTTTCACAATAGAGTGTTTCCTCAGACACTTCAACTTTGTCACATATACATATTTCTTTCTCGATGAATCCAATTTCTTCGTCTCCTTGGCTGGGGAACGGGGTTGAGTATCGAAGACCGTTGCGATTCTGTAAATGCAATTCTAAAGATTAAGGATTCGTTAGAAAGTTGGTTTTGACCTATCTCAGTCGTGTAATTAGTTAAGCAAACGTACATTCTCTCTCAGCTTCCCGGCTGCGCCAAAATTCCAGAAGCAAAAGGCAGTAAGAGATCACTATGTGGATGAGATTATGAAAGTTTACTACCGGTATTATACGCATGCGCGCCAAAATTCATCTGTCTGAGCGTTTCTGATCTGATATTGAGACTTGAAAACTGGCTAAGTTGTGTTAAGTTATCAAGGCAAGATGCATACAGATAAATTGTCTGATAAAGCTCAAGAAATGGGCCGTGAAACCATAAAATTAAATATCAGCATCTGTTGATCATGATGCAAAATTATATCGAATAACACTACCTTATTGCTTTACAACTATAGAGATTCTCTCAGGTCTCGTCAGAGCAAACACCAACTCTTAGTCGATCATTTCATGAAATAGGCCCTACATGTATATTTCGGAATTCTAGTCTTAGCCGGTTGCAACCAGCAGGGTTTATGGTGGCAGGGATCGGTGCCGGACCGTCGTATTCAAAACCGGCCGGTCGGTGGCTGACTTATTAAAAAACCGACTAGTACACTGCAAACTGTGTAATACCAATGCTGCTTACGAAATCGATGTACAAAACGAGAACAATAAAATGTACGAAAGCGCTATTGTTCGTGCTCATATACTACGAAAGCGATTGGCTTTCCTGCTGGATTATCTTTGTCATCCAATAGGAAAGCCAATCGCTTTCGTAGTGTATGACCACGAACAATAGTGCCTTCGTACATTTTGTTATTCTCGTTTTGTACATCGGTTTCGTAGTCATAATCAGCCGTCTTTCGTAAGTGTTCTGGATGGGACAATCGCTGGCGTCTCTGTACCAGTTGGTTAAGGTTGATCGTTAGAGATTATTTGGTGAACGTATGCCATTAGAAATTACTGAATTTCCACACATTACACATGAAATAATGAATGGCCTACCGGTACTCTGGATGAGCGAGAGTTACCTTTTACAATGCAATATTATGCGATGCAATTATTCGTGCTTTGATCACATGTTTTGTGCAATGAGCAGTAATGCGCACGTAATGACTTAGGCCTACTTGTCTAAAGAGTTGTAGGCCTACTTTATAATTTATGATAATGCCAACTGTATTTTCAAAGTCAATCAAACACAGGCAAATTGAAAACAGATAACCAAAATAATGATCCGAACGGGCATTGATATAAAGATAACATTGATACAATAATGATATATGCGTTTATCTATACACAGTTTTAGGCTTGCTTTAAGAGGTTAACAAATTCTAAGTTCCAATATTACAAAAGTTTTTCTAACGATGAAAGTTCTGAGATGAGCAATTTCATCACTGACTAAGTGCTGATATTGCGAAATGTTTTGTCTTCGACGTGCACACTTGATTAAATCACTGAAATGAGATTTGTTTCTTCACTTGTGAGGGAACTCTAGTGATTTGCAACGTCAATTGAGAACTCTCTCCTCTGCAGTTTAAATTGAAATCTTTTGAGTTTACATTGGTAACCGCGATGCCCAACATGCAAACCCACCGGACGCCCTTGATTGCGACCAACCAATGGTGTTATCTTTGTTCGTGCTTATTTATTGAATTTTTTGGTCTTGAACTTTTTGGGACAAGATTTTGACTTCATAACTATTTATTAGACAGAGTTGGAAGTCAATGAATAATTCCGATATCATGATCAATGTCATTTTAGGCGAAAAAAGGTGATAGGCGACCTATAGAACTCAACTTTCAACTAAATGAATGAGCCATCTATTAGAATTCGGCTGCATCTACCTCCAATAAAAATCAGCTACAAATTCTCATGGTTGGAGCAGAGAGTGAAGCTCAAAAGGATGAAATATATGTTTCGTAATAGCAGTTTTCATAACAAAGCCTTATAATTCATGTCTGAACAACTTCAGCTACTTCAGAAAATCTTCTGAATACTACAAAACTGTTCGTGTGATACCAGAATCGGACAAGGAAAACAATATCGATTATTGGTAATATCTAATCGATGAGCGAAAGGACGCTTAAGCGGTGAAATTGAAGCATAGAAACATGTGAATCAGTTGATGAATGTAAAACATGCAATTATCATTATAAAGTACAAAATGAACTTTTCTGTCATTGTGAAACAATTTAGATCCGAATAACAAACATTAGATCCCATAACAAAATTGTCAGCAAGCGAAATTTTAGAATCATTTGATGTAGCGTGCACATTGTCTCGTCTTGATGAGCAACCTGCTTTTTGCAATGGCTACAAGTGATGCGCTGACGTGATGCTGCAAAAGTAGTTACGAATGTTTTCGGAATGTGTTTGACAAGACAATATACCAGGCTTTTGATTAACTAAGTCCATTATTAAAAATGGTTTATCCATTATGATTACCCTACTAAAGTCGATTATTAATAAAATTACATATATTAATAAAAATATATATTATAAAATTTACTCTTGTGCGTAAATCTTTTGAAAGCTAATTTTGTAATTTCCAAATATTTCAAATCTTACCATGCAGCCTATCAAGATCCAAAGTTTGATAACAGTGCGAAGTTTTGTAGCATGTTTTGTATTGAACATGCTTTAGAAGTTCCATGATATTTTTCAAGCATAATGAATGACGAATGACGAATGACCTGATGACTGAAATGGAGGAACGTGTCAACAGAAGGCAAAATCTGATTGTTTTCGGTGTTCAGGAGAGTATGAATGGCAGCCTTGAAGAGCGAAAGGAAAATGATAAGGACATTATAAACGCCATTCTAGATGAAATTGATGGAGACTCTGATGAGGTTAAGTCAGTCACAAGAATTGGCAAAATTAATCAATCCAGACCGCGAATCATGCGGGTTACTTTCAACAACTATGAGTCTAAACTGTCTGTCCTTAGGAATGCAAAGAAGCTCCGTGAATCGATGACTTACCGACATGTATATATCAATAATGACCTCACGAATATGCAACAAAGGGAATTTAAGATTCTGAGGGAAGAATTCAAGGCAAGGAAAAGTTCTGGAGAGGATGTAGTAATACGTGGGGGACAGGTGATGTTGAAGACAAAAGTCCCAAATTTTCATTAAGTGATTTTACATTCAAACCTCCAGTTCCTCATGTTATTCTATCGAATGTTCAATCTCTTCGACCAAAACTTGATGACCTTGCAGCTATATCATCCCTACGTGCACCTCATATTATAGCTTTGTGTGAGACATGGCTGAGTGAAAATGTGTCTGACGATGAACTTCATCTTCCTAATTATTCAATTTGTCGGAAAGACCGTTATGATGGTCGCCGTGGTGGAGGAGTTTGCACTTATATTCGGAGTGATGTCCCATATTCTATTGTAGATATTGCAAACCCTCTACAATTTTTCGAATGTCTTTGTTTGCATGTGTTGTCATTTGATATTATGCTTTTTGTAATGTATATTCCACCTCAGCTATCTGCTTTCCAACTGTCACAGATAAATTCGCTTATTGTTAGTTCGTGTGATCGTTTTTCAAATGCAAATATCATGATTGTTGGTGATCTCAACCATTTTCAGACTGCTGAATTAGAAATATCCCTTGATTTGTCTCAAGTTGTAAATTGTCCTACTCGACAAGAGTCCATTTTGGATAAAATTCTTCTGAGTAGTTCGTTGTCATCTTTGTATTTCTGTGATGCTAGCAAGTGTCCTGTATCTGTGGAGGCACCTATTGGGAAATCAGATCATTGTATTGTTTGCATCAGGCCTCCTTTCTGTATGAAGGATTTTTCTGACGGGTCCTATACCGTCACTGTTTTTGATTACAGAGAGAGTAATGTCATAGAGTTTAGAGACATTCTTCAAAAATACCCATGGCATCACTATTACAGCTTGAATGAAACAATTGAAGCTAAATGTGCTATATTTAATGACATAATTCATAGAGCCATGTCCTGCATTCCTCACAGTACGGTGAAGATGAACGGTAATGAGAAACCATGGCTTACCCCCAAAGTGAAGCACCTGATAAATCTTCGTTTTCATGCCTATCGTCAAAGAAACTTTCCCCTGTACCATCACTATCGTGTAAAAGTTAAGTCTGAGATAGAAAATGCAAAGCAGGCATGGGTCAGAAATGTAAAGGAGAGACCTAATGGCATTTGGAATATTGTGAATAAAGTAAGAGCCAAAAACAACGAAACTCGTCCACTCAATAAAGAATTCGCAGAGGCAATCAATAATCAATTTGCTTCAAACTTTTGTGAATCCCCTAACTGGTCCTTTTGGCACAATTACCGGCTAGTGTTGATAAAGATTGGAACATTGAAATCAGTGTCGACAAAACAGAGGATATGTTGAGGAACCTAAAGGCTGGGAAATCAACAGGCAGCGATGGTATTCCAACTAGATTGATAAAGGCAGCTCACTCAGAACTTGCAGGACCATTGACTCATTTAATAGCCATGTCAGTTGACAGCAAGTGTGTCCCGAACAGATGGAAATCTGCCAATGTAACTCCTGTACCGAAATGCAAATCGCCCTCTATTTGTGATTATCGGCCTATCTCAGTATTGCCCACTTTTTCCAAAGTACTTGAAGATTATGTACTCGGCAGCGTGAAAAAAGAACTCATCACGAGGTATGGTCCAAATCAATTTGGCTTTCGACCTTTCCACTCAACAACCCATGCCAACATTCGTGTTCACGACTACATTACATCTATTCTCGACGACTCTTGCTCAAAAGGTGTATTGGTAATAACTCTTGACCTATCTAAGGCATTCGACTGTTTGAGTCATGAGAGCTTGGTCAAGTCCTTAACTGATGCCTCTCTTCCGACAAATTTCCTTCTTTGGTGTTTTAGCTATTTGAAAAACAGAGAGCAGAGGGTGCGACTAAAAAATGGATGCACCAGTTCGTTTCTCCCAGTAACATCTGGAGTCCCCCAAGGTGGAAAGTTATCGCCTTTTCTGTTTTGTGTTCATATGAGTTCCCTCCAGCCAAAGTTCCCACATATATTGTATTCAAAATACGCTGATGACACAGCTATTGTTGTGCCTGTCTATTTGGTTCCGACTTGAGTTGCATTGCTGAATCCGAAATTAATAGAGCTCATGACTGGTGCTCATCTAATGGGCTTCGTTTGAATAGGCAGAAAACTAAGGTGATGCTGATCAAGAAGCCAAACGTGATGGTATCCCATCCAAATGATGCATTTTTTCAAAAGCAGCTGTCCATCCTAGGTGTCATATACAATGAAAAACTTACTTGGGATGACTTCGTTCAGCATTTGTGCAAGAAAGCTATTCAGAAGCTGTACATCATTAAACGTGTAAAAAGGTATCTCCATGCTAGTGACTTAATCATACTCTACAACGCTCTCGTTCTGTCGACGTTGGAGTATAATGCACCTCTGATCATCGGGCTGAATCAAAAAAATTCTGAAAAGTTGGAGAAGGTGCGACGCCGTTCACATCGAGTAATCTGTGGCATGGACTGTGACTGTTCATCCTTCACTCCCCTACATGTTCGACGACGAAGCAGTGCTCTTAAGTTGTTCCACGGACTATCGAATCAGGAAAACTTGCTTAACGACCTTCTTCCTGACACTCATCCTCGTTCGCAGCGCTTGGTGATTCCTTTCTCACGAACTCTGTGTCGACAAGCTTCTTTCATACCTAAATGTACTTCATTGTGTAATCAGTTTTGTAAGCACAGAAGCGCTAGATGATTTACTTTTCTCACTACTTTTGACTGGACTACTTTCTGTCACTTTGAATGAAATTTGTAACTTTGTTGTGATGAATGCTTTCCATTTTGATGAAATATACGCTTTACTTACTTACTTACTTTTACAGGATAAATGCAGTGTCCGCCAGAATATAATTAACACGCATCCATTTGCCTCCTAAAAAATTGCTTTCTGACACCTAAAAATCTAGTCCATCCCCTCCGCGACCGAATAGCCGTTCCTGCGTACCTGCATGCGAATCAAACTATTATTAGATTCTTTCTTCCATGGCAAGATCTTCCACTAAGTTAGCGGAAGATCCAATGGAAACTATTCACAAAGAAAAGAGAAATGAGCAGTACATAATACATTATAACCTAAACATGAATCATATGAGTGATTAGCAGGAATTCTACACTCTAAACTTATAATTGGTAGATTATACATAATTGGTATGTTGGTGAACTTGCATACACTTTATATAGGTGCCCATTATGGAAATGTGCCAAATGCAGATTGTTCGCTTGACCGTATTTGATTCAGATCTGTATTTTGTCTAGCCAACCGATCTCCAGTATATTAGGTATAGTAGGTAGACTCCGCATTTATTAAATCCCCAATGTGTAGCTATACACTTTCGAATTGATTTAATGAACTCGAGGGGATATAGTTGGTAATTGTTACCTAATGTGAGATATGCAAATTTTTGCAGTTTTGAAGAAATTGCCACGGAATTGAGTGATCATTATTGTAATGCAGAAGGAATGATGTATTTTACAGATTCTTAGTCATGACAGCCTTGGAGAGGTAGTGTTTGTTAAATTAGCAACTCAATGACTTGCTATTACTTTCATCATTATTTCTATTACTATTACTACCATGACGCTATCTTGGTATTATATAAATTGGCAAAATTTTGACTTTTTTAAAACTGCTCAAATAATTTTTTGGACCACGGGAACGTTATCTCCGCAAAAACTGAATCTTTTGATATAATTGTTTACTGTATACAATACTTTTTTTTGAGTCGACATTCTACCTATATATCCCTACTCTATGGTACACAGCTTCGATTTTGTTAAATGAACTCGAGTTGAGACCCACATACCACATGTAAGATATGCAGTTTCACACTTTTGGAGAAGCTTATGCGGATTTGACTGATCATGATAGAAAAACAGAAGGAATAATAGCATTTTACGAATTGTCCGTGTCCTGTGAACCATGGAGAGGTAATATAATTTGTCAAATGACCAATTCGATGGGTTGTTATTGCTTTAATGCTCATCTATATCATTTCTAAAGCGTAATATGCCACAAACTACCTGCCACTGAAAGAGCAAAACATCATAATCAAAGACAGTGATCATATTTGACGATAAAAGATATGGTAGTGTGTACACGGTACACATTACAATTCAGATTCAAGTAATATAACATAAATTTAGTGAATTACAAAATTATGCCGATGAAAATTGAATTAAAAACCTGAATTTTCAGCCACAGAAAGACAAAAAGATCTCAGCTTTTCCACGAAGACTTGCATTATAATAGTTCATGAAATTTCCTTGATAATCAGATTAATTTCCGCTTAATCAAGATACCTGTTAGTAAATGCTATTCCATTTGATATCTATAAGTTCCATACGTGCTGACGCTTGCGTCTGATAGGGGATCAACATGATTTTTACAACTCAATCAATGATGACAGGGGGACAGACGATCACCGACATGAAATGATCAGCTATAAAGCAAGAAACTTCCAATCCATTCACTGATTACTTTATTTAATTAGGCAAACCACGCTGTTTCCCAAGCCCAGTGTCTCGGCCACAGAATTATATATTTTGTTTATCTGCTTCGGTTTGCTAGAAGTGTGATTAATACGAATTCGCCGGCACATCGAGGAACCTATTAAGTGGGCAAAAAGGAATTCCTAATACCTTACAGAAATAGGAAAAAAGTCGTGCGTCGCTTGCAGATTAATGTGAGTTCCAACAAAGTGTTTCGATTGCCACAATTCAGATCATTGCGCACAAGTTTTCTCCATAATGTTGGCCGTTCCGATCATTATTAAAAAAGGTAGCAGGCATACGAAAATTAGTTCACTTGATGATTTCACATCTTCTACTCGGCATTGCTCACTGTATAGTGCATACATTGAATCGAAGCCAGACGATGTGTGTTTTGGTGTGTGCGAAGTGATATCACAGCACGCACGCATCTCTCACTGGCTCTGGTGTCCTCTGCTGACGGCTTATTGTTTACCATTTCTAATAGCAAGCGATGCAGGAATTATCCATTCGAGAAGGAGCAAGTTGTTTAATACTGTGATGTGCGATTTCGATATTAAGGTTGCATATAACTCTTCCTTTCTAGGCAACCGAAGCTCGCGCAGATGAATCTAATTCTGTGGTCTCGACTGGTCAAAAAAATTCAGGAATCAATCAATTATGAGCTTACGATTAAATTTCATGAGAATAAGCAAAAGATAAAAGAACTTTTCGTGGTATGCAACGATTTAGGAAACGGACTGTATATAGTGGCTTCACGTCGGTAGCATGTAAACACAGGAATAACTTGAAAAAATTTCGATTCCAAAAAATTGTTCAAATAATTTTTTTAGACCGCAGAAATGTAATCTCCGCAAAAAACTGAATCTTTTCATATAAAAATTTTCAAGGTATACATACACTTTTTTGAGTCTACACCATAGAATAAGTACATAGAGGTGGAGGTTCGACTCAAAAAAGTGTCTGTGTAAAGTGAAAGTTTTTATATGAAAATATTCAGTTTTTTACGGAGATTGCGTTCCTGTGGTTCAAAAATTATCTGAGCAGTTTTTGAAAAGTTAAATTTTTGCAAATATACTGCCAACATGAAGATCTTTGATAAGTAGTATGAAACAAGTTGAATATCAAAGGACTGAATATTTGGTAACAAGCATCTTAATTCAGCGGAAATTAAGCTGATGATCTAAGAAATTTCATGAATTGCATTATAATGCAAGTCCTTGCAAGTCTTCAAGGAATAGTTGACTGACATCTTCATGCCTGGCATGTCATGTTTTTAATTCAATTTTCATCGGCATGATTTTGTGATTCACAGTTTGCGTCACTTCTTGAATCTGAGTAGTAATAGTAATGTGGATCCATTTACATCCTTTAACTAATGATCAGTTTTTATGTTTATGATGCTTTGTTCTTTCAGTGGCAGAAGGAAATAGTCTTATTATGATAAAGCTGAGCTTTTAATGATGGTTTCCCATCGAATGCTAATTTAACAAACTTTATTGCCTTTCCAAGCGGTCATGACATGGAGGATTTGTGGAATACTATTCTTTATTCTGTGCTGCTATCATGATCAGTCAAATTCGTGTACATTTCTTCAAAAGTGTGAAAATTTGCATATCTCACATGTAGTACTGGGTCTATCTGGACACATGGTCATTTAATGAAATTGAAAACTATACATACTGGGGATTTAATAAATGCTGAGTTACTACTCTTCCTAATATACTCATTCACATAATAATGAAACAAACTATCATTGGCTTGAATTAAAGTTTGTTTCATTTTTTTATCACGTATGATGCAATATCTCGCTTTCTATGTATTACCATTCAACACATTAGAGAATGGAGAAAGATCTATGGTGGTCAAATTTCAAATTTTGATATCGATACAACTGTCACAATTGCTTTTACAAATTGAACATAAACGTGAAATGAAATCCAGCTTTTGTAAAATAAAATGGCACACGATCAGTTTACCAGAGGTATGGCTATTGGAATGATTCGCTGTGGTAGAAGTTGTGCGAGTGTTGCCGAAGAGCTGCAACTATCGAGAGTCGTTGTTTGGAGGTAGTGGTGTCGATGGAAAGCAGAAGGAGATGTTAAAAAGAAGAAGGGATCTGGTCGACCAAGAAAGTCTGCAGGAAGGACAGACGCACGTCTAGTTTTAGCTGTAAAGAGGAATAGATTTGTGTCAGTCCCAAAGCTAGTCGTACACTGGAAGAGTGCCTCAAATATAGACTGTAGCGTTCGAACGGCTTACCGAAGATTGCGAGAAGCTGGAATTCAATCGCGACGACCAGCTGTCCTAATTCCATTGAGTTTTGAGCACCGCAGAAGACGAGTTGCCTGGTGTGATGCCCATCGCTCATGGAATGACCATCACTGGCAGAAAGTCTTGTGGACCGATGAATCGAGATTCACTCTGGATTTCAATGACGGTCGTGTCAGAGTATCGTCTTCCAGGTGAACGCTTTGCCCCATGCTGTATTAAAGAACACGACAGATATGGTGGTGGAAGTGTTATGCTGTGGGGTGGCATTTGGCATGGTGGACGATCGACAGCAGTCATCATCAAAGGCACGTTGACTGGAGAGAGGTATCTCAATGAAATTGTGCTTCCTGTTGTTGCCCCAGTGGTCAGGGTGGAGAATCTCGTCTTCCAAGACGACAACGCAAGACCACATCGCTCCTCGGCTGTCATTGCCACTGTTAGGAGATTGAACATTCAAACCCTTGACTGGCCTACACGCTCACCTGACTTGTCACCCATTGAACAAGTCTGGGACGAGTTTGGGCGGCGAGTCAGAGACCGCTATTCGCTTCCACCAGTGTCCCTGAAGATTCTCTCTGAAAGAGTAACAGAGCAGTGGCTTCTCCTTGAAACATCCTTCATTCAGAAGCTTTGTGAATCCATGCCATCTCGAATTACTGAATGTATTGGAGCTAGAGGGGGCACACGCGCTATTAAAGTTGAATCTGCTACATGCGTTGTTTTTCTGTGCTAGCGACTTGGTGGAGATTGTGACTAAATTATCAAGGTATCATGCATACATGTATATATACCAGTCAAAAAGAAAGAAGTTAAAGAGGTAAATGTTTCAAAAATTTTGTCGACACTATACCTACTATATGCTCACTCTATGCCTATAACCTTCGAGTATCTGAAAACATATGAAGCTTAGGTCTGTTTGCTTCGAATTCACATGCAAAGAAGACGTGAGTCAAACGTTTGGCTGGCGCAAATTAAACTGTTCAAAAAAGGCAATTATAGCAAAAGTCATGGAGACCGAGGCTGCTACTGATGCGCTTCATTGCGAAGTAGGACGGAGGAAGTTCTGACTGAAGTCACAGAAGTGTTTTGCTGTTGCATTTTGTCATACAGAAGTAATAGAAATAATATGGATTGTAATAGGCTTGGCATTTACTCGGCTATTTGAATTCTAGTGCTATTGTGAAAAGAGTGGAATTTCCTAAAAAATATTTTTTATATTTTTTGTTCTCATAGTTGAATGATCTGACAAGACTGCCCAGATTCATTTTAGAATGAAAACTATTCATTTTGAGGGTCAAAGAAATTTCAAGCAAAATCTCGGATGATTGAAAACATGAAAGGTCAAAGTAAGTGAAAGGTAGACATGCTTCTAAAATTGGCATGCATGAACACTTTCCTAGCGAAGCGAATTTTTGAATTATTTGTAGAGCTAAGCCGTGGTTGATTAAGTTTGCTGAAGCTCTGCATATTCATGAAAAGCTGAGCAAAATTCGCATTCATGAAAAGAAGTGAGCTTTTTAAAGAACATATTGTGCTACCCTTGCCTTCTGTGCACCGCAGTCTTTTAATGTGAGGAAATCGTTTATTTGCAACAACTGCGGATCAAGACAGATTGAGGCAAGCAGATTTCTTCCAATGAGAATTGCATTGTCAGATTGAAAGCGATCACAGAAAGCCATTGTAACGTTCTATTGCTTTTTTGATCTCACGTAATTCAATGAATGTCGCCATGAGCTGCTGACGTGATTGCAAGCTGCTGCCTTAAGGCCACGTAACGAGCTTTTGAGCTATCAAATTAGCAAGGGCTAACCTTAGGCGAAACACAATTAATAATAAATTAAATCACACATCGAACTATTCAGTAAGTAAAACCAATGTGAAAAATAAGAATAAAACACAAATGTAAATGTTGAAAATATTCAAATGGTAGGTAATGAAAAAAAAGTACTGTGTAAATATAAGTAGAGTGAGAAAAAAATTGATGATTTACTCGAGAACTCCTGCTTCTCTGCCACACTGTGTGTTGGGCAGTGTAGTAATTGCGGAATTTGCTTATATTGACAAAACTTGATCTGCAGGTCTGGTCGCCCAGCTGCTTGCACATGTCAATTGCGTCAGAATGAAATTTAATGCTTTGATTGAGGAGAAGATGAAGTAGAAGATAACGATAAGTGAAAAGAATTTGGTCCCTCAAAAGGACCCATGTGGCGTTCCCTACAGGTTAAAGGAAATAACAACTACAACAGATTACTTAATTGAAAAAATGCGCAATTGAGGTCATCAGCAGGAACTTGGATAAGGATTCGCGTTTCGGCCCCTACTCCTGAACGCTCAAACTCACCCAAGCGGGGCCCTGCTATATGAAAGCAGCCTCGAAATAAATTAGATCAATGGAAGCACGCACAATTATTAAGAAGCTGCTTAGCAGAAAAATATCCGTATTTAAATAAAGTTTCACTATGCTTATGCAGCTGCTTCTCAGCACTTTGCTTGAGATCTACGCTGTTATCTCCTCTTTAATGAGAGTAGTAGCTGTACGATTGACTTTTTGGATGAAATCTTTTTCCAATGTACAGATGCGCCCATATCTTAAAACGTGTCCAGCAAACACTCTAGCTCCTGTCCTGTAGGGCATACAGTTTTGCGGAAAGGTTAAAAGGGTGACAGGGAAATTAAAATGGTCGACTTTATGAAAAACAGTTGTAATTGTGCCACAGTCAGTGATATTTATATTAATATCAAGATATTCTACTTCTTTGTTATTATTCCCACTTCTGCTGGCTTCTAGACTAGGTGGGTAGGTCTGTGGTATTAAGGAATCAAACTTTTTGTAATTACTAATACATAAATCGTCGATGTATCTAGAAGTATTAGATAATAATCTAGCTAGACCGTACTTCTGATTCTTCATTAAATTAGTCATAAAAATAAATTCACAATGTAAAAGAAACAAATCCGCAATAGGAGGACTGCAATTACCACCCATAGGAATGCCTCTTACTTGTTGAAAGACAAAACCTCCGAAAGTAACAAAAACTTCGCTTATAATGAACTTAATGGCTTCTTTAAATTTATCCTTAGTGAATATGCTATAACCTTGATACCTGACACCAGATAAAAAACATTTTTCAAAACCTACACACAAATATTTCCTATTAGAATCGTTGAAACTTTAGTCGAGGAGGTCGGAAATGTGAGTAATGACATCTTTAAGATCCAGATTGGTGTACAAAGTGGAAAAATCGAAAATTTGTACGTCATATGCTGTAATGTTTTTTGAATTTTATTGAGGAATTCAGCGGACGACACTATGCTCCAATAACAGTTAATATCACTATTACTACGAATTGCGTTACAATACTTCCTAAAATGGTCTCTGATAACAGACAAACCTTTATTAATCTTAATGGAAAGTTGCTTAGTAGTACAGTGCCTAGCACCAGCCATAAAGCGAAATTTGAAGGGATTTTTATGTAATTTTGGTATCCAATATAATTTTGGGAGTTTTTCATCATCTTTTCTACAAAGGGTGCTGAATAATTTACTCATAGAATCCTTATGCTTCTTAACTAAATCACTAGGAGACACGTACATCATATGGAATGTAAGTACTATTACCAATAGGGGTTAGTGAGTTAAGATCGAATCCAAGTTCTTGTAATAAGACCATAACGTGAAATTTTTACAGATGAATGCGTAATTACTATTAGCTTTGTCTACGGTAGTTATTATAAAATGCTGATGATAATACTTCAAATCTCTGCTGAAATTACGAAAAGATTTAAACTTCGTTTGTAAATTATCTACATTTTTATTTTTATGTATTCTATCTTTAGCCAATACTAGTATCCTGTTTTTCGGAGCCTGAAAGTCACTGACTGAAAGTTTAAACTTATTGCACATCTTTGTGATGTGCTTATCTATGGATACAGTTATGCTATCTATAACGTCGTTGTGACGAACGGGAAGGGACAAACGATGCTTAGAGCCTAATGAAAGTAACTCTTTCAGGTCTGGTTGCTCAATAAAATTCAAATCACCAGTAAATACATGTTTGTGATGCTTATTGATGTGAGAAGGGTGCTGACTCCACCTACAGTCTGAATGGACAATATTTTGTAAGTTGGTTCTATCTAACTTGTTGAGGAACTTGTTATAGTTGCAAATTTTCAATGAGACAGGGTTATTCAGAGAAAAATAGGTTTTGGGCGGGTACTATTCCCGAACTTTGTCAGGTACTAAACGATTGAGGCTTTTATTGTGTAAAATACTAGAGATGTCAACCTTGTCCATGATTTTATTTTTGAATTCAAAGACAATATTAGTTTTTTGGACTGCAGGCTTTCTGGACTCATTGCTAATCACTTTATTGTAGAAATAAGCTGAAAAAATGTAAGCAAACTCGCTAGACACGTTAGTGAGCTTTTGTCTAATGATACGCATAGTATCAAAACTCAGAGATCTCAGACATTGATAAAATTTTGACGAGTCTTTGTTGTCAAAGAAATATTTTAATTTGGTCAAAGTATCATTATTATTATTTCTGTTTCTACTAGATTTCCTAACTCTAATACCATGACTACGCTTGCGTCTAGGAATTGGACTATTGAAGTAGCTACTTAAATCAACTGTGCCTTTTAACACACAGCTGCCTCTTGCTAACTTATCGTTAAGACCTAAAGGATGCAGTGTATTAAGTTTGTTTACTATGTTAGTTAAGTTGTTACTATGTTTGTTTATGTGCAACATCGGTCATATACTCATTGACATAATTAATGAAACAAACTATCATTGACTTGAATTGAAGTTTTTTCATTTTTTCTCAGGTATGATGCAATATCTCGCTTTCTATGTATTGCCATTCAACACATTAGAGAATGGAGAAAGATCTATGGTGGTCAAATTTCAAATTTTGATATCAATATAACTGTCACAATTGCTTTTACAAATTGAACATAAACGTGAAATGAAATCCAGCTTTTGTAAATAAAATGGCACACGATCAGTTTACCAGAGGTATGGCTATTGGAATGATTCGTTGTGGTAGAAGTTGTGCGAGTGTTGCCGAAGAGCTGTAACTATCGAGAGTCGTTGTTTGGAGGTAGTGGTGTCGATGGAAAGCAGGAGATGTTAAAAAGAAGGAGGGATCTGGTCGACCAAGAAAGTCTGCAGGAAGGACAGACGCACGTCTAGTTTTAGCTGTAAAGAGGAATAGATTTGTGTCAGTCCCAAAGCTAGTCGTACACTGGAAGAGTGCCTCAAATATAGACTGTAGCGATCGAACGGCTTACCGAAGATTGCGAGAAGCTGGAATTCAATCGCGACGACCAGCTGTCCTAATTCCATTGAGTTTTGAGCACCGCAGAAGACGAGTTGCCTGGTGTGATGCCCATCGCTCATGGAATGACCATCACTGGCAGACAGTCTTGTGGACCGATGAATCGAGATTCACTCTGGATTTCAATGACGGTCGTGTCAGAGTATCGTCTTCGAGGTGAACGCTTTGCCCCATGCTGTATTAAAGAACACGACAGATATGGTGGTGGAAGTGTTATGCTGTGGGGTGGCATTTGGCATGGTGGACGATCGACAGCAGTCATCATCAAAGGCACGTTGACTGGAGAGAGGTATCTCAATGAAATTGTGCTTCCTGTTGTTGCCCCAGTGGTCAGGGTGGAGAATCTCGTCTTCCAAGACGACAACGCAAGACCACATCGCTCCTCGGCTGTCATTGCCACTGTTAGGAGATTGAACATTCAAACCCTTGACTGGCCTGCACGCTCACCTGACTTGTCACCCATTGAACAAGTCTGGGACGAGTTTGGGCGGCGAGTGAGAGACCGCTATTCGCTTCCACCAGTGTCCCTGAAGATTCTCTCTGAAAGACTGACAGAGCAGTGGCTTCTCCTTGAAACATCCTTCATTCAGAAGCTTTGTGAGTCCATGCCATCTCGAATTACTGAATGTATTGGAGCTAGAGGGGGCACACGCTCTATTAAAGTTGAATCTGCTACATGCGTTGTTTTTCTGTGCTAGCGACTTGGTGGAGATTGTGACTAAATTATCAAGGTATCATGCATACATGTATATATACCAGTCAAAAAGAAAGAAGTTAAAGAAGTAAATGTTTCAAAAATTTTATCAATGAGTATATTTTCATTATCCTTAAGAGCAATTCGAGCAAGCTAGTGGATAGGAGGAATATCACATTTCTGTCTATTCTGGAAGATGTCTGTCCTAAATTGCAATCACAGTCACAAAAATGGCAGATCTCATTTTGAGTGTTTAACTGAATGGTAGATCATTACGTTATTAAGTGTGACAAACTCGGAAGTACATGAATCTACATAAACAAAAAGAATATTGCAATGTTTGATCCTCCGTAACTTGCAAGACGGAAGAAATCACAACTTCAGAATTGTCGTTTTACTGATGTTGGGAGCAAAAAATATTGCTCCAAAAAAATTATTTGACTAGTTTTGAAAAAGTCAAAATTTTGTCAATTTATATACTACCGAGATGACGCTCCTATATAAGTAGTATGAAACAAGTTGGATATCAAAAGGAATGAATATTTGCTAATAAGCATCCTATTTAAGCGGAAATGAAGCTGATTATCAAGGGAATGCATGAACCGTATGGAAGTCTTCATGAAAACGTCGCGATATTATTCGTGCTTTCTTGGCTGACATGTCAATTTTTAATTCAATTTTCGTCGGTAAGATTTTATGATTCACTAAATTCATGTTTAATTTCTTGAATCTGAATAGTGATGTGGACCCATTTTCATCTTTCAAAGTTGATTGAAATCATTGTCCTTGATTCTGCTATTTTGCTCTATCAGTGGCAGGTTGCGTATAATATGATCTCTTTTAAAAAGATTCTCTTGAGGTTGAGCATGAA
This sequence comes from Prostheceraeus crozeri, assembly GCA_907163375.1. Classification (NCBI taxonomy): domain Eukaryota; kingdom Metazoa; phylum Platyhelminthes; order Polycladida; family Euryleptidae; genus Prostheceraeus; species Prostheceraeus crozeri. The sequence continues at coordinate 233,863 of CAJQUW010004515.1, read as the reverse complement.
AACAATAGAAGGTCATCGAATTCCTAATTTAACGAACACTACCTATCCAAGGCTGTCAGGACACTGAGAATCAGTAAAATAATATCATTTCCTTCTGCTTTATGCTATCATGATCAGTCGATTCGGTTGTAATTTCTGCAAAACTGCAAAAATTTGCATATCTCACATTTGGTGACAACACCACCTGTATTCCCTTCGAGTTCATTTAATAAAATCGAAAGTGCATACACATTGGGGATTTAATAAATGCGGAGTTTTTCAAAATGATTGAAAAATACTTTTCAAAACTGAAAACACGTTGATTATTATCATTACAAATTATGGAAGAATGCAAATTACCATGAATATGACGATTTGTGATGACTATTACATTGTATTTACAATTTCGAGAATGAAAATACTGGATGGGATGAAACGAAATAATGAGTCAGGCTGGAAGGAGAGGACCTCCAAATGTACAATCGTTGGTTGCATCTCCATTATTGCATGATCGTTGTACTACTTTGCCATTTTTTACTTTCATTTGTTTATGTGACATATCACATATCACATAGAAATATACAAATATACATGCTTCTCTCTATCAACGTCTGATGATAGTCACAAGATATCATTTCGATAACATAAACGGCAAAATGAAGTTTATATGTATCATATCAAAATATTAAGATCGGTAAATGCCTTTTCTATCCGATTTGCCACGTATAATCATCATGGTTTATTGAACATGAGGTCCGGAGCAGAAAAAAGTGTCTTGTTCATCATCAATACATAGTTTAAAATAAATTAATGATGATAACAGTTAAACTTAAGTGCAATTCAGGCACGCGTCACTAGTCACTTTTCGTGCGCCTGCTATCTTCTTTAAAATGATAGGAAGGACCAACATCATCAAGAAAACTTGTGCGCATAGATCTGAATTTCTCGAATCTGAAGGAATTGTGGTAATCGAAGCACTTCGATGGACTTAGCAGAAAACCGCAAGTGGATCTCTTCAAACAGGTGAGAAAATTTTTTCGAACCTTCTCATGCTCAGACTTGTATCAATTACTCATGAAATGCAATTGATTACAATTATAAATTACTTACTTAAAAGCAATTGATTTCAATTAGTGATTACATCTATATCAATTTAATTGATTACAATTGCAAATTACTTTGTTTATCTACAATTGCTTTTCAGATATATTACAATTACTCTGGATTATTGCCAGTACTTTGCTGCATGCTTTCTCACCATTTACTTTTTTCCGTACGAATGTTCAAAGGCTGATTACGATTGCTCCTCTGAAAAGCTAGACCGCGTTTGTATCGTCGATATTAAAGTTGCGCCTTTTCTCCTTCTCCAAAGTGTTTCCGCCTTACATATCTGCTAAGGTTCAAACTGAATAACAGTGAGATAGCGAGGCATATGTATTCTAGGAGACTTAATTAAGTTTGTACTTGCACATATTCTAAAATCTAAATTGATTTCAGGATTTGTACCGAGATTCTAGAAAAATTGATGTGCCGTTCTATTTTCGAGGGGGAAATTGTTTTAGTTTTCTGATTTAGATTTCCCGATCAGCAATATGGATACGGGGGGGAGAGTATCATTGCACCGACATTTGATTTTGATTATGACAACACGCTTCGTCGATTACACCGGCACTTGATCTTGATTTTAGCAATGCTTTTCGTCGCAGTTTTTCGGCATGTGTAAAGGCCGGATCAAATCACCTACGTGTTGCGTGTTGCGCTTCGAGCGTCGTGTGAAACCCAAACACGCACATGTAACCACGCAAGAAGCTAAAGCACTGCAGCGTCATAGCAGTTATGCTATTGAATACTACGGTTTAGCGTTCTACATCAGAGTATTCATAGTCTTCCATACGTGATATTACTTAACTCATTTGTTTACATTCGAATGTCTAGGCTACTGTGACTCCTACTGGACGACAAACAAAATGGCTGCATTTTACATTTCTAAATCTGCATTGATCATTTCCAACCACAGAATTATATATTTTGTTTATCTGCTTCGGTTTACTAGAAGTGTGATTAATACGAAATCGCCGGCACATCGAGGAACCTATTACCGTAGTTGGGAAAAAAGGAATTCCTAATACCTTACAGATATAGGAAAAAAGTCGTGTGTCGCTTGCGGATTAATGTGAGTTCCAGCAAAGTGCTTCGATTGCCGAAATTCCAACAGATTCGAAGAATTCAGATCATTGCGCACAAGCTTTCTCCATAATGTTGACCCTTCCGATCACTATTAAAGAAAGTAGCAGGCGTGCGAAAATTAGGTCACTTGATGATTTCACATCCTCGCCTCGGCATTTCTCACTGTATAGTGCATACACTAAATCGAATGTTAGCCAGGCGATGTGTGTTTTGGTGTGTGCGAAGTGATATCACAGCACGCACACATCTCTCACTGGCTCTGGTGTCATCTGCTGATTGCTTATTATTTGACATTTCCAATAGCAAGCCATACACGAATATTATCCATTCGAGAAGGAGCAAGTTGTCTAATACTGTGATGAGCCATTTCGATATTAAGGTTGCATATAACTCTTCCTTTCCAGGAACCGAAGCGCGCGCAGATGAATCTAATTCTGTGTTTCCAACATTATGTAATCGACTTCTTTGATCTAGTCACATGTCCTATGTAATGTGCAGTGCCAAGAAAAAAAGCACTATAGTTTAGCCTTTCACACAATAACTTTGTTCTGTTGACTCCAAAGCTCGAGCTTGTTGGCAGAAGATTGACTCCAGAATCGGACAGAAGTCTGATGGACCCCAGTAAGTCATTTATTCTTCTTTGATTGACAGTGACAGTATATTGGCGCTTAACACGTAGAAAAAGCTTGTAACATGTAAAAGATGACTTAATTTCACATGAAAGTTGTGATGCCTTTTTTATCTTTTGATGCGCACAAGAACGGAGAGCACAAAGTCAACTTTTATGGTAGAGCATAATTTACACTTTGCATTATCCTTGACTGAGGCAATGCCATCAGTCTGCCACCTCTCAGCTTGCAAATGTTGTGGCGAAAAAGTCAGCCAACCTCTGTCATTGAGTTGAGCAATTTGTTGGCAATTGTGTGATGTCTTTGTGAGCATCTTTGTGATGTGCTTATCTATGGATACAGTTATGCTATCTATAACGTCGTTGTGACGAACGGGAAGGGACAAACGATGCTTAGAGCCTAATGAAAGTAACTCTTTCAGGTCTGGTTGCTCAATAAAATTCAAATCACCAGTAAATACATGTTTGTGATGCTTATTGATGTGAGAAGGGTGCTGACTCCACCTACAGTCTGAATGGACAATATTTTGTAAGTTGGTTCTATCTAACTTGTTGAGGAACTTGTTATAGTTGCAAATTTTCAATGAGACAGGGTTATTCAGAGAAAAATAGGTTTTGGGCGGGTACTTTTTCCCGAACTTTGTCAGGTACTAAACGATTGAGGCTTTTATTGTGTAAAATACTAGAGATGTCAACCTTGTCCATGATTTTATTTTTGAATTCAAAGACAATATTAGTTTTTTGGACTGCAGGCTTTCTGGACTCATTGCTAATCACTTTATTGTAGAAATAAGCTGAAAAAATGTAAGCAAACTCGCTAGACACGTTAGTGAGCTTTTGTCTAATGATACGCATAGTATCAAAACTCAGAGATCTCAGACATTGATAAAATTTTGACGAGTCTTTGTTGTCAAAGAAATATTTTAATTTGGTCAAAGTATCATTATTATTATTTCTGTTTCTACTAGATTTCCTAACTCTAATACCATGACTGCGCTTGCGTCTAGGAATTGGACTATTGAAGTAGCTACTTAAATCAACTGTGCCTTTTAACACACAGCTGCCTCTTGCTAACTTATCGTTAAGACCTAAAGGATGCAGTGTATTAAGTTTGTTTACTATGTTAGTTAAGTTGTTACTAGGTTTGTTTATGTGCAACATCGGTCATATACGTACTCATTGACATAATTAATGAAACAAACTATCATTGGCTTGAATTGAAGTTTTTTCATTTTTTCTCAGGTATGATGCAATATCTCGCTTTCTATGTATTGCCATTCAACACATTAGAGAATGGAGAAAGATCTATGGTGGTCAAATTTCAAATTTTGATATCGATGCAACTGTCACAATTGCTTTTACAAATTGAACATAAACGTGAAATGAAATCCAGCTTTTGTAAAATAAAATGGCACACGATCAGTTTACCAGAGGTATGGCTATTGGAATGATTCGTTGTGGTAGAAGTTGTGCGAGTGTTGCCGAAGAGCTGCAACTATCGAGAGTCGTTGTTTGGAGGTAGTGGTGTCGATGGAAAGCAGGAGATGTTAAAAAGAAGAAGGGATCTGGTCGACCAAGAAAGTCTGCAGGAAGGACAGACGCACGTCTAGTTTTAGCTGTAAAGAGGAATAGATTTGTGTCAGTCCCAAAGCTAGTCGTACACTGGAAGAGTGCCTCAAATATAGACTGTAGCGATCGAACGGCTTACCGAAGATTGCGAGAAGCTGGAATTCAATCGCGACGACCAGCTGTCCTAATTCCATTGAGTTTTGAGCACCGCAGAAGACGAGTTGCCTGGTGTGATGCCCATCGCTCATGGAATGACCATCACTGGCAGAAAGTCTTGTGGACCGATGAATCGAGATTCACTCTGGATTTCAATGACGGTCGTGTCAGAGTGCATCGTCTTCCAGGTGAACGCTTTGCCCCATGCTGTATTAAAGAACACGACAGATATGGTGGTGGAAGTGTTATGCTGTGGGGTGGCATTTGACATGGCGGACGATCGACAGCAGTCATCATCAAAGGCACGTTGACTGGAGAGAGGTATCTCAATGAAATTGTGCTTCCTGTTGTTGCCCCAGTGGTCAGGGTGGAGGATCTCGTCTTCCAAGACGACAACGCAAGACCACATCGCTCCTCGGCTGTCATTGCCACTGTTAGGAGATTGAACATTCGAACCCTTGACTGGCCTGCACGCTCACCTGACTTGTCACCCATTGAACAAGTCTGGGACGAGTTTGGGCGGCGAGTCAGAGACCGCTATTCGCTCCCACCAGTGTCCCTGAAGATTCTCTCTGAAAGACTGACAGAGTAGTGGCTTCTCCTTGAAACATCCTTCATTCAGAAGCTTTGTGAATCCATGCCATCGCGAATTACTGAATGTATTGGAGCTAGAGGGGGCACACGCTCTATTAAAGTTGAATCTGCTACATGCGTTGTTTTTCTGTGGTAGCGACTTGGTGGAGATTGTGACTAAATTATCAAGGTATCATGCATACATGTATACTCGTATATACCAGTCAAAAATGAAAGAAGTTAAAGAAGTAAATGTTTCAAAAATTTTATCAATGAGTATATTTTCATTATCCTTAAGAGCAATTCGAGCAAGTTAGTGGATAGGAGGAATATCACATTTCTGTCTAATCTGGAAGATGTCTGTCCTAAATTGCAATCACAGTCACAAAAATGGCAGATCTCATTTTGAGTGTTTAACTGAATGGTAGATCATTACGTTATTAAGTGTGACAAACTCGGAAGTACATGAATCTACATAAACAAAAAGAATATTGCAATGTTTGATCCTCCGTAACTTGCAAGACGGAAGAAATCACAACTTCAGAATTGTCGTTTTACTGATGTTGGGAGCAAAAAATATTGCTCCAAAAAAATTATTTGACTAGTTTTGAAAAAGTCAAAATTTTGTCAATTTATATACTACCGAGATGACGCTCCTATATAAGTAGTATGAAACAAGTTGGATATCAAAAGGAATGAATATTTGCTAATAAGCATCCTATTTAACCCTCCAGGCGGTGGGCCCTTCAGCCACCTTCCAGGCGGTGGGGGGGGGCATATTTATGCCCCCCCAGGATATCCTAAACTAAGTGTGCGAATTTTATGAAATGCTGGCCTTTACACATTTCGGACATGATGAATTCAGTGGTGCCATTTGCATTACTTAATTTGACTGTCTTCATGCTATAAATAGCATTTCAAAATTTGAAAATGCGTTTTTTTTTCAGAAAAATGTATTTTTTATGTTTTTAGCGAAATTTTATCATCAGATTATCGCAAAAATTGACTCAAACATGTTTCAAGTTCTTTGAATACAATGGTGGTGTTCGCATTGCTTTAAAATTTGAATATATGCAAAAATAGCATTTTAAATTTTGAAAATTTATTTGTTTAGTTATTATCAAATAAAATTATATATATAGTTTTTTTTTGAGATTATCAACAGAGAGGACTCTAAAAATATTGAAACATTTATCACTCTTATCAAAAGAGCTTTTTGCTAATGTCATAGAAGCATATTTGATTCAAACAAATGTTTTTCATTGTTGAATACAACTCAAGTTGATCAAATTTGGTTAGAGCTGATTATGAAGATATCTGTTACCGATTCCAATGCAGTCAAATTAGTCAAGCAATAGCGCCTTCGGCGTGTTTGTAAGTGATGAAAGGATGCAGTGGGAAGGCGATTGAACGTGATACGCAGACTTATTGCCTCTACTGCCAAGGCAGACAAGGATTCTGTAGACTATTCGGTCAACTGATTATGTAAGTTGAAAAGGGAAATCTGAAATTTTGAAAACAGTATTCCATATATTTATGTTCAAATAGTACATGTACATGCCTACATGTAGAAAATACATAACATATACATGTGAATATATTTTCAATACATAACAGTAATAAAAAAGATGTAAAAACTAATATTACTCTATAAAGTACTTACAATATCATTGTAAGTAGTATATGCAGCTTATTTTCAAATTTGAATTGGTAAACCGTGATAAGCATAAAGTTATTTACAGTCAAATAAGTTATTCTATACGTAATGAGTGATTCCAAGCAATAGCAATTCATTCATAGACAAAATTTCTGAAGAATTTCACTGATTTGATAAAATTTCGAAAGTACTTTTCAATAAAGGTCATGTAAAGGTCGTTCCTGTGATCCAATTTTAATAATTTTACAGGAAATTGTCAAAAATACGCAAAAAATAAGCTACTAAAAATTTCAGAATCATACGTTTCATATTTCATGAATTAGATCGAAAAATACAAAGGGGGGGCATAAATATGCCCCCCCACCGCCTGGAGGGTTAAGCGGAAATGAAGCTGATTATCAAGGGAATGCATGAACCGTATGGAAGTCTTCATGAAAACGTCGCGATATTATTCGTGCTTTCTTGGCTGACATGTCAATTTTTAATTCAATTTTCGTCGGCAAGATTTTATGATTCACTAAATTCATGTTTAATTTCTTGAATCTGAATAGTGATGTGGACCCATTTTCATCTTTCAAAGTTGATTGAAATCATTGTCCTTGATTCTGCTATTTTGCTCTATCAGTGGCAGGTTGCGTATAATATGATCTCTTTTAAAAAGATTCTCTTGAGGTTGAGCATGAAAACAATAGAAGGTCATCGAATTCCTAATTTAACGAACACTACCTATCCAAGGCTGTCAGGACACTGAGAATCAGTAAAATAATATCATTTCCTTCTGCTTTATGCTATCATGATCAGTCGATTCGGTTGTAATTTCTGCAAAACTGCAAAAATTTGCATATCTCACATTTGGTGACAACACCACCTGTATTTCCTTCGAGTTCATTTAATAAAATCGAAAGTGCATACACATTGGGGATTTAATGAATGCGGAGTTTTTCAAGATGACTTAAAAATACTTTTCAAAACTGAAAACACGCTGATTATTATCATTACAAATTATGGAAGAATGCAAATTACCATGAATATGACGATTTGTGATGACTATTACATTGTATTTACAATTTCGAGAATGAAAATACTGGATGAGATGAAACGAAATAATGAGTCAGGCTGGAAGGAGAGGACCTCCAAATGTACAATCGTTGGTTGCATCTCCATTATTGCATGATCGTTGTACTACTTTGCCATTTTTTACTTTCATTTGTTTATGTGACATATCACTTGTAATGACTTCGATTACAAATATACATGTACATGCTTCTCTCTATCAACGTCTGATGATAGTCACAAGATATCATTTTGATAACATAAACGGCAAAATGAAGTTTATATGTATCATATCAAAATATTAAGATCGGTAAATGCCTTTTCTATCCGATTTGCCACGTATAATCATCATGGTTTATTGAACATGAGGTCCGGAGCAGAAAAAAGTGTCTTGTTCATCATCAATACATAGTTTAAAAAAATTAATGATGATAACAGTTAAACTTAAGTGCAATTCAGGCACGCGTCACTAGTCACTTTTCGTGCGCCTGCTATCTTCTTTAAAATGATAGGAAGGACCAACATCATCAAGAAAACTTGTGCGCATAGATCTGAATTTCTCGAATCTGAAGGAATTGTGGTAATCGAAGCACTTCGATGGACTTAGCAGAAAACCGCAAGTGGATCTCTTCAAACAGGTGAGAAAATTTTTTCCAACCTTCTCATGCTCAGACTTGTATCAATTACTCATGAAATGCAATTGATTACAATTATAAATTACTTACTTAAAAGCAATTGATTTCAATTAGTGATTACATCTATATCAATTTAATTGATTACAATTGCAAATTACTTTGTTTATCTACAATTGCTTTTCAGATATATTACAATTACTCTGGATTATTGCCAGTACTTCACTGCATGCTTTCTCACCATTTACTTTTTTCCGTACGAATGTTCAAAGGCTGATTACGATTGCTCCTCTGAAAAGCTAGACCGCGTTTGTATCGTCGATATTAAAGTTGCGCCTTTTCTCCTTCTCCAAAGTGTTTCCGCCTTACATATCTGCTAAGGTTCAAACTGAATAACAGTGAGATAGCGAGGCATATGTATTCTAGGAGACTTAATTAAGTTTGTACTTGCACATACGAGGTGTGTCAGAAAAGTATCCGGACCGTGTTCACAAAAACTTTATTTTGAAATACATCAAAAATTTAAGCCCTCTCCCCTTCAAAGTAACACCCTCCGAGTCTATAACACACTTCTTCATCCTCTTCTGCCATGCGTTCATGCACTCCTGGAAGGAATCTTGCGGGATCTTGCGGAGTTCCGTCGTCACGGCCTTCTTGATGGTCTCCACATCCGAAAAATGTGTTCCTTTGATCACTTTCAGCTTGGGGAATAGAAAAAAATCGCACGGAGCTAGGTCGGGGGAGTACGGAGGTTGATCAAGGACGGTGACGTTCTTCTCGGCCAAGAACTGACGAATGCTCGGAGCGTTGTGAGCCGGCGCGTTGTCATGATGAAGCATCCACGAGCTGTCCAGCCACAGGTCTCTCCTCTTCTCACGCACTGATCGGAACAAACGTCGTAAGATCTCTTTGTAGACATGCTGGTTGACCGTTTGACCTTGCGGTAAGAATTCAGCGTCGACAATTCCACTGATATCGAAGAAGGCGATCAACAAGAGTTTGATTTTGGATCTTGATTGTCTCGCTTTCTGTGGCCTCGGTGACCCAGGACTTTTCCACTCGCAACTTTGACGCTTCGTTTCTGGGCCGTACTCAAAGACCCATGACTCATCGCCCGTGATGACCTTTGCTAGCAAGTTCGGTTCGGTTTCGAGGCGCTCGATGATGTCCTCACACACTTGGACACGCCGCTCCTTCTGGTCGTCGTTCAGCAGCTTCGGGACCATCTTCGCGCAGATCTTTCGCATGCCCAAGTCTTCTGTGATGATCTTCCAGACGCAATCTCGATTGATGCTTAGACTGTCAGCTATCATCCTTACAGTCAGCCGACGATTATTCCCAATCATCTGTCTTACGCGATCAACGTTCTCCTCCGTTCTGCTGGTCGATGGTCTTCCACTCCTGGTGGCGTCCTCCACTTCCTCGAGTCCGTCTCTGAATCGTTTGTGCCACTCAAAAACCGAAGACCGGGCCATTATTTCGTCCCCGTAAACTAATTGCAGCATTTTGAATGCTTCCGTAGGAGACTTTCCCAGGCGGACCAATAATTTCAAATTCGTTCGCTGCTCTAATGCCATAACGAAATGTGCTGTCGAAAACATTCATCGCGCTTAAGAGGTGACAAAACGAGATGACTTCGATGAGTTGTAATCAACCGCCTGCGAGACGCACACAATGGCTGCAGAGATGGCTGATTCGACGTTCATTTGGACAGAGTGGTTACCCGCCTCTAATTACGCAACCGGATTATCGATTTTCTATTTCTTGATTGAACAGCAGGCACAGTCCGGACACTTTTCTGACACACCTCGTATTCTAAAATCTAAATTGATTTCAGGATTTGTACCGAGATTCTAGAAAAATTGATGTGCCGTTCTATTTTCGAGGGGGAAATTGTTTTAGTTTTCTGATTTAGATTTCCCGATCAGCAATATGGATACGGGGGGGAGAGTATCATTGCACCGACATTTGATTTTGATTATGACAACACGCTTCGTCGATTACACCGGCACTTGATCTTGATTTTAGCAATGCTTTTCGTCGCAGTTTTTCGGCATGTGTAAAGGCCGGATCAAATCACCTACGTGTTGCGTGTTGCGCTTCGAGCGTCGTGTGAAACCCAAACACGCACATGTAACCACGCAAGAAGCTAAAGCACTGCAGCGTCATAGCAGTTATGCTATTGAATACTACGGTTTAGCGTTCTACATCAGAGTATTCATAGTCTTCCATACGTGATATTACTTAACTCATTTGTTTACATTCGAATGTCTAGGCTACTGTGACTCCTACTGGACGACAAACAAAATGGCTGCATTTTACATTTCTAAATCTGCATTGATCATTTCCAACCACAGAATTATATATTTTGTTTATCTGCTTCGGTTTACTAGAAGTGTGATTAATACGAAATCGCCGGCACATCGAGGAACCTATTACCGTAGTTGGGAAAAAAGGAATTCCTAATACCTTACAGATATAGGAAAAAAGTCGTGTGTCGCTTGCGGATTAATGTGAGTTCCAGCAAAGTGCTTCGATTGCCGAAATTCCAACAGATTCGAAGAATTCAGATCATTGCGCACAAGCTTTCTCCATAATGTTGACCCTTCCGATCACTATTAAAGAAAGTAGCAGGCGTGCGAAAATTAGTTCACTTGATGATTTCACATCCTCTCCTCGGCATTTCTCACTGTATAGTGCATACACTAAATCGAATGTTAGCCAGGCGATGTGTGTTTTGGTGTGTGCGAAGTGATATCACAGCACGCACACATCTCTCACTGGCTCTGGTGTCATCTGCTGATTGCTTATTATTTGACATTTCCAATAGCAAGCCATACACGAATATTATCCATTCGAGAAGGAGCAAGTTGTCTAATACTGTGATGAGCCATTTCGATATTAAGGTTGCATATAACTCTTCCTTTCCAGGAACCGAAGCGCGCGCAGATGAATCTAATTCTGTGTTTCCAACATTATGTAATCGACTTCTTTGATCTAGTCACATGTCCTATGTAATGTGCAGTGCCAAGAAAAAAAGCACTATAGTTTAGCCTTTCACACAATAACTTTGTTCTGTTGACTCCAAAGTTCGAGCTTGTTGGCAATGAAGATTGACTCCAGAATCGGACAGAAGTCTGATGGACCCCAGTAAGTCATTTATTCTTCTTTGATTGACAGTGACAGTATATTGGCGCTTAGCACGTAGAAAAAGCTTGTAACATGTAAAAGATGACTTAATTTCAGATGAAAGTTGTGATGCCTTTTTTATCTTTTGATGCGCACAAGAACGGAGAGCACAAAGTCAACTTTTATGGTAGAGCATAATTTACACTTTGCATTATCCTTGACTGAGGCAATGCCATCAGTCTGCCACCTCTCAGCTTGCAAATGTTGTGGCGAAAAAGTCAGCCAACCTCTGTCATTGAGTTGAGCAATTTGTTGGCAAGTATATGTAATTTGACCTGCAACTCAATGTTTGTTATTATCATGAATACAGTACTGCCACGGTTGAATCGCATAATTTATCTATTTATTCCTTAACATTAACGGATCAATTTAGTCTTATATTTTGCACATTTTCTCTTTCTCCACTACATGCGTTTTTTATTGGAATTTTTAATCATTCAATTAATTGAAATTGGAATCCAAAATTCGAACAGTTTCTGTAACTTGATGGCATTAAATATTAATTTACCTGACCGAAGCATTGTATAGCTATACACCTTAAGCAGCAAAAGCAACCTATGGTCTTAGAAATTTCCTGGGTATGAAAATGGGATCGCCAACATAACAACTATGCCTACCATGTTTAATACTGCGATTCGTCAGACTAATCAAGGTTGCTATGGGGCTTGGGTTGGGTCACACCAAACCAAGCGGCTTGGCACTAGCTGACATGCCACGCTCAATTACGCGCAACTACACATGATCCTAAACATCCGTTGCTATGCATGACATTCCTGCAACATCTGTCGGTAGTCTTGTTATATAGACTTTACGTCTCATGTGTGCATGCATCAGAGTCTAAACAATGTGATAGGACCTCAATTTCATGCTCAGGGAAGACAGAACATGCCTGGCGGTTTATCAGTGGTTCAAGCGGAAACGCAGACAACCGTAGACGACACGGAAACAATAAACGCTCGCCCGCGCGTATTCATAAACATTCCCCATGTTTTAACAGCATCAGATCAAGTGATCTCTGACTCTTAGTGCAGCGCGTATGTGCGCGCGTAGAAGAATAGAATGTCTTTAACCACGGATGTTTGGGGTGTTCCGTAATTATGCGTGGCATGTCACCTAGTGAATATAGGCCTACGCCGTAACCTGGCTGCATAGTAATCGGGTCATGCACTGGCACTGTGTCTAATCCATGTGTTTAGGCCATTCTGTGTCCAGGCTATAGGTAGCCGGGTAGCTTATGCATGGTCTTGCTAGTCAGGTTTAGGCTCTGTATCACTCCATCAAGTCAAGCGAAATGGAATTTTGGTCCATATAGTCGGGCCTAACGAATCTAATATAATCTAATTAAACTATAGGATAAATCGCAGGTTAATCGCAGGACCGTCATGATGTTGCATTTCCTAAGTCTAGCCTACCTTCCCGACATCAAGTGGAAAAATTTTGATAATGTGATGCTGGGCCAATATCTGCCCGACAGAGAGCTGTTGGGCAGTTGTCGGGTGATGAAAGCGTGTGATCATTTGTCTCTTCTGTCGGCGTAACTTGGTGCTCCCGATACATTTGCGACAGTTATGAAACTTCCCTTTCAAGTGCCGATCGCGCAGGCGGAAACGTGGAAAGTGATGAACAAGGGAAACTTCTCTCGCCACCCAAAGTTCGCCTCTCGCTTGTCCCATCATCATTCCCTAAACACTGAGAACTTTCCCATACATCACCACTGAGATGACGTCAATTTCGCAAGCAAACTTGGATCATTTTCTCTTCACTTTCTCTACCATTCATGGTGACTGTTTGTGTGCAATCTTCTCCCGTCCAATTTTGTTCAATTCACCGAAGTCCAATTTTATGAATAAGCAATAGGTAAGTCATTGACTGCATATGTGTCATATAACTAAGTTTTCCAATAATTGTAAAATCGAAGCCTATTCTGCCTTCTGTAGGGGCCTATATGCATTAGTTGACTGTCATCTTATAAAAGTTTACATGTTTACATTTCCCATAATCAACGATAACATTGATTATGGAAATAGAATATGTCTGATGGAATATGTCCGATAGACGACTAACATATTTTATGAAAAGAATATTTTGCATGCTGGCTACGACTAATGAAACATGGAGTAGAAAATCTTGTTCTTGATGTGATAAGTCATATAATTATGAAGTTGTGGAAGGACCAAATGACCTATTACATCCACGAAGGTTTTATCCATTGACAAATGACATCGATGTATTCGGCGAAAATGCCGTATGTTCTTCGTAGATTCCTACATGAAAAATTAATAGAATTAGTTAGTATCACATTATAGATTATTTGCACCGAAGTATCTAATGCCAACAAAAAGTTAGCCGCTAACTATACTTCGCATTAGATATCTTGCAAAATTTACGGTACCGGTACCAACGAACACGTGTTTTTCGATGTTTGTGTGTAAGAAATAAATATCAATAAAGGAGCATATTTGAAATTCATGTAGTATATTTGCAACAATGTTTAAATCATGTTGGATTTTTCTTGTAGAGGTGTATAATCCGCTATTCATTCTGTCCTATCTTCTCTGTGGTCTTCTGCTCCATTCCCTGCTGCAAATTAATCGAATTCTCTGGTACATACTCAAAGGTACGCAATTCATCACTTCATTATGTGCAAGATTCTAAATGCAATATTTGCAGATCCGTCATAAGCAAAATGTACACTTTCGGAGAGTCAGCAACTCACTGCATGCTGAGGTTTCTGAAACTTCAGCAGTTCTCACAATGATCAATCGAAGTGAAATGTTTTCGTCTCTCATATGCTGCATCTAGGTTTTGGTGTAAAAACGCATGCACTGTAGTTTTATAGCCTATACTTAATTTTCCACTGATGATGATCGAAATAGACAACAATAGATTAAAATTATAAAATAATAAAGACAGTTTCATCTTATCACTATAAAAATATTTGGTAAAATTAAGAATTCCATTCAAAAATTGCGATATTAAATATCATTACTTTTTTAAAAAATTGAAAGTCCGAACTGGCTCAAAACACGAACGACGCAAAATATTGAAATCAACCGTCAGAAGTCTATTTACTCTAATTCCTGCATTACATTCAAATTACAAAAACAAATAATAATAATATTAAGCAATTTATTCTTTAAATTATATTATATTATTATTATTATTATAAATCTTTATTCAATAAACGATAGTAGTCTATATAACGCATACAATCATAAATGAAGAAATACTACGGTAAAGAAAATCAATAGATATCTTAAGACTCAATAAACAAGGTAAATACAAAGTGAGACCTTTAGACATGGACTCCTAGATAGGTTTTGGTCACTTCTCGTAAAATGGTGAACTACGATATCCATTTAATTGAAGCTAATCATTATGTGACGGACACAATTGTATGTTTTCAATATCCAAAAATGTGACTCGTGCGAAATGTTCTTTAGAGCATACAGATTAAAATCAGGAGAATTGACGAAAATAGTTAGTTGATTCTAGTTGAAAAGTGGTTGCCAAAAATGACAAAAAGTTTTAATCTGAACTTGTGATGTTATTAGTCTTCTTTGTATCTTGAATCAAAGAGGACACAATATTTCACGCACAACCTGTGTGCATCGAGTGAATGAGAAAGAGCTTTCTTTCTGTATTCTAGCAATGCAACAGCTTAATTATACATAAATGACTAGCAGAAATTCTTGTTAAATTCTCCTGCCTATACAACATGCAAAATTATTCGAACAATGGGAATGAGGTTTTACAAATGATATATGAAAGAAACTGCAAAAAAGTCGAATAGTCGAATATACTGTGGTAAAATTCATTCAGGCAATTGAACTGCAAAGACGACGCTGCTTCACGATCAATAGATTTTATGAATTATAAAGGCATTGCTTATGTGTCCAGTCCACTGTGATTTCTGACATGATAAAAGTCTACATGATGCTGTATGAAAGTTGCAGAATTGATACGTGAAGTTGTATTTAATCGTTCTAAAGTTTTCTTCTATTCTTTTGAAACCACTGTTTTATGTTAATGGTGCGATAGGGATTTATAGACAATCCCTATGTGACAAATTAAATAGCTGATTAAATGGCTGACATGCAATGCATGCACGCACGTGCATTTTACATACAAAACAAAATCTCAGGAAAATGACATTTTTCATACCTTTCAATTTCATTTTGTACATTAGGCCAACATCGCGTAATTTTTCTGAGCATAATACCGCCAAATTTAAATATTGTGAGAATTGTATGGCTAAACATCTGGCTTAAGAAATAAAACATATATATCTGATTTCAAAAGAGCGATCTCAAAATTAATACACTTAAAAGTATTTGGAATGCATGGGCCTGGACTATTATATCTATCCTCGAATATCTACCGAACGCACAGCTCAAGTGAGAAAGTATATTCTTGATGCAGAGAATAATTCGTTACTAGCCGAAAAATAAATTTTACTTATTATGCTGATGTCAATTAAAAAAGACATTTGCTTTGTAACATGATGAACAAGAGATTAGCCCCTGATGCACACCTGATATTTTGGCTGACAGTCCAGGTGTTATATATCTAGGAGTCCATGCCTTTAGAATAGAATATTAGACCTTCTTCTCTTCCAAGCCCTATCTCAGGACAAAGTTGAGACTCGTATCATTTAATGCAGGCCTGGTTGTATTGGATATGTTGAAAATAAGATTTATCAGGAAATTGCGAAATTGGTAATGCTAACAAATAAATGTGTTTGAAAATGTTTCTCATTTGTTAGAATCATGTTTAACTTCCTCAGCAAGACGCTGAGAACGTCGAGGCACCAGAGGTGAAGGGTCCCATTTAGGCCTACTTTACGCGAATGACCGCAACTGTGGAGAGGCGCCTGTGGTAATTCGTCTGCTGTATGAAATATGCTGTAATAAATATTGAAGTGAAGTACAGTTGTTCTCGTTGTTCCGCTCTAGTTTCATGGGTGAAAAGAAAGTAAGGAAGAGGAGGAAGGAGGAGAAGTAAGAGGTTCCATGGTAATATCAAATTAATGATATTCTTTTTGCTATAATACACAAAGGGTACACACATAGAGTAGGGATATACTCGTATATAGGTAGAGTGTCGACTCAAAAAAGTATCTGTATACAGTGAAAATTTTATATGAAAAGATTTAGCTTCTTGTGAAGATTACGTTCCCGTGGTTCAAAAAATTATTTGAGCAGTTCTAAAAAATGTCAAATTTTGACAATTTATATACTACGAGATGACTCCTCTATGCAAGTGGTATGAAACAAGTTGGATATCAAAAGGAATGAATATTTGCTAAAGCATCCTAACTAAGCGGAATCAAGCTGATTATCAAGGGAATTTCATGATTCGTTTTATAATGGAAGTCTTCATGGAAAAGTCGACATTTTATTGTGTTTTCTTGCCTGAGATTTCATATTTCTAATTCATGAAAGCAATAGCAGGTTATCGAGTTGCCAATTGAACAAATAATACCTCTCCAAGGCTGTCATGACACGGACAATCTGTAAAATAATATCTTTTTATTCTGCTTTCCTATCATGATCAGTCAATTCCGTTGTAATTTCTTCAAAACTGCATAAATGTGTATCTCTCACATTTTGAAACAATTCCGATTGTATCTCCCTTGAGTTCATTTAATAAAATCGAAAGTCTATAGACATTGGGGATTTAATAAATACGGAGTTACCACTCTACCTAACATACTTACTCTATGGGCACACAAGTATACTACTGACGAATTAAACAGCAGTATATAAAACAAAGAGTTGATCGGTGTCGGGTGAGCGTTGGCGTGTATTGGGTGAGTGTTGGCAACTGACGTTGGGCCGATACAAATGCGCTGGGCCACTTTGTTTATCGGGCCAACATCAGATGGATGATATTGGGCCGACACAATTTTTTTCACTGGGACGATTTACTTATTAATTGATTCTTGATAAGCTTATGAATAATGCCGTGGGTTGGGGCTTATTAAGCATAGCCATTATCTACGGTAAAGCCGAAGCTTGCACTAATACAGTGTACATGTACATGTAGGTAGATAGCTTAGATATTTTGGGTATGTCTAGCAATCGGCCTCTTATTAGTTCTCTTTTGTTGCATGCCTGTATTTAATTAACTGATAAATCGAAACCCATGCCTATACTCAGGTAGGGCTACGTGTAGGCTCAAACAATATGTAGTTTAACTGTTAATTATAGGATATAGTTTAATTAGGTCTGGTCTGCTGCACAACATGAAAGCTTACGCGTACTGGTAGTTATTATATATGCTTGCTTAATACGTTATGTAGGCCACTACTGTACAATCAGTTAAGCCTCGCCGTAAAAAATGTACAATACAGGCCATGCAGTACACTGTAGTACATGATAAGCATAGCCTACCTACATGCTAGATATTGCCACAAAACAAAATCTCTCAAATATGTGCTAAAATGTTTTCTTTTCATGATTAGACCTACAATGTCAATGACAAATAATTACAGCAGCCATAGGCTGACTCAAAAGGCTAACTACTGCCGTGGCCATTAGTATCTGAACAACTAATTTTTATAGAGTTGCATTCGCTAGCCGTCAAACCAGTCAGCAGCATCCCTGAGCCTTTAGTGTAGTCGATCGATAGACAATAGCAATAGTAGACCATGAAACACATAGGCGTTGCCATAGGCGCTGCTTGCGGAACAATGAATCATGAACTTGATGATCATCAGCCACATAGCTATCGTTCCGTCTTTTCTAAGAATCTGTGACTGACTGTCTGACAATCACAGCCCACAGCTTAGTGTGACAACCTACTGCTCTATGACAGGTTGACAGTAGCAATAGAGTAGTAGGTTAGATGCTCAATGGAAAATGTGAAATAGTATTGAAAAAATAGTGCGAGACCGAGAGATAGAATATCAGACCTACACAGACTTACAGCAGAAGAAAATTCGTCTGCATTTTAGGGCTGCGTGTTCTACTCTGGTCGAAACAAACATGAATTTGTGACTAGTCATGAATCTTGATATTGTTGCTGCTTGCCAACCTGAAATGCAAGGCTGAAATGCTTAATATAATTTGAATTGTGAGAAGTAAAATATTACAGATGAGAAATTAAATAAGCAATCTGGGCTACCAACAGATAATTAATTGTTAAGAATTGGAAAATGCAGCAATCATTTAATTGGAATTAGAAAAATCATCAATCAATTAATTGAAATTGTATATTCCAACCAATGACTTAATTGAAACTGGTTCATCAACCGATCCATTAATTGAAGTCAATTAATTTTTGACAATCCCTTCCTGGTCCAAAATGCAAAAATACTAGGCATGTTTTTGAAGCGAAACATCGAATTGTATGTCAGCGAGAATCTAAGTAAACTAGAGCGGATGATTTCATGAGTCATGTGTGCAATAGGAACGAATGTCTAAAACATGGAGTGCACTGCGGAAGGATAAGAGTGTTTTCTCTCATAACATCTGATATATGAAAGCGAAATCTATTGTCAATCTACATATTTTCATGCAAGTGGTTGAGTTGAATATTGCGATTACCGGCATCTAGTTCTGTGAAATCGGCACAGCTTGGAAAAATTCTTTATTTGAATTGCATTAAATTCATTTATGAGTGCGATTTCATTCTGTGAAAGCTGTTGCGGTCGCATACTTTGGAAGATTTTCTTTTATTTTCAATGAATTAATTGCCTGACATGTTCTTAATATGTGAGCGTATTTATACTTCACTGACAACAATGACTGATTGCATCACACGCATCGATGTCTCTTTCACAAAATATTGATTAATCAGAATATCAGAACGTTTATTCTCAAATTGAAAACACGTTTCTGGGGTGATAAAATGATAACAATGAAATTAACAAGTCAATGAGGGCACTGATGATATACATAAATAATGAGAACACATACATGTAGATCCACTTGCGTTATTACGATGCGCAAATAGTATGGAATATTTACAAATGATGTCGATGTGTCATGAAAAGATAAAACTATGAATGAAATGCTGGAAGGAGAGGACAATCAATGGTTCATGTATTTCAGTGAATGAAGTTAAATCACGAAACAGCACATTATAATAATTATAACCATACTAGCGAAGACTTATGTATAAACGGCATGATTTTATTATATGTTTTATTAATGAGTGGAATCTCAGATTACTTTACATCAAGCTGTACAATGCTAATGATTAAGAGATCCGGAACAGAATGTCATTAATAAATAAGCAATGCATGTATGTCATTAAGCAATGTACATATATCATGTTAATCAGTAGTAAATGATAATGCAATTCATCTTACCTGCAGAGGATCGCGATTTATGAAAAACTAAAAACGCTAAATTGGCGACGTTCCGGACCTCGCCACTTCGAAATTATTGTTGAGATATCCTCTTCTTGTTCTATCAGCTCCATTCATATTATTGACAGTGCGATGCAAAATCTATTTTTCTGATATAATCCTCGTAAGACTTAACAAGAACATCGAACCTTGTGAACATCGATCCGCTGAGAATTCGAGTTATAATTATCAACAAGATAATATAACATGATTATAACTCACCTCAGAATGTGACGAATAGTTACTTTTTATATTAGACATTGTATCTGTTTATAATTTATCAAATGAAAATCTCAATGATGTCTACAAAATAATTTTATCGATAAGGAACTAGAGTACCCCTAAATCTAAGACAATTGTGAAACGAATTAGAGTTAAATTTGGATGAATTATACAGAAGACTAAGTTTTCAAGATTATTTTTATGATTCTGATGATAAAGATGCTTTTAGTGTATGCTATAATAAATCCGATTTCCTCCCAGGATGCGGAGTCCTATAATTTTGATAGGACTTTTGTATACTAATGTACCTTACGATTTCGCTTATAAAGCGATAGGATTTTGGATTGAGAATTGTAAAGATAACATTTGACATGCTACTGAGTAAACTTGTGAATAACATGTTTTTGACATTACGCGTGCTTCATCACGCACCAGAACAGCTTTTGAGGCTGCATACACATTGAATTGCTTATTCAAATGAAAAGAAACGATGCAATATGCAGGGATGAAGTAAAATTAACAGTATTAGTAAAAGCATGGTTTTAAACCTACCTGACGTTGTATGCAAGGCTGCACTCATCTCAAAGTGATGGAAAGTGATTGAATAAAGAAAAAATATCTTATAAAAATAACGAATTGAAGAAACAAAGAGGCACAATATATTCTTGCCTTAGAAATAACAAAAAACATTTTTTGAACCCTACACTTGCAAGCCGAAGTCGGAGTCCTATCAAAAAAAGAAAAAAATGTTTTAGAGACACTTAAGCGATGTGGAGTAACACAATGAAGAGGGTGCAAAAGGTTAGTCTTGCATTGCAACAGAAAATTGCGAACAGCCTATTTTAACTTTAACCCTTCACTGTAAATCATAAAGTCCTATTTAAGTTCCAATCTGAGTACTGAATGAAGGAGTACTAAAATTACCGAACTTAGGCTCACAGAGGTGTTTAAAATGCTTTCTGAGTACTAATATGATCAAACATAAATATATCAATGACTCACCAGGAGGGAAGGACATACAAGCGTAGGACAATAGCAATGCATTGATCGGTATGCGTCACTGCATTGCCATAACATCACCTATCACACTTCACTGCGCCGTCGCCATTGTCACAGCTCGTGTTGGCTTGCTCGATGAGCCTTACTCTTAATGTCAGCGCGTTTGCCATTTTCCCCGACTGCGCTTTGAGTCCACTCAACATTTTCCATCCTCTCCGACAATGCTTTGAGTCCTGCCAACGCTTACACTCTTACGCTTATACCCACTTCACCAACTGCGCTTTGGGTCTTGTGCATATCTAATTGATCCCAATGCATTTGTTTCTAATTTCCAAACCAGCTCCTAGATGGGCGTGCCGCATCGCATTTTTCGATTTAGTTGAGGTGCTTGTCCCTTGCAACTCACTTATTGAGTGCCAAAATTAGTACAAATTAAGCACTGTGGTTTCGAACCCAAAGAGTTCTAAAATCAGCACTGATATTTTCACACTCAAAGAGTACTAAAATTTGGGACTCATTTCTTAGTAGTGGTTAGTACCGCTACTCAGGTTCAGTACTCTCTCTAGCACTCATTTGGAACTTTATCAATGACAGTGTTCTATTCTTGAATGTTTTTACTTTCAAATGTAATTTGGGTGCGTTCTAGACATCGTGCAAAGTTGGAAGTGGTGCATTAGAATCTCATTGATCTCATCTTTCTTTCGGATGTAAATTTTTGCTGGTTGTCCCAAAAGATGCGGGGACAATGGGGGGGGTATCAAAAAATGATTTGATTTCACTTATTGTATTTCATGACGAGATTTTATCCGTATGTTTCAAGGAGAAATCCCCAAATAAAACGATTGGAGTGTGGGTGAGCCCTTTGAACACATGCCACATAATTTTAGTGGCAAATGTCCATAGATAGACAGTATCAAAATAGTCGGGCAGCCAGAGCGAGTTTCTGCAGAGAACGAGGCCGAAAGTGAGAGTTTCACAGAATGATGTACATCCTATGCCTACTACGAATCTGCACGTCTGCCGAGTTCTAGTGAGTTCCTCTTCTTGTCAGACAGGATCAAAGAAAAACACATGTAAATCCAATGGGACGCAGATTGCAGTTTTTGGCTAAAATGAAATTTTGTATGTTTTCTCTGATTAAACGAAAAGTACTGCGCCTAGAGTCATAATTTTTGGCATGGAATGTCTTCAGGTGATTTCTTATGATGTGCATGTGCTTTTATCATGCATTTAATCGGCAATGTATGTGAGAATGTGTTTGAATGTCGATAAAGTTGCTCAAAATGTTTATTGGCTTGCCAAATCTAAATGTGTCTAACTTTATACACAGAGGTACATGAAAATGAAAGGAAATGACCTGAAGACATACCATGCCAAAAATTATGACTCTGGGCTTAGTGCTTTTCGTTTAATCAGAGAAAAGACACAAAATTTCATTTTAACCAAAAACTTTAATCTGCGTCCCATTGCAGATTTCTTATCCTGTCTGACTAGAACTCACTAGAACTCGGCATACGTGCCGATTTGTAGTAGGCATAGGGTGTACATCATTCTGTGAAAGTCTCACTTTCGGCCTCGTTCCCTGCAGAAACTCGTTAACTATAACTTAAGAAATATCAAATGTCATGTTTAGAGCTAATTTTGGCAGAATGTAAATGAAAGGGTTATTTAAAAAGGTCAGAATATTTTTTGCTCATGTATCACCATTATTGTTGCATACACCCACAGAAGTAATTTCATGTCTTTCCATACACTTGCTTCCTTTCAAACAGGAAAATTTCTTCTAATTAATTCGTAGATCTAAGCAGCACTTAGCCCACTGCTGCTCTATGGCGATGTAATTTTTGTATTTCTGTTACTCAGAATTTCAATTTGTATGCCATGACTTCTGAATACTTATTTTTACTTGAATAGACGCTTTTTCATTATTAACTAGGGGAAAACCTTGACAGTTACGTAAGCACATAACTCAGTATGCTTTCTCAAAAAATCGGAGATAGCGTGTGAGGTATCGATTTTAGATGCTTGGTATTGCCTATACCGGCACATACTTCATTTTGCGGGAAGCGCTAGAGGTTTAATATCTGCTACAGGCATGCGAAAATCGAAAAGCATGGTGTATCACGAAGCTTCTGATAACTCCTTTTCGTTTCCTTTCCTTACTGCAAATAAGTTGAAGATTTTGGATGTCACTTCGAATGATTGTCTGACATGGCTTGACCATTTTCGCAATATTTTCAAAGTTTGCTCAAGAAGATTGTACATGTTGAGGATTTTTCGTAGTATACTCAACCATGACGACCTATGGTTTGCATTCAGAAGTGTTATTCAAAGTTTCTAATGCATTGCTCATGTTCATTTTGTAAATATCACAGAAAATCACTCTTTATCGCCTATCGTACCACATATCCCGGACTGCTCGAGAATGATATTAATAGTCCGGGAGGTACTGACACTTTCTTCCTAGATTCGCGTACGAAGAGCTTAATAGCATGGATTTGTAGATCTTGAAACGCTGAATGCAAAATTCAAATTCTTGAGTGTCACAGCCAATCGCTTTCGGTTGCAGGTAAGGTTTATGGATTCCCATGGCAAAATTCAAGAAATATCTATAAATTGTGAAACAATTGGCAATTTTCGTACATGTACAAGATTGAGTTCAGAATATCGGCTTCAATATAAAAGTTGAAGTGAGTCACATGATTCAGTATTTGGTGTCTGAGAGCCTCTACAAAATGAGTAAAATTGCCAAAATTAAGTCAAAACATGAAATTTACTCATTCTGTAGAGGTTTTCAAATAGTGAATCATGTGACTCACTTCAACTT
This sequence comes from Prostheceraeus crozeri, assembly GCA_907163375.1. Taxonomy (NCBI): domain Eukaryota; kingdom Metazoa; phylum Platyhelminthes; order Polycladida; family Euryleptidae; genus Prostheceraeus; species Prostheceraeus crozeri. The sequence continues at coordinate 209,836 of CAJQUW010004515.1, read as the reverse complement.
TTATATCTAAGTTGATGTTCTGAATTCAATCTTGTTTCAAATTTCATGGCATTCTGATAAATAGTTTCTTTTCTGCAAAAGAAAATGTACGAAAATCCAAGTGTTTCACAATTCATAGATATTTCTTGAATTTTCCATTAGATTTTAATTTGAATCCTTTAACCCTACTTAACCGAAAGCGATTGGCTGTGACACTCAAGAATTTGATTCTTGCATTCAGCGTTTCAAGATCTACAAATCCATGATGTTAAGCCCTTTGTGCGCGAATTTAGGAAGAAAGTGTCAGTAGCTCCCATCCTAACATTCAATCAATTACTCGTATAAACACTTGTTTTCCATGTTTCTTCAAACTTTTCAAGCCAACGTCCCATGAATAGTGATGTGACGATTTGCAGCACTTTTTTAAAGGTATGCAGCTGTCGCACAATACGCATATTGCTAACTAATGAGAATAAAATACATTTAACAGCCATTCACCAATGATATTGTCAGTTAAGCGGTGGCATTTAAGTGTGACAATGAGGAGCAAGTGACGAAATGTTTACAATCAATCGGACTTGATAAAGCCAACTGATATTTCACTTTGAAGTCAAAGGAATTGACGTTGCTGAGTGATTTATTCAGCAGGTAAGTCATGAAATGCTTGAAATATTGCGACTTTTGATATCTGTTTAATTCGACATTTTCTAATTACAATATTTCCGTTTTCACTCATGATCTTCTCCTCAGAGAGCCACAACAATTGAAATAATTTCTTCACACGACTGGTTCCTTTTTCTTTAGTTTATTTGGCAAACTTTCGGGTCACCCGTCCTCAGGCAAGAACAAGTAAAGAGGATTTGTAGGGAGTGCAATATTTACTTGCACTTGCCTGAGGAGGAGTGAAGCCATCATCCGAAAGTTTGCCAAATAAATTAAAGAGAGAGAACAAGTCTTCTGAAGAAATTATTTTAATCCAATTGTTTCCGTTTTGTTTATGTTGCTGATTATAAATGGAGTGAAATGATTCAATTTTTGAGAAGTTGCAGATAGTTAGAAGTAATGCTCGGATTTCCTGACTTGCAAATATACACAAGTATAAATGTTCGTGGTTAACCGGATAAATCTAAAACCATTTTATATGTCCATTTTATTGTACTTTATTTCATCAAATCGATTTTAAGACCATAAATTGCGTCCACATTCACTCACCCGCATTTAGGGGGCTTGGACGGTGATGAAATAGTCAGAATCATAGAGTAGTGGCAACTCCGCAAGTGGCAAGTGGCAACTCCGCATTTATTAAATCACCAGTGTGTATACACTTTTGATTTTATAAAATGAACTCAAAGGAAATATAGTCGGAATTGTTTCCAAATGTGAGATATGCATATTTATGCAGCTTTGAAGAAATTACAACGGAATCGACTGAGTGATCATAGAGTAAGTATATTAGGTAGAGTGGTAACTCCGCATTTATTAAATCCTCAATGTGTATACACCGTAAACCAGCACCTCCTTAAGCGAGCTGAATCACCTCCTAAGGCAAGACACTATTCGTAACTAATAAAAAAATCCTATAGCATGCGCCTTTTAGAAGGCTAGCCTCTCACCTCCTAAAACATTTTTTCAATGCCATATTCTACTTTTCCCTTATGACAATGCATGCTACTACCTTTATTCAGCAATAGACGGGTTACGCATTGAGATTTATTGCAGACGAAGCTCTCATTATATTCATTCAATATTTATCTCTTGGTTTACAAACAGCCCTCTAAAGAAATAAGAACCCTTTATCCCCTGAAGTACTGTTATGCAAGAGAACATGGTATTAGTGTTGTACAATTCGAATACATAAAACAAACTTTACTGAAATTCACTTGAAATTTATAAAATTGACACCCAGTACGAAAATGAATACAATCTCAGGTTTATTTATGTAACAGATGCAACGAAATCTCATGTATGCATGTGCAATGAAAATTTTGGCATGACCACGCTATTTTCGGTGAAAGAAATACAAATGCTACATAATATAATCAGTGTCGGGACAGTAAATAATGTCAGAAACATGTAGGATATTTACTGCAGAATTATGTGGATAAAATCATGTGTGAAATCGTAGATCAACAGTTGCAATAAAGATAAAGTAACAAATAGAGTCTCAAGATGCGAATATCGAATAACAATCAAGTGCTAGATATGCAAATCAATCTCTATTATTTTTCAAGTAAATTACGATCTAAACTGACAGAATTGCAGCTCTAAAACATCATGGAAATCATCAAGGAATAGAAAGATGGAAACTAAAGAATTCAAAGTAATATATGGCACCAAAAAAATTCACAGAGTTTTGCACTGATCTTGGTGAAGATGTGACGCACACGAAGAAGTCCTTCCAGCAGTCTCTACGGTGGCCAAGTACTGTCGATTGTGTTGGAGATTATACGTTAGAAAAAAGACTGCATGTACCGTGATGGCATAGATGCTGCATTCGTCAAAGCACATAGATAATATTTGCACACCATATATTAGTATTCACTGATATTCCAGTCAAATGATTGCTGAAAAGAAAAAGGAATTTTAGTTAGGAACTACGGAGTGAAAGGAAGAAAACTAATTTCAAGATTTTTTGTATTAACTTTAAGATACAAGGACGTCAGATCTACATGTTACATGCAGCAGGCTGAACAAATTGTGATTTCTTCAAAAAATCGAAGTTTTTGATTTGACAGATAATTGAAAAAAAAGAATCTCTCATAATCATACATACACAGAGCACATCGTATTTTATAATTATTTTCATTACGCTATCTATTTTGATATACGCCTAGATAATATAATTTATCAATGCTGAATTGAATACATGATATACATACTTTAATAAAATGATTGAAACCTCTTGTTGCAGAAAATTGGCTCCTTTCTTAGTTATTTGATGTTCTACAGATTATGGAAATTCACGAGCTTCAGATCTCCAAAAAATGGCACATATTATGCTAATAATCCATATTCACAGGTACTAACTTTCGTTTGAAAGTTTTAATGCAATACTTCACATGTTTCTTATTGACTCTCCCACTTCAGACAGCATGCACTGTCTTGCAAACTTCTATGTGTTGACAACAAGTAGCTGTACTTATTAATCAGATGAAAGCAATATGAACGTCACAGGTCTCTATCAAACATGCATGAGCTAAGTTGACTTCAGAAATAATAACTGACATGGCTTATATGGCCCAAGATCGTCTTTAGAAATTTTATAAAAATTAAAAAATGGAATTTCTCCTTTTCTACGGTGATTTAATAGCCATTGTGAAGGCGTCTGAAACTGTTCAACGTCAGAGGTCTTGGTTCTATATGTGAGAGTAGTTTGTTTGAGGAAACCAGCATGATATGCTGATCATGAGATGATTTTATGAAAAAGAATAAAAAAAGTTCTATTCAATAGGCGGATGTTTTCTTGCTATCAGAATTACCTTATCATGTATTTTTACAGAATAGAAACATTCTATATTAATTAATTAGTCTTCTCTTTTTGTGTTGATGACTGTTTAGTCTTTCCTATCTGTGCTGGAGTCTATTTTTGCCTTGACCTTGATGTCATGCTATGTTGAGAACTTGCTAATGATGACTAATATGAATAGAGTATGAAAGAGACTTGCTAAAATGAATTTATTTTTAAAAGTAGCCAACAGGATAGACTGAATATTTATAGAAATCGAACACTTAACGCCGTACATTAAAAATACGTTTGCATCCAATAGTGTCTGGACATTGTAGAAAAACCGCGGACATTTGAATACTGACAAGAAGGATATTTATTGGCAGAAGATTTTATACAGAAGTATAGAAGTTTTAATTTGTCAGTAGTCTGTTGGCCCATAGTTCAACATTCGGAATTTCATATATTTTGATGAATATTTATTAAGCGAATTCACAACCATATGGCAGCAGAATTTTAATAGATTAGATAAAAACGTTTAAAAGATTGAATGCGAAATTTTAAGCATAAGTTTACAAAAATATGTTTCTTCTTAAATGTATGAATCAGGAAAGACTGAAGACAATTCTTCTACTACATAATGGAAACGAATGTCCTTCGGTGTCGTCTATTGCATTTTTTCGATGTCTATACTATCATCTGACTATAGATTATCATGACAGTTGGTTACATTAACAGGCTACATTCAATTAATGTGTGCCTCTAATAAACTAAATACAGAATTGATTGTTGTATTCCTATTAAAATCCATTGCAATAAACGAATTTTCGAATATTCTGAATATAATTGACCACACATAAATGATACATGTGTACATCAAAGCATTTAGAACTTTGCATTGAATCCTAAACTTGATATGCCAATTCAATTAACCCTTCACATGCGTATACTATATATACATATACTATTTTTCTACCTTTGTTCGGAAACCTTATTGGACACGCCACTTGTAACAGATGAGTACTTTGAGCAGTTTCTATGAGTGCGCATTTGCTTCTCAGAGGCTTCACCGAGCACAGATAACGCGAATGAATGCATGAAATTGACAAATACAATGTGTGCGTACCTCGAAAATTTACAGCTTTTTGAAATTTGTAATTTGCATTATCCGCAATAATTAATTTAGTCCCGCTATGAAAAGTGGCATTTTAACTACAGAAGTCGCAGACTCGATTTACATTAGTGCTATGCAGCATGCATGCATTACAACTCTTTCGAATAGGCTATCAGAGCAACAGGAAACTCACCTAATTTTTCAGACCTGCGTTAGTTGGTGAACCAGATTGATCAGTATATCTGTCACGATTGACTATCACGAGAAAATGTAGAATGCAGATTTTTGGCCAATTGGTTTCAAGTCTTATGATATTTCTTTTCCATTTATCCAGCATTTCGATCGACGTTGATGGGAAAGATGTAGTCTCCTGGTATGACATCATGATACCCATATATTTGCAATTTACTACTGCACAACTTCAACAGATAATTTCAAAAAACAATTTAATTGCAATATCACTGACGGAAAGTCAACTTGCCACTCGAAGTCAAAGCCAGCTACATAACCTCGATGAGATGAAGCTTATGATGTCCTCAACAGCAGCTATTGTTATGCGACAGCGTTCCTGCTGTCTGGCAAGCAGTGACTCACGCTGTCCTCTATGCAGATGCTTGCGTCTAAGGGTTATTGTTCTCTTCAGTATGCTAGCCTACTAATTCAACTTAGCCTTCTGAAATTTTAGTGTTTGGCGCTTTAGGATGCAGATTTCTTCCGCTTTAGGAGGTGCCAGATTGCAGTGTACACTTTCGATTTTATTAAATGAACTCAAAGGAGATACAGTCGGAATTGCTTCCAAATGTGAGATATGCGCATTTATGCAGTTTTGTAGGAATTACAATCGAATTGACTGATCATGATAGCATAAAACAGAAGGAAATGATATTATTTTACAGACAGTCCGTGTCTTACAGCCTTGGTGAGCTCACAACCTCAAGAGAATCTTCTTAAGCGTGATCAGGCAACTGTTGCCACTGGCATGGCAAAATCACAGATTCAAAGACGATGATTTCAATTGACTTTGAAAGATGTAAATGGGTCCACATCAGTTTTCAGATTCAAGAAGTGAAACTTGAATTTAGTGAATTATAAAATCATGCCGCTGAAAATTGAATTAAAAACTTGACATTTCAGCCAAGAAAGCACGGATAATATCGCGACGTTTTCATGAAGACTTTCATTATCATACGGAGCATGAAATTCCCTTGATAATCAGCTTGATTTCCGCTTAGTTGGGATGATTATTAGCAAATATTCATTCCTTCTGATATCCAACTTGTTGAATACTACTTGCATACAGGAGTCACCTCGGTAGTATATAAATTGGCAAAATTTTGACATTTTTGAAAAGTGCTCAAATAATTTTTTGGACTACGGGAACGTAATCTCCGCAAGAAACTGAATCTTTTGATATAAAAATTTTCGCTGTATACAGATTCTTTTTTGAGTCGACATTCTACCTACATATCCCTACTCCACAGTCAGAATTTAATCTAGAACGGCGTGATCCTTTAGTTCGGAAGCCCTTCCCGACGACTTCCGATGACACTTTCAGGGCTTGAGCGCTGGATCTAGAGATCGCGAAGCCAGGCACTTAACCACTGCACCATGGAGACCACAGTGCTTCAAAAGTCATCCACTATTTCTATATCATTCCAATCCCATCATTGGGTGAGAAAATCATTGCCTTTTCACACTCTTTGCCAGATATTTCTGAAACTAAACTGCATTGAGAAGCTTTAACGTCACTACTCCCCATGCCGGGGACTTGACGGTGCTGACATAACGTTGTGGTGCTTTTAGTCCGGATGCCCTTCCTGCAGACTTCCAAAGACACTTCCGGACCTCGACCTCTGTCCCAAGAGATCGCTAGGCCAAGAACTTAACCCCTACATCACGAAAAGCACTGCATTGAGAAAAGTGACGAAAACAAGTCGACTTTTCGGAAAGGAAACGCAAATGAGTTCAATGACTACGGGAAACTCGACTACCTCTCCGGTTTCATGTGATACATTGCAATGGTGGAATGCTACTATCAGCAGCTTTCCAAGGATGTCATAAAAGCTGATCATAAAAGTGGACCTTCCAATGCCTTCCAATCGTCGCAAATCAACGTGCCCTACATCATTGGAAAGCTTGCATTCAAAGTTTTCAAATGAACTATTATAAACTTGCATCCATTATTTTGCTTGCCGGACTGTGGTCAAGATCTGAAAATTCCTCAATTTACAAATAGTAAAACATGCGAGTAAGAGAATGAATCAGACATGAGGCGAACGAACAGTTTTGGCTTTCTTTTGATATACTGCACATCGAAGAGAAATAGTGGTATTGTCAGGAGATCATGTCTTCAGTGGCTGAAAATGTCACATTTCATCGAAGATGTTAGTATTTGGTATGTTTAGAATCCTTTCGATGAAAGGAGCAAGAATATGCAAGTTTTATTCAAATCTGCTCAATAGTTACTTTCAAACTTCTTTTAACATTTTTCTCATGACCGATGTACACAAGCAGCATATAACTTGATCTATCTATGCAATTATTCAGACACTGGTGTATGTATTTTTGACCCTCTAATATCGACTGGAAGACGCATCCGACGTATTCCTCGCCATGCAAGTCCATCATTCCCACACACGCCGGTTTAATGCACCTTTAGCAGCGCCCAGGCTGCAGCACGATGCTCACATTCGATCTAGGAGTCCATACATTGTTCCTCATTCGAGAAAATTATTAGATCATCAACTGCAAGGCTTCCAATGTCGACTTAGTTACTCACTACGATTCTCGGACAATTATATTCATTCAGAGATTCTAATAGAAATAATTGAATTGAATTGCAATCAGGTTTTGATAATCCCTGCTTCCACGCAGGGATCTGCGCTCTAATCACTAAATGTCACAAAAAATTGTTGATCGAACCAAACGTTCATATTGACACTTCGGAATGATATTTGCAACATTTACTTGACATTTTCAGCTAAACCGTTTGTGTGACCTCTGTCATATCATACATCAGTTTGATGTGCTTCAAGTGCGATACAAGGAAACTAATAACGAATCTCTTTTTCTCTAGCACACAAGTAAATAACAATTTATAAGTCTAGGCTAAATTGAATGACATTCAAAGCAGGGATGCGGAGTCGGAGTCCTGGAGTCCTGGAGTCTATCATTTTTCCTGGAGTCGGAGTTTGAGTCCTATCAAATGATAGGACTCTGGCCTATAACTAGACCCGAACTATAATACAAACAAATTATTTATCCTCATGCATAGCTGTCACTGTCTTGATGTCAACTTCCTCCGTCAAACAAAAGTACAGAGACAGCAGTGCATGCTAAGCTTGTAATTATTGAGGGAATGAACTGTGAAAGTGAAAAAAGGATTGTCTTTTCACTCGGTGATTTAGTAGAGAAGACAAGTCTTCCTAGCCTAGATCACACCTACGCACCAAAGGACAAAAATCAGAGACAAAAATTAAATACTGGTTTGTTTGAGGACATTGCATCTTACCCCCACGCTAATCGTGTGTGATGGCTCCTCCAAAGAGCACATTAAAATCGAAAATGTACTCATATTTTTTGAAGAAGGATGGGGATTTTCCTGCCTGGTAAAGATTGGAGAAAACCATATTTTAAATACCGCACACATCAACAAGATGGGAGGATCCGAGTCGCATGCATCCAACTTAAAGCGACATTTGATAAACTTTCATCGAAAATGATTGATAATTGATGCAGAAATGATCAATAAAAATAGGTTCAGCTAAGCCTATAATGATCTATGATGTAGGTTGCCAGTTTTTTTCAAAAAGATAAGCTATATATACTGGCCACCCGGAGTCGGAGTCCTATCCCTGATTCAAAGTTTACAGGAAGTCGTGCTGCACGAAATAGAATTACTGACGTGATTGTCTGCATAGTTCCAGGTTGAGAATTCGATAGGTCTTCTTTCTCTGAACATTTCGACACAAGCTGACTGTATGAGGTATACTGTCTTTTCACCTCCATGGGATACGACAGTGTCAACAGTGCTGCTTCATTTTCGATATCTAGAAGGAGAGATTCTTGTTCAGGTAATTCAGACGAGTAGTAATTTCATTTTTGCGGCAATAGCAAGTTCTTTTATTATCACAATTTACATGTACATCAAATATCATTTGATGTGTTCAGTTATCCAATCTCTGAAGTTCTTTGAGGGAATTTTATCGAATTTGACGAAATACTGAATATGCGTGTACCGTACTCAATTAGAGATCCGTACATGTAACTATAGCTTTTGAGCGGTCCTTCTAATTGAAAATTCTTCTAATTGGACATATATTAAGAAAAGGAAGAGAAGGTTGCAAGGTCATCAAGAAAGGTCAAATTGAAGGAACAAGGCAAAAAGGAAAACCTCGAAGAATGTGGATTGACGACATAAAGGTGTGGATTGGGGAATCAGCAAATAAATGCATGCGAAGAGCAATGGACAGAGAACTTTGGAGATCTACCTTGCTGCAATGGCTGCGCTAACGGCCTTCCTAGAGGCTACGGACATGAGTGAGTGAGTATATTTGGTTTCAGCGTTTCCCATCGTTTCTTTACAGTTGAGCAAGCTCGAGCATGTCGGCAATCTCCAAATCTGGTAAAATGTGTGAAATGCAGCATTTGTAATATTGATAACAAGCCAGTATTCGCTATTAAGTTGCATGCTTATAGGTTACCTACTCACCTTCTTGAAATAGACTTTCGCATTCGCCTCATAGTTAGTCAGGCATAGATAGTACTATTAATGGTTCACTAATTTGTCTCAGTTTGCACTCGTTTTGAATAAAGCATTTAAAGTGCCTGCTACTAGGCCTGACACTTTCACGGAATTTTGACTTCACAAAATCACGATTCACGAAATCTGCAGTTCACGAATTTCACGAAATTAGTAACATGTTTATTTATACTTCAGAAGGCAAATTCATATTATGAAACAGCATTTGTTTTGTTAGCTCTAGCTAGCATTAATTGATTATTGCATGGGTATTCCTACGGCACGCGAAAAGTTGCTCAGTGCTTATTATAAAAAGATTTCAACAAACATGAACTGCACAACATTTTGTCCGACAAAGAACTTCGAATTTTAGTGCAAATTTCTCTTGCAGATGAAAATGCCCCGCACACATAGTAACTGATGTAGCTTGAATGGTGCAAAACTGTTGGTACAAATTGGCGAGTGCGATTCAACTACCTTTTGTTTAATAGCGCGGCGGAGACTATTTGCCCGGTTTCAGCACGTTGTCATACATTATTAGACAGTACCGTGGTGACGCAAAGCCAGCGTATTCCTTCATGAACTGACGCTACGTAAATTAAACTGTGTTTTACAATAGAACATTTTGGACAAAAACGTAAATACCATTGATAATTATTCGATTTCAATGACTTAGAATAACAATGTACTGGCTCGCCAATTTTTCCACTATGTAGAAATCTGAAAGTGAACACTATTTTAGTGTTATCATAGCATTTTGTATCAAAATATCTCACAAGACTGCCTTAGAGTAGCTTCGTACTTATCCATTGCAAATGTCAATTGTTGAATTTCTACATGTATGTCGTGAAGCAGACGTTTGCATACAACGAATACATGGCATGCCACTGCAGTGCGATAAGATATAATTCTTTGATACTACTTACTGCACGATGTGGGTCATTTGTCGTCCGTCGAGCAATAACTCATGTCGCATCTACTTTCAAAATCCTGAGTCTCCCACCACAAAATCGAATGTTAGAGAAATTTGTTGAATTTTTAGAGCCATGAATGCATGGCTTTTTGTTGTAGGTATTCCAATTTCAGATTCTAAATCATCGGATTTCATATCGTGCAATAAAATTTGCGAAATATGCTTTCGTGAATTTTCGTGAAATAGGCCTCCTTTTACGAATTCACGATTCACGAAAAGATAGCTCGTGAATCGTGAATTTCACGCACTTATTATCTCACGAAATCAGCCATGCTACATACTATCTAGCGTATGCCATGCTCAACAAATGCTGGTATCTCTGTCAAAATTTAAAGTCAAGTGTTTTAGATTACCTAATTATCCGACTCGCCAATCGATCATCATATTCGAATTTGAACATATTAAGTTCAGAAAAAAATTACACGGCAAACGTTTCGCGACGCAGTCGCTGCCTCAGTGCACTAAAAAGAAGGTAAAAGCAGCCAGAACGAGTGGTTTATATATCAGGGTGATAATACCTTTCAAGGCCTTTCAAAATTCGTTTCGAGGAGCGTGGAAGTAGCTTACACTTGCAGAACAATACTAGTGCACTCTCCGAACATTCAATAAATGACCACGACAGCAACCTTGACATTTTCGATTTCACAATCAATATCATTGCCAAGCATAGTTCGCCTCTTGAAAATCGTCTGGCTGAAGCTCGCTACATCAGAGATAGGAGACCACAGTTGAACCGCAAAGACGAGCCGGTTGGCTGAGAGACACGCTGTCTACGGTATTATCACCCTGATATATAAACCACTCGCTCTGGCTACTTTTACCTTCTTTTTAGTGAACTGAGGCAGCGACTGCGTCGCGAAACGTTAGCCGTGTAAATACTTTTAGCTATTCGATTTTATTAAAGCCGTTACTAAAGGGAGTGCCGTATTTTTCTTTCTCATCTTCACCATGAACACCCTCCCGTATAAGGATATCAACTAATAAAAATATGGTATTGGATAAAATCTTCTCTCTCCCGACCCCACAAAGGCATACCGGATAGTATGCTACGTAGAGATAAAAAACACTGCCGGTGACTCACGTTTTCTTTGTAAAAATATAATTCATACACAGATGATGCAAAGAGAAATATGAATACAGCTACATCCTTCATCGGAAAAAATATTTTTGCGTATCTTTCGCGAGAGATCAATATATCATCTCCGTGAGGATACGTGTAGGGCCTACATGAAATTCTTTTAGGTGATCTACAGCCTTTTCTGAATACCAATCTCTATCTGCCATAATCTAAAAGAATATGCAGCATACTCAATCAGGAATATCAAATTTTGATCGAAGGAATAAAACCCCAGATATTTTCTTTCTTCAATTTGGAGGTTGTGAACTCGTCAAGTGGATAGTAACAATGCAATGCTTGTATGAGTGCATATATCCATTCTTTCGGATGGCAAGCTGTGAGAATATTCAAATTTTCTTTCCTCGCAAACGAGAAATATGAACATTTTTAACTATCCTGTTGTAACCGAATTTTACGACCAAGATGCTATCAAAATCTCAGAAGACCTATTTAGTCTTAGCAATGTGCAAATTGTAGTGCCATGTTGACCGAGTCGGTAAAATTTGAAACCATAATAACGGACATCGACAAATTGTGCTCTGCTACAATTTTGGGAACGATTGAATCATAAGAATATTAGAATGAGACGGGGGGTGGAGCCCCGGGTGTTCGGATCTCAAAATAGCCCAAGTAATAAAAGACAAGACTATAAAACTATTGTATGTTTCTCAAAGTTGATTCTCTCTAGGATCTGACAACACTAACGTAGATCGAGTCGAGTAGCTGAAGTAGCCTCAACAAGCAGTCTCTGCCCATTGCAGTCCAACTAACCAAAAAGTGAAAATTTATATGAAGATTCCATTTCTTCACGTTTTAGCCGTAAGAATGACCGTGTTCCAGTGATTTCAATAAACCGTAGTCTGACAGCTAGTTTTCATCTGCAGTTGGTTACTTAACATCTGTAATTATTCTTTTACCATCATCATGTTGAACTCATTGTATTTCTCGCTGGTCTCGCAATCATTCAAAGTCTGTCTGCCCATTCATTGTCTTTCAGAAGAGCCACAATGTATTTTCTTTGCCACAAATGTCATGAACACACTTGCTGAGTCACTCGGAGAGAATTTGATGAGTTGAAAAGGTAGATGTGATTGTGACCTGATGCCCGGCAGGTTTTATTCACTGTCCTTCAATGTTATGCAGATAGAAGGTCTAATATTCAAACTGCAGACCGTTCACTCATTGTTGACCAAAAGCCGTTGAAATTAGATGCATTAAGCTGCTGAAAATCATATTTATGAACCCAAACAAATTTGGTGTTTCAGGGAAAGCCTGATTTATTGATTGCGCTTAATTAAAATGATTGTTTGATAAGAGAGGGGGCACCAGTAAAAATTACGATTATCCGAGCATTCGCAACTTCATTTTTGAGTCGGAATATATTTTGCTTGCACATGGGGCCAGTAGTGTTTATGACCCATGATATTGATTAGCGAGCCATGCATTGAAGTATACTACATTTCATGATTTTCATTGACTTCAGAATTGAATATATTCCATCAGCGATGATGGATACTGAAGTCATCACTGATAGTGATGGTTTGTGGTGATTTTGACGCTTTCAACACTGATGTCTTCGAATTAAATTTTGATCTCACTAATTGCGTGAAAGAGCCCACTCGTTCGAATGCGTTTTTGGATCAGATTTGGATAAGTGATGAAATGTGTAACAGATACTCCTGTGAAGCTTACGTTGGACTTCCTTTAGCGAATTCTGACCATAATATGGTACTGCTTTTTGGGATATCAGTGAATTTCGAGCCGCAAAGTTAGTTAAGCTATGGGACTTCAGGAAATCGATTGTTGATCGGTTTCTCAAAGAGCTCTCCTCGATGGACTTCTCTCATGTGTTCAATGAGCCGATCTTCGGGATCGGCTTATTTATCAAGCTGCCTCAAATAATTCGGCCTCATACGTAATTATTTCATCTAAGGATAAGCCATGGATAACTCCCTTGCTGAAAGAGCTCATTAATAAAAGGTGGGACGCCTATCGAAAGAAGGATTGGGTATTATATATGAGCATCATGAGAAGAAACTTCAATCCGAAATAGTGAAATCAAAGCTGGCATAGTCACAAAAGCAGATTTCTTCTAATAAGCGAATTTGGAACTTGATGAATGAAGTCAGAGGGATTTTTTTTCAAATGCATTTAACTCTCTCATCAATCAGTATGGAAACTTGCAAATTCAACGTAGCAAAGTGCGTCAAGGTAACAAAGTTAAAAAAAACAAGCTAATGAATAGTTAATTTTCAATTGGTACAAAATATGATTTAAAAGAAAATTTTTATATACTAAAATGTCTAAAAATTTTAAAAATACTTACTGGAAGGACAAACAACGCTTCTCCTCTCCTCATGTGTAATGAATTGGCGAGTAAGTCGTTCTGTTCAAAATTATGTTTATCACTTATATATTGAAAGGATCCTATTTAACAGTCTGCCCATTCAGATGATAAGAGGACAGGTCTGTTTCCAATCAAAATACCAGATCTAGCTAATAACACAGCGGGATTACGCTATCTAAAATCAACCAAGTGTGTAAGAGAATTAATATTAGTTCCTTAAGCTAAAACGTGAAATAGAATTGTACAAAATATGTATACAAATTATTTGACTATTTTTAATGAGGTCATCAACAGGAACTTGGTCAGGACGATTGCGTTTCGACCGCTTAATCCTGTTTAAAAGAAAATTTTTATATCCTAAAATGTCTAAAAATTTTAAGAATACTTACTGGAAGGACAAACAACGCTTCTCCTCTCCTCATGTGTAATGAATTGGCGAGTAAGTCGTTCTGTTCAAAATTATGTTTATCACTTATATATTGAAAAGATCCTATTTAACAGTCTGCCCATTCAGATGATAAGAGGACAGGTCTGTTTCCAATCAAAATACCAGATCTAGCTAATAACACAGATGGATTACGCTATCAAAAAATCTACCAGGTGTGTAAGGGAATTAATATCAGTTCCTTTTAAAGCTAAAACTCACTTGTTTTTGTTAAATGATGAATTCTGTTGTAAGTACAATTTCGAGGTATTGCCTCATCAGTGCGATCTTCGGGATGAGTACCGGAATCCTCCACTTTCGACTTTGGACATTCAACGCCATCTTGTAGTTACTTTAATGCTTGGTTCTCTAATCAATATCATGGGTCAACCGATTGAGAGAAATTTTTACTGCACTTCAATACCCATCATCACTGATCGATAAATGTGTCCGTGATTTCCTAAACAAACAATTATCTAACAACGATGTGACAAATTGTGAACAAAAACTAAATCATGAATTATCTGACAACGATAAGAGTAAGGACAGAAAAATTATCATTCTTCCTTTTAAGGATGAAGAGGCGTCAACTTTTGTGCACAAAAAGTTGAATTCGTTGAACTCACTCATTGGTACTAGCATTACACCAATATTCAGGAGTCAAAATATAAAATCATTAATAACATCACCAGTTCTAAAGCCCCTCTGATTAATGATAAAAGTATGAAAGAACATCTAACTGGAAAAGAATCCAGTGTATTCAGGCACAAAATTTTCCCTTTTGAAATTTCTATCCTAGCTTCCGACAATGATAGCATCAACCTTCGTCTTCGAGAAGGTACATCAAGAAATTGAGACCAGGTCTTAATAACAGGGAGGAGTGTAATGAGTACCAAAGCTTGTTTTTCTGATTTCTTTGTATATTTCGAATTTTGTAACATCTATTGCATGCTCTGTTTTACTTCCTTTTTATGTGATCAGGCCGTCATAACGGTGAAAAATTTGAAAAATAAAAAACAGCAGTTTGGCTTATTTGTATATTTTACTTTTATCAAGATATTATGCTGCTTAAATTCAATTATAATTTACTTTTACCTATGATTAATAGTCACGATGTGGTCTACGAATGTAAATGTGACTTGTGCGAAGCACGTTATATCGACTTCACATCGCGTCATTTATTTGAGAGAGTGGAGGAACACAAACAACAGTCATCGTCTATTGGTAGACATAAACAGCAACAACGCGGCGAGAAGAACATCCGACTGTCAAATTTCAGAATTTTAAAAAGGTGCCCAAACTATAGAGTAGGTATATTAGGTAGAGTAGTAATTCCGCATTCATTAAATCCCCAATGTGTATACACTTTCGATTTTATTAAATGAACTCAATGGAGATACAGGTGGTATTGTCACCAAATGTGTGATATGCATATTTTTGTAGTTTTCAGAAATTACAACGGAATTGACTGATCATGATTGTAATGCAGAAGGAATGATGGTATTTCACAGATTCTCATGACAGTCTTGGAGATTTAATGTTTGCTGAATTAGCAATTCAATGGGTTCCTATTACTTTCATGCTCAACCTCAAGAGTATTTTCTTAAGCGTAATCATATCACGGGTAACCTGCCCCTGACAGAACAAAATCACATAATCAAGGACAATGATTTCAATCATTTTTGAAAGATGTAAATGGGTCCACATCAGTATTCAGATTCAAGAAATGAAACATGAATTTAGTGAATCATAAAATCTTGCCGACGAAAATTGAATTAAAAATTGACATTTCAGCCAAGAAAGCAGGAATAATATCGCGACTTTTTCATGAAGACTTTCATTGTAAGGCAATTCATGAATATCCCTCGATAATTAGGATGCTTATTAGCAAATATTCATTTCTTTTGATATCCAACTTGTTGCATACTACTTACATAGAGGAGTCATCTCGATAGCATATAAATTGGCAAAATTTTGACTTTTTCAAAAGTGCTCAAATAGTTTTTTGGACCACGGTAACGTTGTCTCCGCAAAAAACTGAATCTTTTGATATAAAACTTTCACTGTATACAGATATTTTTGAGTCAACACTCTACCTATATGTCCTTACTGTGTGGCCCAAACAGATACGATTTTTTATTTTATGAAATGCTGCTATTCAAACTCCGGTCACCATCTCTCAACGGACAGGACAGTTAGACCTAAGTTGCTTGATTAGTTGATATATGAAGATATTTCATATTTTTGAGAGATAAGTTTTTCGCTTATAAGTTTTTAGAGTAGGCGTATAAGTGATTTCGATTTCATTCCGAAAGGTTTAGAAATAAGTTATTAGTGCTTTAAATAGTTATCTATGTATTTTGAATTTTGAACAGCTTAGTAAATGCAATGAGTATAATTCTGATGATGGCCACTTCAGATGGTCGAAATATCAATTTGGTATTTCTATTTTTATTTTCAAAACTTATATGGAAAGAAAATATATTCTTTTTTTCACAAAAAATATTTAATAACTTGCTATCAAATATTGAGCATAATAATTAACAGAAACCTTCCAAATTATCAGAAGAGGTCTCACAAATAATTCATTCACATGTCCAAGTATTGATCACCTTCCTGATTTCATCTTTCGACCGAAGGCATCAGCTGCTGAGAAACGCCGTCCACCTTCTACCGAGGTTGGTCAGCAAAGATTTATATATATATATATATATATATATATTCATTTAATGGGCCTCCATATATTCAAATCAAAACAAATTGATTCTGTTAAAATCAATGTTGGTTCCAGACGCGTTTCAGAGTGTACAACTCCTTTCTCAATAGTTACACACAAAATCGAGCAACAATGCTTTTATATGAGAAGGATGATTTGATTACAGTTTAAAAATGGCATGATATGAAAATGTACAACAACGATCTACAGCAGTGCAAATAAAATCAATTGTCGTAACAATCATTAGACGCTGTGATGTGCATAGATGTCAAAAGATACATTAGCTATTTACAAATTCAACAATAAAGGAATGGATCCGTCCCTGTTATTCATTACATTTACTGATTCTTTGATTAAAATTGATTCGAGTAATTTGTGATTGTTAGTGCACGCTATTATTCAAAAATTACTCTTGTCTCTTGTCACAGGACTGCTCAGAAGTTTCAGAATCCGAAGAAATCCGTTTAGCTCGATAAAACAGGGACCTCATAGCCGCTAGCTTATACTGCTTAGGCGCGTAGGCACAATTAGGGATGTACACTTCAGTGTTTGTATCTTTTTGGTGCCACGAGGTTTTGAGCCGATTATCAATTTTGGTAATTTTAGCATCCAAAAAACAGATGCTGTTGTTATGTTCGGTTTCCATAGTAAAACTGATATCAGTATCTAGCTTATTGAGGAATTCAAAAAATGTCTGAGAATCCTCATAATTTTTGAAAATAGCAAAGCAGTCGTCGACATATCTTTTATAGAAGACGAAATTATTGCCATTGTACTTCTCAAACTGCGACTCAATTAAACTCATGGCAAAAGCAGCCATAGTTGGGCCAAGGTTCAATCCCATTGACATGCCATCTATCTGCCTGTAGAGAGTTTTATTAAATGAAAATAAAACATTCTTGCAAGCTATAGTCAACAAATCTCGAAGAGTGCGTTTCGAGACTGGAAGACTGTCTTCATCAATTATAGAAATGATGTAGTCAATGGTTCTATCTACCGGGATATTAGTAAATAAGTTCGAAACGTCAAAACTGCACATGAAAAAATCATTTTCATTGCTGGTATCAACGTTTTTCAGGGCTTCGATAAACTCAAAACTATCCTTGACGTTAAAAGATTTAGGAATGTGGTCTTTCAAAATTGAATTAAGCCACATCGACAAGTTTGAGAGATAAGATTTTTTCATGCTTAAAATGGGACGATATGGCGGATTTCTGGAATCTTTGTGCACTTTGGGCAGCCCATACAGTTTTGCTGGTTGAGATCCTTTGGCTCTTACAGCCTCATAAATAGAATCAGAAATCAATCCGTCTTTCTTAAATTTAGTTAGCTTCCGATTAAGTCTATCCTCCTCAAGGATATGCGGATCTTTCTTGGCTCTTTTATCAGGAATGTATTCCTGAAACCGCCTTGGGTCCGAGAGCAAAGAAAGCATCTTACTATGGTAAGAGTCTCTGATGTCAATGACAATACCGTTTCCTTTATCAAATTTGGCAACGTAAATGTTTTCCCTTCCAGCAAGATCACGAAGACATTTCATTTTACGAGACAAGATTTTAGCTATCTTGTGCTTAGAAAAATAACTTTTGAAAATGCTCCTCATTTGGTGAAGAACATCCTCAGAGAAATTGTCACTCTTCCTCTTGATTTGATGAGCGACTGACTTAGCCTCAGCCTTCTGAGGCTGAGTTTCTAAGGCTGAGTTCTGAGTTCTAAGGCTATATACGTGCATATCGATATCATCTATATTTACCATCGAAAACCCATTAGGACGAGGTCCTTTTTTTCAATGGGATCGAGCAAATGACAAACGCATAGACAACAATACAATGAGCAAAAATGAACAGAATAAACTACATAAGTTAAACAAGTGTATGATTTCAAAGAAGGAAACTGAAGCATTCCCTCTTGAAAATGTCAAGTGCTTCACTACTTTGTATTGTTTTTGGCAATGAATTAAATATATAAGGTCCCATAAAACCAAAAATATTTTCACATAACTTGATTTGTCAATGAGGAATCAATAACTTTTGACTTGAGCAAGATCGAAGGGATCTAGTTTGTTTGCGGAACTTCAATAAATCAGACATAAAAGATGGGATCATTGGGGTTTTAATGGATTTGTATACCATGATTAAGGTTTTGTACATGACCAGCGCGCGAATTGGCAGCCAATCCATCGTTTCAATCATCTTCATATTTGGGACATGATCAGTCATTCTAACTTGCAGAATTGTTCGCATGGCTTTGTGCAGCAGCTTGTCAATTCTATCAAGATTAGCAGACGTGCAAAATCTCCAAACACAAACGCAATATTCAATAAGAGGCAAAGTAAAACTTGTTTCAAATCTTTTGTCACCTTCAAATATGAAGTATTTTAGAAAGCAAGTAAAGCCTAGGCCGTACCTTCCTACAAACACTGTCTATGTGTAGATTCCAAGAGAAACAGTTCTGCACTTGAACTTCCAAAGATTTTGTGTGTCAGAAACTTTTGTGAGATAACCATTTAAATTGACTTGTAGGCTGCCTGTGAGAAAACGGCGACGTTGGTGGGGCACAAGTAACATACAAGAAGTTTTCTTTGTGTTAATTGTCAGTTCATTTGATGAGCACCAATTTCATATATTCAGCAGATCCAAATTCAAATCAGCATTGATTTTTGACACAGATGCTGCTGATGTATACAGAGTAGCATTATCAGCGCAAATATCAATATCACACTTTTGGGTTTGAAGGCTGAGGTCATCTATAAAGATCAGAAATAATGTTGGCCCGAGAATCGAACCTTATGGCACTACTCATGTCATAGGGAGAGTATCAGGCAACACGTTTTGTACTTTAGCCACTTGCTTCCAATTTTCCAAAATATTTCGAAAAAGAAGGCACAAGGTGTCATCTAGCTATTCAAAGGGCATTCCAGCTAATTTCGGAGGAAGTTGCTAGATACAGACTGTTTCATAAAAAATGGATCACCCTTAAACATCGCCTTAACTTCCAATTTGTCTAACTCCGCCAAACTTGAACGAATTTCTCTGAAATTTGGAAGATATGTCAGTTGTGTTTACTAATATCATTGTTGGAAATTTCAAGCATGAATATTGAGTTGTTTTCCTGTTATAGATAAAAAAGTAGTAGATAATTTGATCTTCATTTAGCAATGTTACACAAAATCATACCTCACTCTTATAAAATTACATTTGTTTCCTTTGTTATGTTATATGTTGTTCTACAAGCCAAAAGCGATCAAGCAAAACAAAAATAAAGAAAATCGGTCAATCAGAGCCAGTATAGCACCATTATTCATCAACAATAATGTAACTGCTACATGTGATTAACTGGACTTCATGTTCCATAGCTTCCTGACTTCGTTGCGGTGGTGTTGGCAGCACTCCTGATTGCTTTCAGCTAGAAATCTATCTCTTACCGGTTGAAAACAATACAAAGCACAAATGAACAATAACGAGATCGCATTCACAAAAGGCAAAGTGTCAGCCTTGGTAGAATTAGGGTTTTCTTTGCGAGCTACAAGCAAGCGACTAAATGTCCCTTACACAAATGTGCATCGATGGCATAATGATGATTTTCGAGTCTGTCGTAAAGAGGGCTCTGGCCGTCCACGCAAAACATCCAAACGTAGAGACCGCCTAATTTTGAGATTTGTTAAAGTTGATCCAAGTCTCCCGTTAACTGAGATGGCTGCACTAGTCTCGTCTATTTCTAAGTCCACTATTCGTAGAAGACTTATTGAGTCGAATTTCAAGAGCTGTAAGAGGCCCTCTCAGATCGGATTATCATATCAGCATACAAAAAGACGTCTCAGATGGGCAATGAGTCATTGTCACTGGCGAAATCAATGGGATCGGGTTGTCTGGTCTGATGAGGCATCAGTCCGTCTGAAGGATAGTGATGGTCTTATCTATGTGACCACCACGTGGATGTTTTACGAATGAACATTGGCCAAATGACAGATCAACCTGGTGATCCATCGACTTGGTTATTTATGGATGATAATGCTACGTGTCACAGGAGTAGTAGAGTCAACTTATGCAAGTCTCAATTAGGGCTTAGAACATTATCTTGGCCAGCTCGTTCTCCTGATCTGAATCCCATAGAAAATGTATGGAGTATTCTAAAACGTAACGTTCGTCGTTCACTGCTACCTACAGATAGCGTATCACAACTTACGTCACTGTTAAAAAGAGAGTGGAGAAAGTTAGATCAGTCAAAAATCAACGATATCACCAAATCAATGCCTAGACGAATTGGTAATGTCATTGACAATAAGGGTACGGCCACAAAATATTAGCTTCTTAAGAACGGTTACTGTATCATAGCTTATCAGATTATATAAGGACATTTAAATATATTAGGGACATGAAATAACATGAAAAATGCTTTCTGTATCATACTTATGTTTTATTTAGTCAAATTTTAGGATGATCCACTTTTTATGAAACGGACTGTAGAACAGCACTAAGTCTAGAGCCATAATCTTCCGGCAGAAACTCGTTCTAGTTTCTGGACACTGTCACTTCAGTTCTTCGTCCAAAAACGCTCTCTTTTCTGTGTGATCCGGTTGATAACAATCACTGAAATTTCGTACAATTTGGAGATTTTATTGTTGAACTGGATGCTCATTGTTCGGTTGCTATGGCATTATGTCAGCAGATTGTGCCATTTCATAGGCATTACATGTTCCAATGCCTCCTTTCTAGTCAAACAGAAGAGACTACTTGTCTTATTCTGTGCTCAGAACAGTCTGAAATGGAACTGCCAAAATACTGCAAGAACATCTGTTTCGTGAAGAGGTAGAAATGTTTTTCACATTGTATTGCTGCTTGCGCATCTATCAGTAGTATGAACTCTCAGATCATTACAGATCATCAGTATAAAGCCATATCATCAATGTGTTGCATTTTAAATCAAATAATAATACCCACAGCTATAATATGATACATTAGAAAACAGCAATATTCAAAGTTTTGCGAATGTAGCTCACTTTTGAATCAATGGTCATTTGTTTAACCTTCAAGCAGGCCAAATTCAAAGGCATTTGACATCTTATCAAAAATTCGCAGGAAATAAGCTACTGAGAAGCGCAGTGTAAAGTATGAAGTATTTCAAAAGTAAAGCAAAATTCAGGATAAAGGCGAAAACTTCACTCTCAACGGCAGGGCGAGGGTTATCCCATTATGCGATTCGTCAAAGCTCCATGCAGCCTAGTGCGTTCATACGATTCATGAAAGTCGGAGGTCTCCAACATCAAGAATTAGTCAAGAATTTTGTAGCCCCTATATTAGAGACGCAATACACACTCATGTAAAATGATAAATCACAAAATTTCATTTAATGTTCAGAACAGCGGCGATTATTGTCTTTTTTCTCAGGTAAACATCTAAAAATATGAAAAGATTCAGTTTCTTGAAAAATTATTTGAGCACTTTTGAAAAAGTCAAAATTTTGCCAATTTATATACTACCGAGATGACTCCTCTATGGAAGTAGCATGCAACAAGTTGGATATCAAAAGGTATGAATATTTGCTAATAAGCATCCAAACTAAGCGGAAATTAAGCTGATTATCAAGGGAATTTCATGATCCGTTTTATAATGGAAGTCTTCACGAAAAAGTCGACGCCTTCTTGACTGAAATTTCATATTTCTAATTCATGAAAGCAATAGCGCAGGTCATCGAGTTGCCAATTTAACAAATATTACCTCTCCAAGGCTGTCACACGGACAATCTGTAAAATAATATCATTTCCTTCTGCTTTGCTATCATGATCAGTCAATTACGTTGTAATTTCTTCAAAACTGCATAAATGTGCACATCTCACATTTGGAAACAATTCCGACTGTTGTTCCCCTTGAGTTCATTTAATAAAATCGAAAATGTATACACATTGGGGATTTAAAGAATGCGGAGTTGCTACTCTACCTAATATATTTACTCTATGAATAGGTCATTCCAGGCCTGACCGATATCGATGCACCACATGTATCGAGATATATGATGTAATCATATAAATTTTAAAATAGGAAGCTAAATTCTTAAAATTAGAGTGCAAAGAGTTACAGACATTTGTAAAAATCGACGATATGAGCAACCTCAACTCGAGGGTTCTTATTTTTGGGTAATTTCACGTCAAAACGTCAAATGGCCTGTGGCGAAGGTTCTCAGATTTTCGTGAAATTCACATATTTTCATCATTTTTTCATCTATCTAGATGAAATCTAAAGTATTTCGGAAAAATTCTGTCGGGAAGGTCACTTGCGTGGCCTTGACTTATTCAAATTTTTCTGTTTTTAGAGATTTTATGAAAAATCATATACATCTTTGACCGACCTCGCAACGAAGTTGAGAAAATTTCTTCTTGAACTGCTTAACTGATACCCAACCATAGATGTTCCAAGCGGAATTCATTACTTTTTTGCTGCGATAAAATTTATGTGGGCCCTCAAAAAAAGGAAATTTTCAGAAAAATTTTGAAAAAATCAAATTTTCAGACATTTCTTAAAAAATGCAAAAGTAATTTTGCGGTCCCTTCTTCCGCAGGCGACTATAAATACATCCAAATGATTGTAAAAAAATATTTAGAAAATCACCAAGGATCGGGAAAGTGGTTTTTGAATCTCAAATTATCTGAACAATATTCACTTTTTGACATCTTTGACTCAGTCCTGACAATTTCTTTCAGCAGCTTCGCCAATTCTGGTAGGTCGAGTGTTTTGCACTTCACATGATCTAGCTGAAACTCTAATCAGAAGTAACATTTTCTACCCAGAAGTATGATTTTTTTGAATTTGAAAATGTGGTAAAATTAGATCGTTTTTTGTGCTGTACTATCAAATTTATAAGTAGTATGTGCCTTGCAATTAGCATATTGTTCACTCCAAAAGGATATACTCGATGACTAGAGGAAATAAGTTCATTTGTTATTGTGACTCATATTTTCAAAGCAAAACATTTCAACTTAATTAACTCTAGTACGTTTTTCAAATCAAGGAAAATCTTTTTCAGAATTATCATGGCCTGTAAAATCTTCTTCAGTTTACTAGTGTTGGTTCTTCAATTTTCTTCGCAATGTCCTCCCTTGGATATCTGTGAATATTCGGAGACTTGGAGTACCGGTAATATTGTCCTGATCTGGCTAGCGTACTGACTTCCGCCCAATTTTCACCAATCGAAATCCTTTGTCCAGGATATTGATCGCTTAAGTAATCGACAGAGACCAAAACCATTCGTCGAGTAATTTTCTTCTTTAGTCAAATGAGGAGTAAATAAATAAAGATCGGTCTTATGTCTAATTTGGTTTACAATAAACTTTTTATTCTTTTATCTTAGAAAGGTCGAGATTAAAATATCAACTTCATTTTATATATCATGGCTTAATCTGGCACAATCTGCGTCGACGAATTTTTCTAGCATTTACGATGGACAGGTGTAATACTGTGAGGGGAGGACAAGGTGAATTATAGACACTTGCGAGGAAAACTTTCCTTAGTGGTTGTTTTTTAGAAGTGGGCGTTCAATGTCTTGTACAATTCAACAGATTTGATTTCTGATCTCAACAAGTCTATCTCCAATAGGCCTAAGTTTCCAATACATGCAGTTATACGCTATTTTTTGCCCTTTCGAGCCGAACTGTTGAGTCCTTTTTTGGATGAAGCGCATCGTCCACTGTAGCCAATTAGTTTCGTGCTTATTTCAAGTCTTAGGACATTTCCTACTAATCAGTTATAGCGATTAAAAAAATGATAACCTCTTTCATGCATTTATGCAACCGTGCAGTATGCGAGGAATATAGGCCGCGCCCTACATGTACAAAATCTTTATAAATTATGAGCTTCGATGCTGTGTGTGAAGGATTCCCAGAAATTTTCGGATGGTCGGTTTTGAGCTGAAATTGCGAGAGACTATCACATTACAGCAAAAAATTCTCATTTATTCATCAAATTGAAAGCTCAAAAGTATTCATCGAGAAGACTAATTCAGGGAGATCCAAGAAGTAAGAAAGGCAAGAAGGGCAAGAAATAACTGGGATACAATATTATCAAACTGTAATTGTGGAAAGACTTAATAAGCGCTTGTACCAGAAACCATACTTACTGTGTGATTACTTACCGGCATATAAGTAGAAATTATGTAAATGTTTACCGATCAACTTATGAGCCTCTAATTATGATCGTGATTATGAGACTCTAATAGAATTCGCGAACTTCTTGCTCTAGTATTTTCTGGCGAGAGACACTTATGATCTGTTCACCGGCTTCACGTGTTGATGAAAGCACGAAGTTTTTCCCTATTCAATTCCTGGGTCTGTGTCTGTCATTCATTCATCTTGTCTGCAGATAATTAAGCAATTCGGTCAGCCGTTTGCCTCTCAATAAATTTAAAAAATATAATTGTCTTTCAAATAAAAAAGGGAAAATGTGAAACGTGTCTCAACATTCAACTGTCTAGAGATACAATCAAAACTCTTTTATCAAAAACCTTATAGCACCTAATTAAAGAGTCTTAATATACGATGCCTTTGATAACACAAATTGAGAAGGTGATGAAGGCTGAGATAGACAACATAGGTCGAACATATAATCCATCCCAGTTCGAATTAATGAGCTTCGACAGTAAAAGAACAGGATCTGTTAATTGCAAGGCACATACTACTTATAAATTTGATAGTACAGCACAAAAAACGATCTAATTTTACCACATTTTCAAATTCAAAAAAATCATACTTCTGGGTAGAAAATGTTACTTCTGATTAGAGTTTCAGCTAGATCATGTGAAGTGCAAAACACTCGACCTACCAGAATTGGCGAAGCTGCTGAAAGAAATTGTCAGGACTGAGTCAAAGATGTCAAAAAGTGAATATTGTTCAGATAATTTGAGATTCAAAAACCACTTTCCCGATCCTTGGTGATTTTCTAAATATTTTTTACAATCATTTGGATGTATTTATAGTCGCCTGCGGAAGAAGGGACCGCAAAATTACTTTTGCATTTTTTAAGAAATGTCTGAAAATTTGATTTTTTCAAAATTTTTCTGAAAATTTCCTTTTTTTGAGGGCCCACATAAATTTTATCGCAGCAAAAAAGTAATGAATTCCGCTTGGAACATCTATGGTTGGGTATCAGTTAAGCAGTTCAAGAAGAAATTTTCTCAACTTCGTTGCGAGGTCGGTCAAAGATGTATATGATTTTTCATAAAATCTCTAAAAATAGAAAAATTTGAATAAGTCAAGGCCACGCAAGTGACCTTCCCGACAGAATTTTTCCGAAATACTTTAGATTTCATCTAGATAGATGAAAAAATGATGAAAATATGTGAATTTCACGAAAATCTGAGAACCTTCGCCACAGGCCATTTGACGTTTTGATGTTTAATGACCCTTATGTCATATGTAATTATAGTCATGTTGCATATTCATCATATGAAGTTTGAAAAGATATAATTGTTTTTCTGCATTATGGTGAAAACTAGTGGCAAAATGATGCAATTATGTAATATGTTTCTTCACTTGCGTTATTACGTAATAGCAATTACGTCACAAAAAACTTGCCCCCCACCCCGAAAACATTTTGTGGCGACGCGCCTGAGTGCATGATCCTTGATGATTTTGTCTTTTGATATATGATCCTGATCTATGATCCTATGTTTTCTGTACATGTGTCTTTTTCATTGACATGACAATGTTGAATTTGAAAATGGTAGATCTTCACTCCTATTATCAAGTATTTCACTCTGTTTTTGTAGATCATGGCGTCATGGAGAACTGCGACTTCGAGATTCTTTCGGAGAACGAAGTCATTATATGCAATGACAATCAGTCTTGCATGCCTTCTCGTCTTAATGACTAGTGATAGAATGACATTTCGGAAAACGCACACCGCAGCCGTACTTCAAAATGGTGTCAGAAACATTCATGAGAAGTCATTTTCTGTAAAATCTATGAACATCAAATCTGCCAATGAATTACCTATAGCCCAAATCCCTAAACATGATGTCACAACCGCGCACGCCGCAATCGCATTTCAAAATGGTGTCAAAAACATTCAGAAGAAGTCATTTTCTGTAAAATCCATGAACATCAAATCTGCCAATGAATTACCTACAACCCAAATCCCTAAACATGATGTCACAACCTCGCACGCCGCAATCGCATTTCAAAATAGTGTCAAAAACATTCAGAAAAAGTCATTTTCTGTAAAATCCATGAACATCAAATCTGCCAATGAATTACCTACAACCCAAATCCCTAAACATGACGTCATAACCCCTGGTATGAAAATTGGCGCAGAGATGGAGATGGAGCCACCTCCAGTGCCTCACAAATTGGATGGCTCTGCATTTTATCCGAAAGAAACTATTTCATTTTTTAATTATCCTCTGAATGTTGACATTCGTCCTATTGTGGCGAGAATTCGAAAACACTGGGAAAGTGAAAAAAATTTGCATATTCTCTCCACTGAGCAAGTTCGTCCAATAAACGTAGCTGATCATCAATATGTTATTCGTAATGATGATAAATGCGGCAAGCATGCGGATATTTTAGTTGTAGTCAAATCGGCGGATTTTCACGAAGAACATCGAAATGCTTTAAGGCAAACGTGGATGAATGCCTCTTTGTATTCACACATCACGTTTTGTGGTGTTTTTCTCCTTGGTTTAGGTGGGAATTCGAAAATACAGGATAATGTTCTAAAAGAACAAAAAAAATATGGTGACTTAGTGCAGTTCAGTTTCAGAGACACTTATTTTAACAATTCTATAAAAACAATGCATGGTTTTCGTTGGATTATGGAGAACGTTCAACGTTCTAAATTTGCTTTGTTTGTCGATGATGACTACTTTGTGAACATTTGGAGTTTGTGGCAGTTTCTAAACCTCCAAAATCTGGAACATTCACGTGTTTTTGTCGGACAGATTCGATTGAAAGAAGTGCCTGGTCGCGATAAGAGGTATAGATGGTACGTAAGCGAAGAAGAATATCCATATCCTTATTATCCAAACTTTTCTATCGCTGGGGCATATGTCTTAACATGGAATGCACTAATTGACTTATATATCGGGATGCATTTTACCAAGCGATTTCGCTTTGATGACGTTTATTTAGGAATCGTGTCATACAAATTGAAAATGCTAAAAATGCATGCTCGTGGATTCGAATGGACTTATGGATCCTCTAAAGATATCCTTCGGAAGAGTACTATTGCCAGCCATACGTATGGCCCTATAATTGTTAAATCTCTATGGGCACAGCTACTGAAAAATACCAAGTCATAGGTAAAAATCGTGTTCTTTCTTTGGTGTTCAAAATTGTAATCAAGAGTAGAGTTAGCATGAACATTGCAACGTGATGGGTTAATGGGAAATTCCCTTGACAAATCGTCCATATACTGCCCTGTGAAGCGTATTGAGAACCTGAGTAGGGCGATTCGACCCATTAATTCTTGGTGCATATTTACCCTGAATGACATGACATTCACGGAACAGTACACTGTAAATCGCTGGATACGAAAATTACATTACAAACATATACCAAATTCACATACAATTTGAAATTAGAATTCGATACGAGATTCTCGTATGTCTGCAGAGATCTCGCATGTTTTTCATACGAAATCTCACTTACTTTCATATGTGATTGGTATGTAGCGATACGAACTATTATACGCTCGTATCTTATGAAATACGAGTTGTTGGTATGTTTTATATACGAGAACCGATGCAAATTCGTTCTCATTCGTAGGTCTCTCGTATGTAGACAAGCTCAAATTCATTAGCCAAACTCAAAATGCTTGAAAAACAAAATTCGCTCTCTGAATGAGTTGCTTCCTCCGAATTTAGAAGTTAGGCCAGTTTACAATGTCTGTAAACTGTTAAATCAATTTCCCAATAAAGATAGAATTCCGAGTGATCTAAAATCATCTATCGTATATCAGTAGTATATAGTGTGACATCCGGCGCGACGCTTCGCTTCGCTTTGCTTCGCTTCGCTTGCGCCGGATGTCACACTTTTGCGGGTTTTTTCAAAAAATCAAAATTTCAAAAATTTAGGTAGACTTCAAATTTCACGTGGCCGAAGGCCGAGGGGCGAAAATTTAAGCGTTTTTAAAAATACCCAATTTTCAAATTTTTCAAAATCTCAAAATTTGAGAATTGCAATTTTCACCCGCCCTTAAAATCATGACCGTTCCAGGACACCGAAAATCAGAAAAGTTGAGAATCTCAAATTTGTGAATATGACATTTTTCATTGCTTAAATCATGACCGTTCCAGGACACCGAAAATCATAAAAGTTAAGAATTTCAAATTCATGAATTTTATCCATCTTTCAGGTTTTCAAAATATATCATGTGACTAAAAATATTTCTTTAAAAATGGAAGAAACAAAAGTGGATGAAACAAAAGTGGAAGAAACCGCAAGAATATATCCTTCGTTATCTCAATTAAACTTTTACGGAGCAGCGTGACTTCTTTCTTTCTTTCTCTCTCTCTCTGGATCCTGTCTGTTACAGGAATATTGTATTCACAATGACATGCATTCTTTAAAACAATTGCTTGTCTTCAATGAGAATAATTCCCATATGCTTTTAATAGAATGACCTTGAACGCTAATGGAAAAATACACCAATTGTCGAACCGGTGTCAGAAAGTTTGTCGACATGGCTGTCGATATGGTTCGACAGTTGGTGTATTTTTCCATTCAAAATAATGTCGCATGAATGATTGTTATGGAAACCAAAAGGAAGAGAAATGCTCATTCATTTCTCTTCTCTCTCATATGTCTATTGTGTTTAGATTGTATTTGTTCTTTTGTTCTCATAGTGTGAATGAGATTTCACAACCTGTATCATGACCTATTGTCTGTGATTTCCTTCACTCGTATCAACTGACACAATTTTAGCAGCTGCTACACGGCAATTCTTTTGAGAAATTTCTGAAATAGATTTTATTCTATTTAAAATGAGTAACATTAGAGACTTTCTAAAAATATACAGCAAACAAACCACATCAAATTTCGATTTAAATGAGATTGCTAAGCAATTGGAAATAAAGAATTTTCACATATTGATGAGTAATGAATTACTACTGATAAAAGATGTACGAAACACTAACTCTACTAATAAAATGTAACAATGTAACGTTTTAATTTAGATTAAATTAAATCATTTCAAAATCGAATAAGTAGTAAGGAAAGACATCATTGTGGAACAGTTTTAAATCAATACCCCCCCAAGTAGTAAGGAAAGTCATCATTATGAAACAGTTTTAAATCAATACCCCCCAAGTAGTAAGGAAAGTCATCATTATGGAACAGTTTTAAATCAATACCCCCTCCCTTCTGTCTTCTAGGGGTCCCTTAAGAAATTTTTTTATTATAAAATGAGCAACATAAATGAGTTTTTTAAATTATATGGAACGCAGACCACGACAAATTTCGACCTAAAGAAAATCGCAAATCAATTAGGAATAAAGAATTTTCATGTTCTAATGAGAGTCGAATTACAATTCCTAAAAGATAAGCCAACAGGAACCTTCAGTTCCCGGAACAAAGTTCCATCAATAACTGTAAATTTCATAACAAATCTTCATACGTCAGATGAAAAAGGTGTACATTGGTCAGCAGGACAAAGAAATATAAACTGTTCTAATTATTATTTTGACTCATACGGACTTCCACCTACGAATGAAGTAAGAGAAATACTTGTCAATGGAATTTATAATACGTTCCAAATTCAAAAACCAGGAACTACATATTGCGGTCAATTATGTCTTTATGTTTTATTGAAATTACAGGAAGGAGTACCATTTCTAGATATTATGTTAGAATTGAATAATAATGATAATGATAATTAAAAATCAGTTCGTTGTAATTCATTTTGATAAAATCGGCCTCTGATATTTTCGTCATCTAAATCTTTGATTTCGTAAGTAATCGGATAAGTTTGATTTATTTTACAAACTTCAAATATTTCTTTAGTCCAATAGCCAACGAAGCCTTTTTCAAATTTATTCTTATATTTAAATATTCTAACTCTATCTCCGATTTTCTGCAAATTCGGATTACTCTCATTCGAATAATTATTCTCGAATATTTTTTTTCTTATCAAATCAGGGTCGTCAGAAGCATTCTTTGGAGTTTCTTCAATACCAGAATGAACTTTATTATTGTACTCTTCTACAATTCCTGGTAATATCTTCAACCATTTCTGATTTCTTTGCTCAGTAAATTTCTTGAATAATTTATTTTTTAACGTCCGATTGAATCCTTCTATCACTACGGCCTTCCCTGCATTTTCAGTTGAATAAACAGTTTCAAATAGTGGCTGAACGTTTCGGTTATAAAATTCCGATCATTTATCAACAAACAATTTTTTTGGCTTTCTCTTACTTTCTTTAAAGATTTCTTCAAACGCATATTTAACTGAAAGACCACTTTTATTTTTTAAAGGCTTTACCCAAGCGTATCGTGTATATAAATCTATAACGGTCAATGCGTATTTATAATCTTTTTCATTCGGCATATGAATAAGAACAGCACTCCAAATATCATCTTTATTAAATACTTTTACTTTCAATAAATATTTAGACCTTCTGTATTCTTTATGAATTTCAGACGCGTAGGTTCGAGCGTTGCTCTTAGACAGCTTTGCTGTCGTTTCATTTAAACCCTGACCGAATAATATTTTAGCTTGTAAAGCTTTCTTAACAAACATTCTTTCAATTTTTTCTCTAAATGTAGGATTTTGAATACTATCTAATTCTTGAATCATCTTCTTATCAGCTGCATGTCGAGAACTTAGATCATGATTTCGATAAGCTAAATCATGCCTGTAAGCTGCGGCATCTACTCTATTTATTGGTTCTTCACCTGGTTTCGGATTATTATTCTCATCTAGTCTTATATCTAATCGAGTTCCTGGACCGGTATATGAATGACCAGGAAGATGTTTTTCTTTTGAATATTTACTCCAAATAAAGCCAGGAAAGTTTTCTAATGTTTTTTGTATGTCGTTACCTTCATAAATTTTACAATTTGAGGTTTTATGTACTTTTAAGAAATAATTCAATAAATCTAAATTAGCAATTTTTAATTTAATTAAATTTTCGGAATTTGTAGAATTCATTTTAAAAGATAAAATAAATGTTTTACCTAATCGGACCAAAGGTCCTCAGGTTACTAACCTATAGAACTTTGTTCAGAGGCTTTAGCCGATCGGACCAAAGGTCCTGAGGTTATTACCTTATCATACTAGGACTTAGATATATTCCAGAACCATCTTTAGTTTCTTTAATTTCAATTAAATCATCAACATTGTGGAGAATATTTTTGAGAACTCGTTTTCCTTCATCAACTAATTTTAATTTACTAATAAAATTATCTACTATTCCGTCACCCCTAGCAACTTTCTCTAGCTCTCTATTATGACGTTTTTGTTCTACTAGTGCTGCCTTCTCTGATTTATTTTTATTTACTGCTTGGACAATACCAGCTGTCCCACCTGCAACACTTCCTGCTGCTGCTATGCCTCCCATTATTAGTGGAATTAATGGGAGAATTCCACCATTCTTTTCTTCTTGTAATTGAATATTCTCTATCATTGGTTTACTTATGTAATACTTTTTTTGGTTAATCGTAATAGTTTAAGGTGTATTTTTGTCAACAATATTACGTAATTTTAATTCAACAGTTTTATTATTATTACTTTTCGCTTGCGACATTTTTAATAAAAACATTTTAAGTCATCAAAAATTTTAATCTATTCTAGTTATGAAAAAATTTTAAGTTAAGAATTTTTAATCTATTCTAGTTATGAAAAATTTTATTACTAATTAGTAAAAAAATTTAATCTAAGAATTTAATTAATTAATCGACGAAGTCTTGGGCTTTAGCCTATCGGACCAAAGGTCCTAAGGTTACTAACCGATCCTAGCCATCTTTCCATTAAGAATTTCAATAGAATATTTTACATCTTCTAGCAATAAACCATAAGCCATTAATGAAGTTGCGGAATCTTTCTTTTCAATATTAATTGTTACATCACAACCAGTCTTGATAATATCTTCAGATTGTGCACTTAAATCGAAACAGAAAACAGGATATAAATGTCTCCAATCTCCAGGAGTTAATTGTGGTTCAACTTCAAATTCTACACAAAGATTTCGATAAGAATCATATCCTTCCATAAATTGATTATTGGTATCATCGAATCTTAATGGATCAATTGGATATCGGGTTTGATTTAATGAAACTTGTAAACTTCGAATTGTATTAATATGGAAGAGATTATTGTTCTTATCAAAACTTGGAGAATTATTTCTTTGAAAAGTTAGTAATAAATATCTTGGAGTATTCGCAGTTCTAGTAAAATGCCAGTTAAATCTTTGTTCGGAAAAAGTTACTGAACTAGCAGTACGCTTTAGAAAATTTACTGGAATTGGTTTGTTAGTATTTAATCTTTTTGCAATAGCTGTTTCAATCTCTAAACTAGGAGTAATATGCTTAATCCACCATTCAAGTCTATCAATTTTTAAATATGCTTTTTTTCCAGTCTTACCAAAAAAGATTAATTCATTATTTGCTGTACGATGAATTATTAACTTAAATTTTAATTGATATGATATTTTGTCATAATCTAAATATCCGAATAATGGAGACAATGACCAATTAACTGTCTGTTTACTTTTCTTGTTAAACTCACGTCTTTCTTTATATGCATCATTATTTGTTTTATTTAAATGTTTTGCAATATTTTCTACATCTTTCGCAATTCCTGCTGCATCTGTTCCAGCGTGAGTTAAATCATCAACAATTATACCATCATTAGTATCAGGAAACCAACCTTCGATTTCATACTTTTTATTATTTTCACCAATTGTTACAAATCTAAGCATTGTATCAATTACACCTGGAGAATC
Source organism: Prostheceraeus crozeri (assembly GCA_907163375.1). Classification (NCBI taxonomy): domain Eukaryota; kingdom Metazoa; phylum Platyhelminthes; order Polycladida; family Euryleptidae; genus Prostheceraeus; species Prostheceraeus crozeri. Next base: position 176,054 of record CAJQUW010004515.1, on the reverse strand, counting down.
ACTTATTGTTTCTATATTTTGAGTTGCAACATCTAAACGCATTTGTGTAAATAATCTTCGAAAGAAATTATTCTCTAATGCAATATTATCAGTATCTGGTGATGGTGTTGTAAAATTAGCATCACTATATAAAGAATATTCACAGTGTAAAAATGAATCAGGTAGATATAAATAACTTTGTTGATTATCAACTTCAAAAATTAAATCACCTCCAGTATTTACTCTACTGGAAGATCCGGGATTCATAGCAATTCTTATATAGTCATTCTTTTTTTGATTATAACTGACGAACGGAGGATCGTCTAATCTAAATTTATTTTCGATAAGCGAAGACATTTTTATAAAAAATAATTTACTTTTTGTTTTTTCTCTCAGACAGAAAAAATTTTGCTAAAAAAATTTTACTGAAATAATTTTACTAAAATAATTTTACTAAAAAATATATTTTAGAATTTTGCTAGACCAGCTCCGCTACAGCTTTGCTGGTTAGACCGAAGGTTGCTATTAATACCATTACCTCTTATTTCTTCAATTGAACGTTTTATGGCTATGCCTGATTTCTTCTCTTGTTTACTATCAGACGGAGCTCCGCTCCTCAAGGTTTCCCCAACAGCTATGTTAGCAATTTTGTTTTTTGTTTCCTCTGAAAGTTTTTTTAAATTTTTTAGTTCTTCAGAATCATTCCTAAGTTTACGAATAGCTTCTAGTTGTTTTAATTCGTTTTGAGACTTGACAGCATTTGATATTGCACTAGCTGTACTACCTATAGCAGCTGCTCCTTTTGCAGCAGATGTAATCAAATCTTTATTATTTTTAATTAAGTTAACGATACTTCCAATACCAGAAAATATACCGGCTCCTTCTTTTTGGACGGCACCTGCGGTGCCTAGGAACTTTTGTGTTCCGATTGTTTCTACACTGTCATAATGGTAAACAGATTTCATAGATGGTTCATGAGCAATTTTTTGATTTGAAGCAAAATGTTTAAGATTGTGTTTATAAATTATAGGCATTTTTTAGGATTAAATTTGACTTTTGGGAAAAATATCTATGTGTTAAGATTTACGTTTGTGAATGGACAACAACTTCGAGATAACTTTATTAATTGACTGTTGCACTTTATCTATTGCGTCAAGCAGCGTGTGATGTACTTTAATTTCTTTTCTATTAACTTGCATTTTCTGCTGATTAATCTTCAATGCCGTTTTAAGTGCAGTTAACTTAATTTTAAGAACATCTAATTGTCTTTTAACAGCATCTAACTGTTCTTTATTTTCTTTAGAGTTTTCTTGTAAACTTTTCTTTAATTCATTTTCTAAATTGATTTTAAGAGTTTTCATTTTATCAACTCTTTGATTAAGCGAGTTTACTTCATTTATTATTCTATTCATCTTTTTCATTTGTTGAGTAATTTTAGAACTTAATTCATCAACACTTTCTTGGAATGTAGTTTGTAACTGCTTTAAAATTTTTTAAATTCTTTCAGGTAGTTTTTCTATTTCATCTTCTAATTGTTCTTTCAATAGTTGTATCTGATGTTTATTCTTAATGACTGCAGATTTTAACTTTATAGAAAGTAATATTAAAATTTTTGATTGTTCAGAAATCTTTTTAAAAAGTTTTGCTATATCTGCTTCTAGCTCTCTATCCTTTTTATCAAGTTTTAATAATTTTTCGTTTAATGATTTGTCATTAAGTTTAAGCAACTTTAATTCATTCATCAGTGGAACCAAAACATCGTTTATATATTTTTCTTTTAAGTCATTGATTTGTGTATCAACATATTGTTTATTTGTCAACTCTGTATTTTGTTGCGGAAGAATAGAAAGATGCAATGGACCAGATAAAACGTCTCCAGTTTTCATAATATAATTTTCTATTTCTATTTCTAATTCACGATTATTCGGGATATATGCACCTCCACCAACATTTGGTAACATCATTTTTTAACAATAAAAAAATAAAATTTTTTCTAATAGAAATAAAAAAATGGAAAAACCAAATTTAAAAAAATTATATTCGTCCGCATCATCCTGTTCTTCTTATTCGACGAGATCAACGGGATTTGAAAATAAATGTTTTGATAATAATAATAATCCATGTATAGATGTTAATCTTTTGTTTAAATTACAAGCCGAAATATTTAGAGAACAGACTAAAGGTTTACCTTCTATAGAAACTAACTATTGTTTATTTCCGGGGGATCCATTTATTAAATTTATGGATATTGTTAGTAAATATAATGATGTAGCTTATGTGGAATTAAATAAAGAAAATATGGTTATAATAGGTCATAATAATGTTTATGGTTTTATTAGAGCAGTATTACCAATTAGTAATACTGATTGGATAGAAACTAAAATTATTAATTATATTAATGTTACTGAATTAGTTAAAAAATTAAAATCTTTCTCGAAGGAAAAAATAAGATTATTTGTTGATAATAAAAATCAATATAATATTCATATCGAGAGTAAAAAACATAATGAAGAATTATTATGTCAAGTATATTATAGAGACACAATTTATAAACAAGAAACATTAGAAATGCCGCAAAGATATGATGATGATACTTATATAGGATTATATTCAAACTTAAATATTAATTTGTTAAAATCTTATATAAATGGTTTAGCTCAACAAGAGAAAATTTATATGTGGACAACACCTTATACTATTAACAATGACCATAATCATAATCATAATAATCCTCTGAATCATATTGAAGAAACTGATAATATAAATGATGATTCTGAAACATCTGAAAATGGTGTAAATGGTAAAAAAGATTATAAAAATATTAGTAATTATAAAAATTTATCTAAATTTCATTTTCTTACAATTGAAAATAATAATGATGGTATAGTTGAAGATACTGTTAGACAACTATGTGTCGGGTCTACAAAATTTAAATTAGGATTTACATCTAATCAATTTAAAATTTTATCATCTTTAATAAAAACTAAAAGTGATTCAGATTATGGTGGTGTTATTAAATTTTCCAAAAAAGATCAAAGACCAATATTTTTCTCTATTATATTATTATCAGATAAAAAATGTAATTTAGAGTTAGATATTCCAATAAGAGAATGGTATCCTATCAGGGAATGGCATCCTATACCAAAAAGTGTAATTTATGATGTTGAAGAATCAATTTATGATGATGATGAATAATCAATTGATGATGATGATGAAGAATCAATAGTTAGTGAAAATAAATTTAAATTATCTTTTGATAAAACATTATATGATGAAACTTAATATGATAAAACATTATATGATAAAACTTAATAGAAAATACCAAAATATTCGATAAATATATTTTCATATGTAATAAATTTTCAGATGTAATAAGTTTTATTAAGTTTTTAATAAGTTTTTAGATGTAATAAAATTTTTAGATGTAATAAGTTTTTAGATGTTATAAAATTTTTAGATGTAATAAGTTTTTAGATGTTATAAAATTTTTAGATGTAATAAAAAAATTATTATTCCCACGTGTCATCATCATCACTTAAATTACTCTCACAGATGATTGTTTGAAATATTTCAGCTTGAATATCTTCTCCGTTATAAGGTAACATAATTTCATTTTCATCAGGTGCTTGACGTTTAAGAATATTTATTTGACCAGAAAATTTTTTTTCTTCAGTATTATTATTTTTATCAGGAATACTAATTCCAGTTTCTGAAGATCTTTTCCATGGTTTATTAACTGTAGTCGATAATGTTTTCCCCCGAATATAATTTTAGAAAATCTTCTACTTTTACTTTATTTTGTGAATATCCTTTGAATGTTTTCTTTTCACTAAGTCTCCCTTGCTCATCTACAGTAATACAGTATTTTACTTTAGGTGCAATAAACATTGCAAAAATAATTCCACCATTTCCATAATCATTTTTCCCTTGACACAATTCCCCACCAACATATCCAGCAGCATCTAATTTATTGAAGAGCTCATTAGAAATATATATTGAATCAGTATCTGTATAATGAATGTATTTTTCTTTGAAACCATTAATTTCTAAAATAAAGTTATTCATGATTCTTCTAGAGTGAGAAAGAATGAAAGAACCTAAGTGTGAGGGCATGAATGACGTCTTCCCATCTTTTACAATATTAGTTTTGAGAAATTCATCATCTTCCATTTCTACTTTCGCTAAATATTGTTCATCATTTAATTTTTCATGATCTTTTACTTCTTGAGTGAAATTTTTTCTCAATGTATTCTTATTCCATAAATGATATTTAGTGGTTATATCTTTTTGCACAGTTTTGCCATATAGCGAATTCATCAATAATTTAATTAACTCATCACCTACAGTATTTCCTTCTGTTTTATATCTTTTTCTCAAATTAAAAAGTTTTTCAATATAATTTCGAAATGGTGAAACTTGATAATTTTTTTCATAAATTATACCATCAGTAATATGTAAGATTTTTCCCCCACATCTAACAATTTCTTGTATGTCTACAGAAGTTAATACATCATAACATATACCATTTCTAAACATGATTACTTTCACATGAGAATTATTATTTTGATTTTTAACTTTATCTTTTATAGGAACTGGTTGGAAAAACATATCATTCGGATATTGAAACACAACAGAGAATATTCCAGTTTTAGGTCTAAACGTTTGAGTATTAAATTTATATACTATTTCCCGCTCTTCTTCTTGTCTAAATTTTCTAGCTGATTCAGCTTTAGGGTATTCTGAATTTTCATCATACATAGCTGATGGATATAAAGATGTTGCATCAAAAGCCATTAGAAATTCATTTTTTTGTTCAAGTAGTTGATTTGAAATTTTCTTACAAATTTCAGTTTTATCTCCTAAATCTCGATACTGTTTCATTAAATCTATTAAATTACTTCCAAGGGACAAAGCCCCACCAGTGTAGCGACCAGGGGACAAAGCCCCACAAGCGTAGCGACCAGGTAAATACTGTTTTAATATTGGTAACAAGATGTTACAAAATGGCGATATGTATTTTCTTATATTTGCTGAAACTCTTCCACCTTTAACAGATTTTCTAATATAATTTCTAGCCCATAAATCTATATGAGAATGAATATTTATATTGTCATTTTGTACGCTTTTCATCCAACCGTTAAATGTTAAAGCAGAGGATGTTAAATTAGTAGTTATATCTTCACCAACTAAATCTCGCATAACATTATTATATTTGTAGATACAAAAAGCTAAAGAAAGAATATCGTTAACTAAATATGGTCTCCATTCATTTTCTTTTTCTTTATAATTTTCATCTGTTATGTCTCCAATTTCATAATTTAATTTACACACATTCGTAGGAATTTTAAAATTCTCACACCATTTAGAAAGACTTGTTTTTACATGTTGATAACTACATTTCATTATAATAGTTTGAAGTGCTAATTTACCTGAAGGTGAATCTTTTTTCATATTGTTTTTAAATCTAAAAGATTTTTGAATGTATCTACTAACACATTCAGTTGTATAAGGATTTTGTAATGAAGCAGTCAATATTCCTCTTGAAGTTTTAAGAGGTGGTTTAGATAATTTAAAATTAGCCTTTATCGGAAAATAGGAATCAAAACCTGATGAATTGTGAGCTATTAAAGTTACTCTAGAATAATTAAATTTTCCAAGAGTTTTAAAAAATTGATGGATCGGGCATACGTCCTCTGGGTTTCCCCCGATCGAACATTCATCATCCTCAGTTCTCGTAAATATTTTCACACAATTTTGAAGTTTATTAAATTCTAATTCAGTTAAATTATTATACTCATTAATCTGTTTTTTAAGTTTTTTAATTTCATCTTCATCTTTTGATCGTTTAAAATTAATCATATCACTTAACAAATGTGTTTCTAACTCTTTCAATCTTTGTTTCGGTAAACAACATATAAATTTATTAAAATTAATAGCTCCTACAGCGTAAGGAATAGGATGAGCTGTTGAACAGTTAGGATCGGGAAAAGTTTCGAGATCCCAAATATATGTTGAACCATAGTCAATTTTTTTCTTTGTTATGATTTTATATGGACGCGTTGTTAGATTTTCATCAGTAACTGTTTTATATATGGGTTTGAAATTATTTTCAATTTCTCTAATAGCTTTTAATTTATGAGATTTATTAATTAAACAATAGTGACCAATTGTTGAACCTGCGTGAAAATAATTGTAATAAACATAATTATGAAACGTTTCAATTCCTCTAGGATTTAAATGACGATTGGCAGGACTATAATATTGAACGCATTCTCCAAAATATTTATTGAATTGAGAAAATTTGCAGTTTGACACTACTCCTGTTCTAGATGTGGCTTTCTCTTTATATAAAAAATTATTAAACATTTCTTTCATTTTTTCTCTTTGTTCTTCATTAAAACCTCGTAAAACATTATAACATTTAATAAAACAAAAATCTTCAGAAGGAATATAACAATATTCACCGAAATATTCTTTGATTCTATATTTCATATTAATCCCTGCCCCTCTATGCGATCTTTGTACTAACTTCATTCCAAAATCTTCATATTTAATATTACCTGTAAAAATCCATTCGTTAGCATCGGATTTCTCATCCAGATTCGAAAACCATGTTTCAAATGATTTTTTATTATAGAAGGTTACGTAAAAATTTTGAATTATATTTTCCTGATCTTTAACAACTTTTCGAAGTAAATTAATAATTTTCCCATTTGCTAAAAGTTTCCGCATATCATTTACTACATTAATAAAAGATACATTTTCATATTTAATTTCATTTGGATTAAATAAATTACATAAATCATCACCAAGTTCATCCTTAATTCTATCATCAAAAAAGATAATAGGAGTTTCTAATATTTCTTTTGTTCCACTTTTCTGTTTTTTAATATTACGTCTAATACTACGCCTAGTACGTTTCTGTTTTTTTAATACGTTTACTACGTTTGCTATGTTTAATTTGTGCATCAAACTCAGCTGTTTGTTTCTTGATTAATTCATCAATCCTAGACGTTTGTCCGAGAGACATTTCATGATTCATATTTTTTAAAAGAAAAAATGAATTTTTACATAGAACCTCGGTTCCGTTTTTACATATACACAGGAATATGTAATAGATGTAATGTTTCTAATTCATGTGTTGTTAAATGTTCTTTCTTAACCAACCACCATAAATTATTATACGCCAAAACTACTCGGAATTTTCCTAAACAAAGTGGAAAGTCTTTTGTTTTAACACACGGTTTAATACCATGTTTTGTTTTATAATCTGTAACGAGCGCTACGTATTTATGATGATAATAAAATCTAACTTCTTTCTTCGAATTTACAGGATTTGTAGGATGACGATAATCTTTTAAAACTGGTACATGCTCTATCTTGTAAGCATTCAACATATTTTTTTTATTTTTATTAACAAAAAATTTATAAGAAAAAATTATTCGATCACTCCGCGAAAATATTTTCTATAACTCTATCATGAATTTTTTCATCAATATTAATTGTGATAAATCCATAATCTTTTGACCAAGCATTGTTACACGATTGTTTAAATTCATCTTTATTTCTTACGCATAAATCTCTTAACAAATCACTTAAGTTTCTTGCATTTATTTCAAATAGTATAAATATATTTGCATTCTTTCTAATAACACTTCCGTCTAATGAATACATACTTTGTGTTAAATAAAATACACTACAGTTATTATGTCTACCTCTTGTGAAATAATTTCTCTGAACTGACTGATTTCTATCATTAACACAATCATCAAAAATTACACAATGTTTCATTGTTTTATCTAGTTTACTAGGATCTTGCATATTACCACTATCATCTATTAATTGTATTTTTATATGCATATTTTTATTAGATTCTACTAACTGATTATTTTTTGCTGCTTCTTCACACCACGAACTTATTTCTTCTTCATCTTCAGATTTTTCATATTCTTTGAATAATGAAGCAATTGCTGTTTTTTTAAGATTATTTTCAAATTCATATTTTAAAAATTGATAGACGGGTTGTTCTGCCGTTGTTGTATAAATTATAAGATTGTTATAATCCAAAAAATTTGGAGTCGTTAAAATTTTAAACAATAGATACGTTTTTCCACATCCTGATCTTCCACAAATAACTGACAAAACTTTATTAGATAAATTTGGATGATGATTAAATTTAAGTTTTTTTGTTTAATGGGGGTACTTCACTCATTTTTTAATAAAAAATTTTATTTTTTTTATTTTTTGTTTCTAAAGAAGAAGAAAATTAAACTTCTCTAGCTTCGCGTAGGAGTTTATACCTCCCGAACCAAAAGATCTATCATAATCTCTTCACCTCCAAAATTTATTTCTTGTCCTTTTTCATCAGTGATTCTAATGTTAATGTTGTTAATAGTTTTTCTTGTAATAGGGAAATATATTAATGTTTGTGGAATTACATTTAATCTATAACCAATGGGTACAGTAAAAGCTGGAAAACTGAATATTAAATTTGATAATTTACCATTTATATATCCTCCTTCAATAATGTCACAATGTACAACAATTGAATTTATTTCAGTTATTTTTGGAATCTTCTCACCTAAATGATAACCTTGACTATAGGTTTGTTTATTAAATCCTAATAGCTTTGACAATGATCTATCATGATTAAAATCAACTTGATGATTTTCGTCTAAAGTAAGAGAAAATTTAAATTAAAATTAAAATTAGAAAATTTTTTTCTAAATTGATCATTCGCATCTTTGATAACGTTTTGAATAGTGTTAAATGTAGAGAAACTAGTCAATGCAATTTGATAATTTTTATTTTGTTCCAAATGTAGAATGGGTTCTAAATTACAAGTGTGTGATGAAGTAGTTGTTATAATTTTTAACGTCGTACTAAATTTTGATGAACCCAAAATCTCTGTCAAATTTTCTAAATGATTATTAATTTTGTCTAAATCTGCTGAACACATTTTGAGTTAAAATTTTGAATAAATATTTTTTTATAAAAAATTAAAAACAACAACATATTTCAGCTACGGGCGAAGCCCTTAAAGATATCAGAGATGACCGGTTATACTTTTATAATCCTCTTCATTTAGAATCTTCTTTTCTAACAGTCTTTTTAATATAGCATGAATTTCATTGAAACTAGAATTATGTCCTTCTTTTATTGCAGATATTAAAATATTTAATCTATTTAGTAATTCTTGTGGATCATCTGGTAAAAATATGGTTGTTTCTGTTTTCTGTTTTTCAGATAAACCTTTCCCGACTTTAACTCCCGTTGATGATAAATTTTCTAATTGTTTATAACGTCTTAGAGATTTTACTGCACCAACTCTATCTAACATAGCTTTATATTTTATGAGATCTTCTACAGCATAATTATTTAAATCTGCTCCTCTTAAAAGATCAACAAAATTTCTATCTAAATTAAAAGGAGATTTATCTGGTGAAAAAATTAAACCTCGAAAAGGTTGTGGAAATATTTCTTTTTGCCCGAGATAAAATCTAGGTATTGTTTTTCCATCTATAAATGAAATAGAATGTTCAAATTGCATGGATTTTGGTAGTTTCTTATTAATGTTTGATTCTAGTAATCCATAGTCATCTAATATAGTTTTGTGCTCTGGATCTGTTATATAAATTTGTTTATCATTATTTGTACTTTCTTTTTAAAGAGTTTTAAATGGTTTCATAGTTTTTTCAAAATCAGTTTTTACTTGCTCGGTTTGCTGCATTTTTTCAAACATATCAGATTGAATACCAGCTTTTATCATTCTATGTTGAAGATGATTTTCTTTCATAATATTTCTTTGTTTTATTAACTCTTCTAATTGCTTTATTCTTTTAAAATCATCAGCTCTAACTTCATCCATTTTTAAAATATAATATTTGAATTTTGTGGTAACATTGGAATACAGCAAAAACATTTTACTGAACAAATTATTTTTTTATTGCTTTGTTGTTTGACATCTTTTCGTTTAAAGTTTTCTCGTTTTAAGTTTTGTTTAATAAAGTTTTGTTTAATAAAGTTTTGCTTAAATTTTCGCTTAAAGTTTTTAGATCTTCTAAAAAAATTTTGTCATTTTCTTCATTAGAAATTTTACCATCACTAGAAATTTTGCCATCCTGTCTATTCTTATCATCAACTTTTTCGGACTGTAATTGAAAGGTTTGATTTACTTCATTAGCTATTTGATCAAATTTTTCAATCTCATCTAACATAATAACATTATCATCACATACTCTTTGAAAGTAGTAATGTAGTTTATCATAGACTTCTTTAATATGTAAATGCTTAGTTTTTAATGATTTTCGTTTCTTAGTTATTAAAGATTTATCTAACATTGTAACAAGTGAAGTTGTAAAAACACCCGTACCTGTTAAAGCTGTAGCAACTACTGGAATTACTAAAACACCTGAAGATATAACAATTGTTAAAGCACCTAAACTTATTGTTAAGAATATGCCAATTCCTTGTGCTACATTCTTAACTTTACTCCATCTCTTTCTTAATTTTTTATAATGCTCTAATCTTAATAATAATTGAGATTCCTTATCTTTCATATACCTAACTCTATCTTTGTGTTTTTCTTTATTCATCTTTTCGATGTTTATCTTTTCAATGTCATTAAAGTAGAACTACGTTCATATGATAACGAAGGATATATTCTTGCGGTTTCTTCCACTTTTGTTTCATCCACTTTTGTTTCTTCCATTTTTAAAGAAATATTTTTAATCACATGATATATTTTAAAAACCTGAAAGATGGATAAAATTCATGAATTTGAAATTCTCAACTTTTATGATTTTTTCGGTGTCCTGGAACGGTCATGATTTAAGCGAGAAAATTGTAATTCTCAAATTTTGAGATTCTTAACTTTTATGATTTTCGGTGTCCTGGAACGGTCATGATTTAAGCGAGAAAATTGTAATTCTCAAATTTTGAGATTTTGAAAAATTTGAAAATTGGGTATTTTTAAAAACGCTTAAATTTTCGCACTTCGGCCTTCGGCCACGTGAAATTTGAAGTCTACCTAAATTTTTGAAATTTTGATTTTTTTGAAAAAACCCGCAAAAGTGTGACATCCGGCGCAAGCGAAGCGAAGCAAAGCGAAGCGAAGCGTCGCGCCGGATGTCACACTATATACTACTTATATCAATACGCTTGTGACCGTTGCGAAATGCGGTAGGTCGGTGCCACGAAACGCCACCTCGAAACTCGGATGAAGGAACACATGAAGGGTTATCCTTCACCTACTGAAATCTCTACTCACCCTCATCGTCCTAAAAAAGAAAAATTTTCCATTATTGGTAAATGCAAGCAACCATTTATCCTGGAGTCGATATTCATAAAAAGTAATGAAAATCTCTCTAATGAAAGGAGCGGATCATACACTCTTTCTTAAAATCTGTAACTTATTTTACGAATTATACACACTATCTTCTAAATTATTTGAGTAGGTTGTAACTTCGTGCTTTTATTTTATTTTATTTTATCTGTCTGACTTAAGATTTCTATGCTATTACGTGCCTTCCAGAAGGAACAGTTTTCAATGTGACTACGTATTTAAGAAAGATTTGTCTGTAATTGTAACTTTCCGCTGAAGATGATCTTGAAAGAAGATTGAAACATGTCCGGTCAAAGGATTTGTTCTTTCTTTTGTTTTTGATTTATCTTTATACTACCAAGTATTTCATTTAGCATATATATATATATATACAGGGTGGGCCACGGAAGACAAAGGGATTTCAAATTTCACTAGGTTTTGAAATACATACGTGTATATTATCGAAGTTATGTTTGATTCTGCAGGAAGCATGTGCACAGAAGTTTCACACCCCAACTGCAATTTTTTCTATGATGACATATACGTCATCTTGGAAGCCGTTCTTTTTTATGCACATTCTACATGTATGCGACATCTTCATGATCGCTATTTGCAAATGTAAAGTCAATTTTATTTTGTATTCAATAATCAATGCATTGGTTTGCTTGACTTTCCTTTTACTTAATTCTTTTACCAGTTGTCTGATACGAAGCCTAGAGCTCCGAGCAACGCCATTGTTCTCTATGTTCCTTAGAGATCAACAATCACTTCTGTCAGATAACATCTGTTCAGCTACTGCACTTCATCAATGGATGAATAAAGTCACAGCGCTATTTAAATGCTTCTCAGTTTAGAGAACTGAAGATTAGACGAATTAACACGATTAACAAGATTCTGCGAATTAACGAAAATGGCTACTTATGACACCAGCAAAAGAGTAAAGATAGTCGAACTTTTCATTTCGAATAGGAGATCAGTAACCCAAACACAAAGAGATTTTTGCCGACTTTTCAATGTCAGAAAAGCACCAAGTGACACCACAATTCGAAATTTAATTGCCCGTTTTGAAACAACTGGAACTGTTGCCGATCTTCCCCGTCCAGGACCGAAGGTTTCTGCTCGCACGGAAGCTGCAGTGGAGTCTGTACGACAAAGCGTCGAAGAAGATCCAAGCAAGTCTACACGCCGTCGATCATCCGAGCTGGAAATCAGCAGAACGACACTTCGGAGGATTTTGAAGAGTGATTTGAGCATGTTTCCCCTACAAGATTCAAGCGGTACAGCTGCTCCATCAGAACGACCATGAGGTGCGTTTGAATTACGCCATCCGCTTTCAACAGTCAGCCCAGGAGAACGTCAACTTGCTGGACAACCTCATAATGAGTGACGAGGCACACTTTTATCTGAGCGGATATGTGAACAAACAGAATTCGAGGTTCTGGGGTTCATCAAATCCAAGAGAGATCAAGCAACACCCACTGCATTCTCTCAAGTGTACGGTTTGGTGCGGAGTAATGGCTGAACGCATCATTGGTCCATACTTCTTTGAAGATGACGAGGGGAATGCGGAAAGAGTCACTGGTGCTGTTTACAGGAGCATGTTGGAGAACTTTGTTCGTCCAGAAGTAAAGAACCATCCTGAAATCTGGTTCCAACAAGACGGCGCTACTGCTCACACAGCCGGCCAAACGATGTCGCTCTTGCGCGATATTTTCGGAGAAAAATTGATCTCCAAGAATTCGGAATTTCCTTGGCCTCTGCGTTCCCCAGACCTGACCGCACCAGATTTCTTCCTATGGGGATATTTGAAGGAACGGGTGTATGTGAGTAATCCTCAAACAATTCAGGAGTTGAAGCAGAACATTCGTGCGGAGATCAGTGGACTACATCCAGAAACTTTGTCCGCAGTGATGATGAATGCGCTGAAGAGAGCATCTCTTTGTGAGGAAGAAAATGGCGGCCATTTGAAGGACATCATTTCCCATACGTAGTCATAATAAACTCCTGTACTTGTAGTTATCGAATATATACTTGGATTTAATAATGAGTCGTTTTTTCTTAAGAATATTTCAATCTTAAATCCCTTTGTCTTCCGTGGCCCACCCTGTATATATATATATATATATATATATATATATATATATTGTAGCGTGGAGGGCAATTGATGTAAATAATAGTTTGCTTCATATTTTATTTTGCTAATCTTCGGTAGGGTGTAGCTGATAGTTTTCAGGTTTTGTTATTTTCTCGGAGCACTTGTCCAACTTTAATATTTTATTTCTTAACCTTCTGTGCGAGTGGCCAAGGAAGATAATGGAAGACTATCGATTTCGCCTTCCCTATAAAAACAGCAGGACACGCCGGCGAGACCTCTAATCGTGCATTCATCAAGGCAAGGCGTGAGGAGCGAGAGGGAGAGAGAATTCTACGATACATGCTCGCGCACATGCGCTCACGAGAAGACAGGCGAGAACGAGAAGAAGGAGTGAACGGACACAAACACTTAATCAATTATCAGTGGTGTGACTTGACTGTGAACGCTTAAACGGCCTTCCTGAAGGCCACCTGCATTCCTCCTCAAGAAAAGTGAATGTTACACACGCAAATTATTTTTTTTGTTTCTCAACTTTATGTTTTCGGGATAATCAAACCTCACCCGTAACATAATTGGCGACCACGCCAGGACACGTTGACTCTCTGATCTATTTGATTGAGGTCGGTTGGTTTTTCAGTTTGACTTGCTGTCTGTCTGGCACATGTTATACCCAAGCGGCAAACCAGAGTTTTGGACCTTGTCAACTGTTGAATTCGCTGATTTTGATCGGATACATCAGATTATTAACGGATCCCGTAAGAACAATAGGCTAAGTTAAGACTAAGACCTAATATTAAAAGTTAAGGACCTACTAATAAAGGGTAAGCTTAGTACCTTTTAAATTTTTTTTGTTGTCTCTGTTTTAGGATTTTCTACTGTATCATTTATTAATTTTCGGGCTAGATTTTCATGGGAACGATAGGTAAAATAAAGACTATGGATTTTTAGCCGAAAAACTTTTTACAAGAATTTGCCAATGATCCGAAACAAGAAGCCCTAACAGCTCTGAGGAAGACGGACCTGTACAATTTGGGGTCATACTTGAGTTTATCGGTCAAGCAGCATATGCGAAAATCCAAGATTCTCCAGGTTGTGATAGAGCATTTCGTCGATGACAACATGCTTAGCGAGGGAATACTGAATGAGTTCGGAACCACGTCTGGAGCTGATTCGTCGATTGCCATAGAAATAAAGAGAATGGAATTAGAGGTCGAAGAAAATCGCCAAAAGCAAGAATTAGAATTGAGGCGCAAAGCACTGGAATTAGAAGAAAGAAAGCTGGAAATTCAAAAGGAAATTGAAATCGAAAAAATAAGAAATTCTTACATGGAGAGTTGTAAAAAGATTGAAAATTCGTTGTCAAAAAACGCATCACTGGTCCCTAGATTCTCTGAGAAAGATGTCGAACAGTATTTTCAATGCTTTGAGAGGGCAGCTGAGACATCGAACTGGCCAGAAGCTCAATGGACTTTTTTGCTTCAAACTGTACTGACTACTGACTGGTAAAGCGCAGAAAGCTTATGCATCTCTGTCGAATGAGGATGCAAAAGATTATGGCATAGTAAAGCAAACTATACTGAGGGCTTACGAGTTGATTCCCGAGGCCTAGCGTCAGAAGTTTCGGAGTTGGAAAAAGGCAAGACAGCAGAGCCATCTTGAGTTTTCAAAAGAGATAGGGATGTTATTTGACAAATGATGCAATTCTGAAGAGGTCACAGCTTTTGAAGCGATGAGAGAAATGATCTTGATTGAAGAATTCAAAAACTGTGTTAACCCTCACATACGCACCTACTTGGATGAAAGAATGCCAAGAGACTTAGCAGAAGCTGCGAAGTTAGCTGATCAATATGACCTAACGTAACAGGACAAGGCATCCCAGCAACTTTCAGAAGAATAGTTACGAAGTCAGGCAAGGAAGGATCTGAAGAGAAACTAGAAATATCTGAGAGGGGAAAATCGAGCCTGCAGGCAACGGCGAAGGGCGTACTTGAGTGTGAACACTGCAAGAGGCGAGGTCACGCAAAATCAGAATGTTGGCAACTTCATGGCAAACTAAATAAATCCGCACGGACTGATCAGAAACCCGTTCTGCTAACGACTCACAAAAGTGCAATGAATGAGCGACCAGAAACAAAGTCAGAAAGAGCCTTAATCAAAGAAGGTGAAAAGGCTTTCTGTACTGATGGATTCGTCGGCAACGATGAGCAAGGAATTAGACCGGTCAGAGTCTGGCGAGATACAGGGTCCTTCCAATCAATGCTGGTAGAAGGTGCAATCCCTATTACAAAGGAATCATCAATAGATGCGAGCGTTCCCGTTAGAGGAATTGGTGGTGTGGTCCTAGCCCCGCTACATAAAGTTTACATTGAAACTGATGCGGTAAAAGGCTACATTACGGTTGGACTTGTTAGAGAGCTGCCTATACACGGGATTGGACTTCTTCTGGGCGATGATGCTGCAGGATCAAAAGCAGGATGTGTACCCCACTTGGTACCAAGGCCTATCGAAGATACCGATGATAATGTCGATAGTTCAGCCTCAGAAAATCAACCTGAAGTGAAGGCAGTTGCAGTGACTACAAGATCAATGAATAAGGCCGATGCGAAAGACAGCGACCAAGATGTTGGGGAAAGATGCTTGAAAGAATTTGAAACTGACAAATCGAAATTGATACAAGAGCAGGAAAATGATCCTAAACTCAGTGAGATAGTCGAGACTATAGAAGAGAGAGATGGGGAGACAGAGTCGACCTTCTTCTACAAAAGAGACGGTGTCTTAATGAGACATTGGAAACCGCAAGATGCAACTGCAGATGAGCATTGGCGATCAGTTCATCAGATTGTGCTACCAAGTCGATACCGAGATCAAGTTCTGAGCATTGCTCATGAATGTCCGCTAAGTGGTCATCTGGGAGTTCGGAAAGCCCTTTATCGCTTGAACAAGCATTTTTACTGGCCGAAGATGAGCAAAGATGTATCGAGCTACTGTAAAACATGTCATACTTGTCAAGTGATTGGGAAGCCTCAGCCGACGCCGCCAAAAGCACCATTGATACCAATCCCAGCTTTCGGTGAAGCATTCAGTCACATTATTGTTGATTGCGTCGGGCCATTACCAAAGACCAAATCAGGACATGAATACCTTTTTACTATTATGTGTGCATCAACTCGATTTCCTGAAGCAATTCCAATGAGGAGCATTAAACCCAAAAACATCTGCAACGCCTTGATTAATTTCTTCACGATGTTCGGGTTGCCTAGGTCAATTCAATCCGACCAAGGCAGCAACTTCATGTCGAAAATATTTAATCAGCTATCACAAATTTTGGGAATCAAGCACATCTGTTCAAGCGCGTACCACCCCGAAAGTCAAGGAGCACTAGAAAGGTTTCACCAAACTCTCAAGACCATGATGAGAGCCTATTGTGAAGACCATAAGTAGGATTGGCAGATGGGAATTCCGCTATTACTATTTGCTGCTCGTGAGACCATGCAAGAGTCAACGGGATTCAGTCCATTTGAGTTGATATATGGCCATGAAGTACGGGGACCTTTGAAGCTCGTGAAAGAGAAATGGTTGGGCACTGCAGAAGATAAAACGAATCTGCTTGATTACGTCTCAAATTTCAAAGAGAAATTATACGAAGTTGGAGAAATCTCAAGACGTAACTTGAAAGCCTCTCAAGAAAAAATGAAAAAGCGCTTTGACTTAAAAACTGTGGAGAGATCTTTTTCCCTTGGCGACAAAGTCTTGATACTTCTGACGATTCCGGGTGATCCCTTGAAAGCAAATTACTGTGGACCAGGGTTGTAACCGGTTGCCGGTTACCGGTTGGGTTGGGTTGAGGTTTTGCCAACCAGCCGACCGGCACCGGTTGAAAAACCGGTCGAGGATCATCCAACAAATTTTCAGATTCTTGAAAAATGATTGAACAATTTTAAAAGTAAGCGAATATTTGTTCAAAGGTAGTTTACATGTATGATTATCCCTCCGCATGATCTGGTCATGAAAATTGAGTTGTGGTTAGAAGCCTCTATGAGTATTTTTATTTTCTACATCGGTCTACTATGTTACATGACAAATCGAAAATAGACTGATAACTTAAAATCGATGTGGTCAGTCGATTTAGTTACGCTTGTGACATCAACTAATAACTCCGATGATTATGATTGGTGGTAGGGGGCCTGTAGGTTGTGTTTGTTATCATTCAGAGGTCGGATAAACAATAATGTATGAGAAATCTCTTGTTCTGTTATCCCATCAGTCAAGACGGCTGCTGCTGTGAATGTGGAAATCCGACTACAGTAGACTATTGATATCACATTTGACATTCACATCTCTTCATGATTGGGCAATTCATCTAATCAAGTGACGTCATTCCGAGTTACCTCTGTTCTCTATCTTCGCTTTGGTATAAAGATATCTTATCACGTGATATCCCGGTTAATACTCTGCTAAGCAACAAACCATTCATTATCAATGTTAGATGAAGTTGTGTTTAGTTAGGACAAACGAGTTCCACTCATGACAACGGCGATGGCCAACATGGACCCAGATAGGCTGTCATCAGAAATGATAACGTCAATGCTTAAGAAAAAGGAACTGATTCTCAAGAAACACAGCAGCACACATGAAGTCTGGAGGAGTATGTCACTGATATGCACAACTACTTCTACAGATGAATCAGAACATATTTTGGGATGGTGCGCGTGTAACCACTGTTATCGTGGCTTCAGAACTCATAGCAAGGCTGACTGTGAAGGTCGTCGAAAGAACTTTGGTCTGAGCACACTTACAAGACACGTATCGAACTGCCCAAAGAAGTCATCAACTCTAAATTCTACGTCATCATCCAGTGGATTGACTAATAAAGTGCCTCCAACTCAAAGTAGTATGATGCGGTATATTTTCAATAAGCGTGGAATAACATCAGATGTTCAAGAGCGTCTTAAGAGAGCTGAAGCTATGTTTGTTGTCAGTTCCTCTAGCAGTTATCGATCAGTAGAAAACCCAGGTCTCAAACAGCTGGCCACCGAATGCATCGCAATCGGTGCAGAATTCGGAAAGATACCTATCGAAAACATGTGGTATGGAAGAAATACAATCAAGAAGGTGTGCACCGACTCAATTCAGTCTTTCATATCAAATATAAAAGCTGTATTACATGAACCAATCGCACGCGGTGAAATAGCATGTACTACTGATCTGTGGACAGACGATGTTAACCGACGACACTATCTCGATCTAACTGCCTTCTGGATAAGTGATAGTTGGAACCTGAAACATACTATGTTGAGATGTAAAGTTTTTCCGGATGAACGAAAGACCGGGGAAAATATCGCCAAAGAGTTACATGATATTTTTGATGAATTTGGATTACTAAAAGGAAAAACTTTCATTACTACAGATTGTGGTGCAAACATTGTAGCAGCGTTGCACGATGAGCCGAGACTTGCATGTTTTGCTCATCGATTGAATACTGTGCTTCATGATGGATTTTCTTCGACAGAAGCAGAGTGCGAATCTTTTCGCTGTTTTAACTCAGCTGTTCGCGACCTTATTTCATACATACATCGTTCAGGTATTTCTCAAGAGTCATTCCCAATCAAAATCAAGCGTTACAGTGATACGAGGCCATGGCGATCATACTACTCAGTTCATATTGCACTTGCGCGCTCATATGCCTGTCTTCAGGAATCTTTATCTTCTGTTGGCCAAATTCATCGACTGAGCAATATTTCATGTGATTTGTGTACAGCTATCGCTGATCATTTCTCTCAATATAATTCTGTGTTTGATTTTCTAGAATCCAGTAATACGCCGACTTTGCAGAATGTACTACCTTCATACTATCTAGTTAGAGATAAAATTTGTTCAGCTGTTATCACCGATTCAATTGTTATATCGACTCTGAAGAAGAACATTAAGAAATCTCTTGATTCCAAATACTGGACGAATATTAAGGCAACACATGTTCTTGCAACTGTTTTTGACCCAGGCTTCAGGCAATTGACTTTTATTCCTGAACTCAAAGATCGCGATACCTTGTTGAAGGACTCAATGGCAAATCTTCAAGTGCTAGCAGCAGACGTTTTCACAATCAATGATTCACAAAATCCAAGACAAGAGGAAGAAGGAGTAGAGAAACGGCCAAGGATTACCGTTGAAAATAGCACTACCGAAATTGACCCCTTCGCCTCGATGAGAAATAGTAGGCCTACATCAGATAATGAGTCTATTCACAGGAATACATGTATATCGGACAAAGTGAAGTATGAGCTTCAGCGCTATACTAAAAGTGAGCGAATAACTTCGGATTCAAGGAATCCATTGATTTTTTGGCAGCGAGAGCGGGATGCATTTCCACTGTTATCGCAGATAAGCCGTCGGATTTTCGTGGCCCAAGCATCAAGCGGAGAAAGTGAGCGACATTTTTCTATCGCCGGAAAGATAGCCTCCTCCGATCGATCTTTACTATCGGCAAGCAGTGTCGAAACTTTAGTTGTGCTTAAAGAAGCTCATATTAATGGTCTTTGGTAGTTGACGTGAATGTTACTTGCATATCCAATCAGTTTTCATATTGATTCATAGAATTCTTATGAATTAATTTTGTAATTATAACTCAGTCTGACATGAGCGTACGTTTTTGCAATACTAAATCTCACATGATAAAGATTAAACAATCATTGGTAACGTATCTGTAAATGCCAGATCCACTTTCTAAATTATTTCATTTTAATATTTAATTCATGAATTGAAATGATGATTGTTATAATAATATAATCGTAATATATTACTAATATAATTACCAATACATAACTATATACCGGTACATGTATAATAAAAATAGTACCGTAAATAAAAATGTATTGTATATATATATATATATATATGAGCAAAAAACATGTCATTAGAAAATTGCCGATCGACCGGCCGGTTGGGTTGAGATTTTCCACACCGGTTACCGGTTGGGTTGGGTCGAGTAAAACCTGACCGGTTACAACCCTGCTGTGGACCATACACTATACAAACGAAAGTCAGCGATGTAAATTACATAATCGAAACACCCGATCGCCGGAAGAAAAATCGATTATGTCATGTAAACATGTTGAAGGAGTATCATGATCGTGAGAATGAGGAAATTGATCGGACAGTCATGATGACCACGAAAGAAATGTCTCAGTCGCAAAATGATGCATCAATGCAACCGCGTCCTCAAAAATTGCAGAATTCAGAGATTTTACAAAATTAGGAACAATACCTGAGTCACCTTAACCAGGAAAGCCGAATCGAAGCAAAGGAACTGATAAACGATTTCAAACAGATATTTTCGGATCATCCAACAATAACTACATGGGCAGAACATGACATTGAGCTACAGGATTGCAAACCGATAAAGCAATCTCCATATCGTGTGAATCCGATCAGAAGAGAAAACATGAGAAAGGAAATCCAACACTTGAAAGAAAATGATTTAATTGAAGAAAGTAACATTGAATGGAGCTCTCCTTGTCTCATTGTCCCTAAATCGGATGGAAGCAATAGATTCTGCACAGACTACAGAAAAATGAACGCAGTGACAATTCCCGATAATTTTCCTATTCCTACAATTCAAGATTGCGTTGAACAAGTCGGTCAGGCTAGATACATAAGTAAATTCGACCTCTTGAAAGGATACTACCAAGTGCCACTAACTGAGAGAGCCAAGCGAATATCAGTATTCATGACATATGATGGACTATGGCAATACAAGGTTATGGCCTTTGGAATGAGAAACTCAGCTGCTACATTTCAACGTCTTGCAAATCGAGTTATTGAGAATCTTGAAGGTTGCTCAGTTTAGGTAGATGACATCATCGTATACAGCGAAGATTGGCCGTCACATATTCAACGCTTGAAAAACTTTTCTGTCGATTGAACGAAGCGAAACTGACAGTCAACTTAGTCAAATTGGAAAAACCTCAGTGAATTATTTGGGACACAATATTGGATACGGAAAAATCAAGCCTCAGCAAGCCAAAGTGGACAATTTGATTGATATGCCTCCACCTTCAACGAGGAAAGAGTTGTGAAGATTCGTGGGCATGGCAGGATACTACAGAAAATTTTGCAAAAATTGTGCACATGTGGTCCTTCCCCGAACACATCTCACAAGCCCTAAGATTGAATTTCGATGGACACCAGAATGTCAAATGGCATTTGAAGAAGTCAAGCTGATGCTAATTTCCCCACCAATACTGGCAATTCCTTCATTCGAAAAACCCTTTAATCTGATGGTTGATGCAAGTGGTCTGGGCATTGGAGCAGTTTTATCTCAGAATGATGATCAAGGAGTTGAGCATCCGGTTTCCTTCTTTTCGAGAAAATTTGACAAGCACCAACGAAATTATTCAACGATAGAAAAAGAAGCTCTGGCCCTGGTGAGTAGCTTGAAGCACTTTGCCTACTACCTGAAACAAGGAAGATTTCCAGTAAAAGTTTTGACGGACCATAATCCACTAGTCTTTATAAACAAAATGAAAAATGACAACCAAAGGTTACTCCGCTGGAGTCTCCAGTTGCAGGAATATGAAATAGAAATTCAACACATAAAAGGAAAAGACAACGTTATTGCTGACTGTCTTTCCCGCTCTCCTACTTCGATGGTAGAGAATGACATAAAATGAAAATCGAAAAAATTTTCATTTTTTTAGTGAGGGCGTGTAGCGTGGAGCGCAATTGATGTAAATAATAGTTTGCTTCATATTTTATTTTGCTAATCTTTGGTAGGGTGTAGCTGATAGTTTTCAGGTTTTGTTATTTTCTCGGAGCACTTGTCCAACTTTAATATTTTATTTCTTAACCTTCTGTGCGAGTGGCCAAGGAAGATAATGGAAGACTATCGATTTCGCCATCCTTATAAAAACAGCAGGACACGCCGGCGAGACCTCTAATCGTGCATTCATCAAGGCAAGGCGTGAGGAGCGAGAGGGAGAGAGAATTCTACGATACATGCTCGCGCACATGCGCTGACTGGCGGCAAATCAACAACATCAAAACGCTCACGAGAAGACAGGCGAGAACGAGAAGAAGGAGTGAACGGACACAAACACTTAATCAATTATCAGTGGTGTGACTTGACTGTGAACGCTTAAACGGCCTCCCTGAGGGCCACCTGCATTCCTCCTCAAGAAAAGTGAATGTTACACACGCAAATTATTTTTTTTGTTTCTCAACTTTATGTTTTCGGGATAATTAAACCTCACCCGTAACAATATATATATATTACATACTATTATCAAATAACTTTTTCAGTAATACCAGTCATGAATATTTCTTTGTGATAGTGTAGTATTTAACTAGATTAGATTTATTGTGAATTTTATGCTCTACGAGTAGGTCGTCGTTGCTATTAGCCTAGTAACATTAACAGAACGCTTAGTTGTCTCTACTTTATGAACCAAGTTGATTAACATCATTTCATTCAAACGATATCTTTCGTGCAACCATGTTGACTTACATATCTCAAACATAACTATTTTTTGCGTTCATGAATTATAATGTGTTTTTATTTCGGATTGCATAATTGTTGATGGTTGAATACTTATTGATTATTTATGAGATGCCTTAGACTTACATGTATTAAAATCGGATTCAGTATTGCAGGTTTGACTCTTGAATGTCATTATCTCACTACTTACACAACAGTAGTAGGTACCATGCAACATTAGTGTAATCTTTATTGACAAAAGGTCTTAAATCAACATTTTTAAAACATCATTGATGCTTTCCTTTAACATTGTGCTGGCATGGCTGTAGTATGTAAAGCATACCACACTTGAAATAACATACGAAAAACATACAAACAGATAGAGAAACATGTCAAAACAAGCAAATCATCAAAGTAAAGGTTCAATGGATGAGGCTCACCAAATAAAAGAAATTGAAGCGGGTCTCATTCCATAATCCTGTGACCTGGTGGTGCTGGACGATCTGCTGGATAAGACTTGCGGCTGGCACGATGTCACCAACATTGAGTAAGTAGGTAGAGTAGTAACTCAGTATTAATTAAATCTCCAATTTACAGTATACAGTTTCGATTTTATTAAATGAACTCGAGTTCAACCCAATTTGGTATTGATTCCAAATGTGAGATATGCAAACTTTTGCACTTTTGGAGAAATCTGCACGGCATTGACAGATCATGATAGCAATACTGAAAGAAAAATGATATTTTGCAGATCCTCCGTACATGAACATCCTTGGAGATGTAATGTTTATTCGAAGGATGCTATTACTTTAGAGCTCAACCTTCTTAATAAGAATATTTTCTGAAGCGTGATCCTATCAAAAAACCTGCCAGTAAAGAAAAAAATATCATAATCAAAGACAATTATCACAATTAACTTTAAAAGATGCAAATGGGTCCACCCTACTATTCAGGTTCAAGAAATGAAACATAAATTTATTAAATTCATAAAATCATACCGATGAAAATTGGATTAAAAGCTTAGAATTTAATCAATTAGTACAATGAGATGTTAAGTTTTTCATGATAGCTTGCACTATAATCCGATTCACGAAATTATTGGGTTCCTGTCGATAGTATATAAACACAGGAATAATCTGCAAAAATTTAGCTTTTCAAAAACTACTCAGATTATGTTTTGGACCGCAGGAACGTAATCTGCGCAAAAAACTGAATCTTTTCATATAAAAATTTTCATTGTATAGAGATACTTTTTGAGCGGACACTCTACCTACTTTATACTTACTCTATGTTCACCAGTCTCACCACCATGTTCACCAAGGCGGCCCACCACAAGTTATAATTCATCATTTCCCCACCTGGAAAAAATTCCTGCCTTCGCAGTCTGAATGCCCACATCTATACATTCATGATAGGATGTCAGTGAGCTGCAATGAATCAGTTGTAGTATTCGTACAATACCTGACATGCTAATCAGCTGAAATCTTATTAAAGAAAAGAAAACAAGTAGATGTAGAAAGCTTTGTTCCATGTAGCTATACGTATTATACTTTGTGGAGACCGCAGGTGACACAGTTGCCGCAAGAAACAAATGAATACATACATAAACAAGAAGAAAGTTAATCATTGTAGATCAAAAGTCTCGTCCTACGACCTGCACAGAAGAAAACCTTTCCACCTTCTCTGATATCAGTGAAATTTGGCCTTCCAGCCTCTTCGTAACTGAATGTGTTTCCTTCTATATCCGAAAACACCGAATGCTTCATATAACCTTCCACCTCGTCAATAGGGTTTGTAGTGACTTGAGCTACATCCTCTCCATTCACTTTACTTCGGCATTGACTAATCCTTGTAATTTCATCCCCGCCGAATAATGGCGCCAACGCATCGCTGACTTCCGTAAAGTCCATCCATCCCGCCTTGATTGCGGGCAGTCGACACTTGACGTAGTACCACTCGTCTCTGGTCCATTCGTACTTCCATTTCATTTCTAACACTGGGTTGGCCGTGTCCACAGAGAACTTATTGCAGCTGTAGAAAATTAGCAGCTTCTGTCCACCTGAAAGAAGAAAATGAATCCGTCTTCTTTATGTATTCGGTGAGCGATTTAGTGTTCACTTCTCACACAATTGTAGAAAAAAATATAAGCGGCTCGTTACCCTTAGCTCAGGTTAGGCACAGAAAGGTGAGGCTCTAAAATCTAAAATAATAAGTCTAAAATCGGCAAAATAAATCATTACAAAACCTCAAGTACACTGAGTTGAGGATATCTTCAATCCACGTACAAAAAGTTATGCAAATCGGACAAGTGCTGTTTGAATAAGAGACGATAACGTGCAGTGTAGCACAGCAACAGTTTGATTTGACTTCGCCTGTTCGACACATGCTTGTTGTGTATTGTTCTCTTAGAGTATTCGTCTCTTCCGCTTCTATCTAAAATCTTCCCACATGCACTCACACACCACATCTTTTCTAAGTTAAGTATATTTAGCCTCAGTCACACTGAAAGGAAACACGAGCGTTTCGAGCAAGCGTATGTTCGAAAGCCATCAATCGCAGTGGTTTGCTTTGCTCTCTGTGTGGCAGTCTACAACTGCTGTAATGAGGACTTTATATTTGCTGCAAAACGCTTGGAAAAGCTCTAAATGTGGCTGATGCTCTAGTGTAAGGCAGTGGTCGATATCTCAACCACTACGCGGGCAATAGACTCAAACCTCCTTCTCACGGGCCACAACCCTTTAATGAAAGTAGCAAAAACATGACTAAAACACAATCAAAGAATGATCACAACAATCAGAAAGACGTTATGAAGCCAAAGTACAAAATTCACAGAGAGTTGAACTCTTACTAAGATAGTTGTACTCATGGCAAGCCTTGTGCATTTGATCACTTGTTCACACGAGCATGTAGTCCCGGATAATTATTATTTAGTCTAGCTCTACAAAAAGCTGCTGTAACCCTCATGGGTTCCACCATAGAATATGGATATACAGGTAGAGTGTCGACTCAAAAAGTATCTGTATACTGTTAAAATTTTACATGAAAATATTCAGTTTTTTGCGGAGAATGCGCTCCTGTGGTCCAAAAAATTATTTGAGCACTTTTGAAAAAGTCAAAATTTTGCCAATTTATATAATACCGACATGACGCTCCTATATAAGTAGTATGAAGCAAGTTGGATATCAAAAGAAATGAATATTTGCTAACAAGCATCCTAACTAAGCGGAAATTAAGCTGATACGAAGGGAACTTCATGAACCGCTTTATAATGGAAGTCTTCATGAAAAAGTCGCGATATTATTCGTGCTTTCTTGGCTGAAATTTCAAGTTTTTAATTCAATTTTCACCGGCATGATTTTATGATTCACTAAATTCATGTTTCATTTCTTGAATCTGAATAGTGATGAGGACCCATTTACATCTTTCAAAATTTATTGAAATCATTGTCGTTGATTATGTGATTTTGCTCTGTCAGTGGCAGGCTGCCTGTGATATGATCAAGCTTAAGAAAATACTCTTGAGGTTGAGCATGAAAGAAAAGTAATAGGAACTCATCGAATTACTAGTTTAACAAACATTAAACCTGCAAGGCTGTCATGAGAATCTGTGAAATACCATCACTCCTTCTGCATTACAATCATGATCATTTTATTCCTTGGCAATTTCTTCAAAACTGCACATCTCAATATCTCAATATCTCATTCAAAATTTGCATATCTCACATTTGGTAACAATATCCAACATGCATCCTCCTCGAGTTCATTTAATAATATCGAAAGTGTATACACATTGGGGATCTAATAAATGCGGAGTTACCGCTCTACCTAGTATACTTCCTCTATGGGTTCCACATAGCGCATCAGAAGAGTACTCGGGTTGCATTTGGCCCGGTTACCGACCACCGTTGTAGGGGATGTGGCCTTGTCATCATCACTTTACGAGTTGTCTATAAATGACTTTGCTGACCTCAAGTATTATCTGCTCAGACGATGAGGCAGACGAAGTCAGATCCAGCTGCTGACATCATTACACCTCAAGTCACCGTCTCTCATTCAAAAATACTCGTCCGATTTGCAAAAATCTTGGTCAGCTGGTAGCAAATATCATCACTTATTTGTACGTGAAGTTTTTGTAACGACTTAATCAGTTTTACGGATTTTACACAAAGTTGAAACGTTGGGGGAGGGGATAACCAAGGATTGTAAAAGATTGATTACGATTTAATTGGTTTTTTCCAATCAATAACTTGAAATTGAGATTTCAGAGTAATCAATTATTAAAACTGAAGCAACTTAAATAAGTTAAAACCTAAAACAGGCAATTTGATTGAATTTGGTAGTGGTGAACAATCAGTCAACAAAATGAACAAGCGATGTCATTCATCAACTAAAGAACTACTCATTGAATACTGAATACTACTGTAGCGACCGCACAAAAACACTGTTAGGCTAACAAATCTCTAGCAGCATCACTAACCTATTGGGGGTGCGCATGGAAGGACAGTTAAATCAGTCTTGGTTACGATCATAAGAGTAATATATATATTAGAGTAAATATATATCCCTACTCCATGGTTACAATCTTGGTTAGCGACCGCAAACAGTATGACAGCCTATCAGTGATTGGTTTCTGCAACTAAGAGGTTGCCATTGTTGAGTGCCTTGCACTGAATAGTGAATTCATTGCAGATAATGCTTGTTTCATCATCCGATTGATCCGAGATTAGAAATCGTGCTGCTTTCATGCATTGATTTAAAAGCAGGAGATTGATGACTTCCCTAAAGCGCGTGCGCCTACCTACGCAAAGCTTTCGTGACTACTTCATGGCAAAAGAAGAATGACTATAGCTCTTTTTATGCGTTGCATGGCAATGACAATAGCACTCATTGTGTGATAGTTGTGTTTCTGCTATGTGGTTGCCATAGAAATCGACAACAATAAAACCTTTAGAACTGAGGTTAAGCTTCATGCAATGCACAATAGTGGCACATAAATCGTACGAATTTTTCACTTAGATACACTTGTTAACGGCTGTATCATTGGGTTAGAATCAGTCACATGTATAATTCTAAGCTTTTCATTGGTCATTCATGCCCCAACTTAGTTCCCCCGGCGGTGCCGCGACCTTGAGTCAATTTCCATTCTAGTCAACTTCAGATAAACAATCTATTTCTATGGTGGTTGCTGACATAGCGGGCACGCGTGAATAGGGGAGCTCGCTGTCTCAGCCAAGATACTGTTTATAAATCTATGCTTTCATGTCGCAATTTTATTTGACTTGTTTATTAGAGAGCTTTTTTATCATGAATAGCACACTGTTTTATTACGTTAACAGTCAACTCATGAAACGAATAATCGACACCCTCGGTGTCATACATTGACTATGATCGTTGGCCACAATCGTCATAGTAAAGAAAGCGAATAGTCAGATTTCTATGGTCATTGTGATGCACTTTGTCAACATCAGTGGTGCGCTTTAGAGTTTCAGTTTATCACGTGTTCAGTTTATCCATACAAAATGTCACACAAAGGGGTTGTCATGCACAGACTGAAACAAAACTCTGACAACTCTTCTGTGCGCACCATGCGGTTAAGGACTAGCAAGTCTATAACAATTGTTGGAGATTTGACAGACAGTAAAAAACAACTCAATATGTAACTCTGTTTCTGTGCGGTCGCCCCCTGACTGGTTGTACTGATTGAATGCTAAAAAAACATTAGAAATTACGACAGCAGCTAGCACCGGCATTATGCCATTGCGAAAGTACAACTAAGTTATGCAAGTTGATAAATACGCAGATCCCCAAAGATCTTAATTGTATCGCTAAATTCCTTCAAAAAGATTCCGACAGTTCCGAGTTCCGACAATCTACTAAAGAAGGCACAAACTTATTTACGCAACAAGTGCAAAGTATCCATCTTTATTGCATTTTTCGAGATCAACATGTCTATGCACGAGCCCGAAGGGCGAGGGCATAGTTTTCTTAATCGAGAATAATGTATACTCTATGTAATGGATAGAGGATGGCTATGCGATTCTCTGGGATATAGAGAGGGAAATTATTTGATGAATCCCGAGGGCTTCAGCCCGAGGGATATATCAAATAATTTCACGAGCTATGTCAGAGAATCGTATAGCTATCCTCTATCCGTTATAAAGTATGCCAGATTATTAGGACCATAGATGTCCGCGATAAAATCCCTCTCTACCAAGATTTTCCCTGGGAACAAGTTTTATCAAATATAGAAGGGATTCTGAAATATGATTCTACAACTATGCAATAATTTGGTATACTTTATGACATTAAAAACGCTCCACTTGATATAGAAAATCTCAATGGAAGTGGACGACTTTTATTTCATACTGCACTGACCATGATGTCTATGCATCAAATTTGTCATGCTAATATAAAGCAGCTGTCCATTGTCGATATCTTTGGCATAGTTGATGCATTTCAAATTCGATCTTTTATCACTATCAAGCAATTCTTTCTGACTAAATTTTGAAGCAAAAATGTCGCAATCAGAGTTTGTAAAAGGAATGGCTGTTGGAATGCTACGATGTGGAAAGAGTTGTAGGTTTGTTGGACGGAAGTTGGGTGTGTCACACTCCATTGTGAGCAGGTGGTGGAGTCGATGGAACAATGATGGAAATGTCAAAAGAAGGAAAGGATCAGGGAGACCGAGATTGACAAACAATGCTACCGATAGGAAGTTGGTTATCTCAGCAAAGCGCAATCACTTTAAGAGTGTTCCTCGACTGGCCATCAGCTGGAAAGCTGCAGCAGGAATTGCATGCAGTATACGAACAGCATATCGCGGTCTAGCAGAAGCGGGCCTGAGGTCATACCGACCTGCTGTAAGAATTCCTCTAAGTAAGTAATGCGAGAATTTCACACAATGACATTGTTTCACTGCCAACTGTGTCTCCGCAGGTCTCGAACACAGGCGAAAGCGTGTGGAATGGTGTGAGCAGCATCTGTCGTGGAGCACAGAGGAATGGCGTCAAGTGATGTAGACGGATGAATCCCGTTTCACTTTGGATTTTCACGATGGTCGCATTAGAGTGCATCGAATGGTTGGTGAGAGGTATTCACCATGCTGCATATCTGAGCATGACCGCTATGGTGGTGGTAGCGTGATGATCTGGGCTGGTATCTGGTATCTGGTACGGAGGTCGAACTGTCGCAGTCATTGTGAATGGGAACTTGAACGGAGAGCGATATTTATCGAATATCATATCTCCAATCGTCATCCCAACGGTAAATGAACTCAACCTCATATTCCAGGATGACAACGCTCGTCCACACAGAGCTCATTGTGTAACAACAGCGATAGTGAGATCTGGAATTCGCATCCTCCATTGGCCTTCATGCTCCCCCGACCTGTCTCCGATCGAACATGCTTGAGATGAACTTGGTCGGAAAGTGAGAGATGAATATGATCATCCGCCATCAACACTGACAGCTCTTTCACAGAGACTCATCGATCAATGGTCATTGCTGGATCAGGAACGGCTTGATCATCTTTGCGACTCGATGCCGATGAGACTTCAAAGCTGCATTTCAGTGCGGGGAGGACATACTCGATACTAATGTCTCTCATTTATTCAAATACAATGTTTTATATAAAATGCAATCTTATAATTCATGAGTTTGAGTGGAATAAAGTTCATATATTTTTGAGTGGAGCATTTTTTATGTCAGGCAGTATAATTAAGATGGATATGTTTGCACGAGTTGTGTAAGTCTATGCGTATGTAACTTTACATTTCACAGGATCGTCAGAATCTATGATCAGCAGAATTTTGTGGCTGTGAAAAATCTTCCTCCATAGGTTTTAGATGTAGAAACTAGACCTCTGGGCTGCTAACGCAGCCTCGTCCATGTCTGATATTTCTACCCTAAAAATCCATGATATAATGCTACATTATAGTGATATAACTACGACATCTGTACTACCACAGAAAATGTAGCACGAGGCGAAGCCGAGTGCTACATCTTTCTATGGTAGTACAGATGGAGTAGTTATATCACTATTATCAAACGATCAAGAAATGTCAATGAACTCTATGGACCAGTGACGATATAGACAATCTGCTAAGAACACAAACGTGGTTGGCTTTCCATGGCATCCAAAGTCCTAGTAGCCAATATTGATGTCATGCATTACTATTATCTACTTCTATGTGCATTTTCATTTGAATTTCAAGTGAACCGATATTTAACTGGCATTTGCATGAGGTGTAGCCTTATTATCTATACCCAAGATATCATCTAAGCTTACTTGCAATTTGGGTGCATTGTAGGGTAAAAAAATGTAGCACGGTAGCCCATTGGATTACATGTATTTTGATTCATAGAAATTCCGTTCTACATTAGAAAATGTAGAACGCATAGTTCAACATAGTGGAGATAGGAAGGGAGTTTGATAATATGAAAGCAATAATCATAGATATCATTGCACTGTAAAATATAAAGGAAATTTAGAAGCAAAATTTGGTTTCTGACTATTCATCTCTCCCTCCTGATCACGTTATGTTTGTTGTTGAAATTAGCCGCACACCTGAAATGCATTGTGTGCTGTCCATTGGAGTTTATAGTCATGCTTTCAAATACGAATGCTTCTTGTTCACATGCTTAATTGTCCTTTTTACAATCAATTGACATCAACTAATTGAATTCAATGAGTTTTTGACAATCCTTGCAGATAGCCCATCAGTACCATCAGTGCCAAAGGCCTTTTCTCGTCTTCTGCTGCAACATTACAGATGATTCGACAAAACCATCGAAACGGATTTTTACCTACATCATGCTTCCCTCGAAACCCTTTAATTTCGATTGACTTAGAAGCGCATTTGCATGCTTCATCTCTGTAAGTTAGCATCTGATCAACCTATTGATCAACTGGCTGTGTCTAGTTCCACGTTAACTTTGCTTCAGTTGTGGGAATGATCTATTTCATTCACTATTTTTAGCTCATTTTAGATTTACATTGTTGAGTAGACTATTCAACTGCTGCACGCGTCTAAGACATGCACCGAGTAACAAGATAAAAATGGTAAAACCATTAAACGATTACTTGCAAGAACATGAATGATATGAATAATTTCTTCCAAAGTGTGATTTCTTGGTCCATAGCTTGAATGACCGATTTGATCTCGTTCTGTAGCTCTTCGACTAAACTGTAGACCAATGAAGGCCATGGAAGGCCTATACCACATGGATATGATAATGATTACAATAATAACTGACGCTTATTGAATTGAATATTGGGAAGGCTATCGTATAATATGCTATATTATGGAAAAATCACTTCATCAACGAGATGGTTATTCTGGATTATGAACTTTTTGAGTCCTTTTGGATTCCGAGTGGCATGAGTCTTAGGGAAGACATATTTTGAAATAGAGAATGGGTGCTCTGTGGCCATGTGGTAGAGAATTCTCTGCGCTTGGGAGACCTGGACTGGGTCTTACCTAAGATTTTTAAACCAGGTGTGCCCTGCATACTTGCTTAACACCTAGCATAGGAAGAATGAGGGTGGTATAAGTGAAACTCGGCTGCATCGAAGAAAGGCGCTCGCGCAATGTGCTTCCTAGCTACAGAGATAATTTGCTTTTCTACGTGTTTTGGTCTAGAGATGACTTATCTAGGATCTATAGAGAACACAGTGTTTAGGGGCAAGAAGATGAATTTTCCATTGACGAATCTCTCACGGAGAAAAGTTGACTCAAAGATACGTACTTTTTATTTCAAAGGCCTGCCTGTACTCTGACCGCTGAATGCGTGTGCTTGATAAATCAAGCAAGCCAAAGAGAGAGATGAATATGTCAATATCTATCGTATGCAACCATTCTAGGCTAACCCATTTGCAAATGAATCTATCTCTGTGTTCCGAGCAAGAACAATGTTTGCTAATTTTTATTTGTCAACATAGCATTTTCAACAAGATGACGCAAACCTAGCTCTCTTGAAAGCAGAGAAAATCGGCCTCTCCTTGAAAGTAGCTAGCTATCGATTGTAAAAATCAACTTTGGTAAAAATGTCTCATTTTACCGACAGATAGGAAACATGAAGTCATAGTTGTTGTTGGACCTGCATACACCGGTTTTCAGACGGCTCAGTCTGTAGCTTAAGGGTTGTTTATCGCTGTAGAATATTGCCGGCTACAAAATGAGGGCATAATTTCTTTATTCTAAACTTCATTGTCATCTATAGCTTTTAGTGAATTTTGCAAAAGTACAATGTTAGAAATTAGACTTGACAAAATTGTCAAGATCTCACCGAACATTTTATTCACAGCTGCGATATTACATTTAAGATCATTAATCTCCTTTTCGCATTTGTCTGTGAAGTTTCTCAGATTAGCATCACTCCTTTTCATGTTCAGAGTCAAAATGCAATATCCAATCACGGCGGTCATAGTAGCGAAGATGACAGCTGTCCAACGCAAAATTGTAATGTTCCACTGCATTCTGTCTGCTGCAAATTTGAAAAAAATCTCCGGTTAATGAATAGTAAGGACAATCAATAAAAACATAATTAAGTTTATGCATGTGATTATTTGACTATTGTGGCTTCAGAATATAGGGGGGGGGTTGTTTCTCATCAACATCAGGGACTTTGCAGAGACGAATTGAGAATTCGGGGGGGGGGCGATGTACACTGTAAACCGTAAATCTACTCATGAAAAAGTAACTAACATTTCTTCCCAAGTGATGATGGCTTAGCTTTCATAGCCCGGCAGCCAGATCGTGTTTCTGCAGGGAAGGAGGCCAAAAATGTGACTTTCATTGAATGATATGCGCCCTATGCCTACTGCGAATCTGCGCCGTCTGCCGAATTCTACGTGGTTCCTCTTCTTGTCTGACACGGTCAAAGAAAGACATGGTAATCCAATTGGACGCATATTTAAGTAATTTATAGTATATTTTTTATAGTATATTTCTGAAATTTTCTGTGTTTTCTCTTATCTACTGGAAAGATCTAAGTCTATATAAGGTGTCCATTAAAATCAAAGTGTTTAGACACATTCCTCTGGAGTAAAGAATAATACATATTGTGGGAAGGCCTACACTGATCGCTGACTCTATACTCTGTTATTCATAAAGTCACAAAAGAGTATTAAAAATAGTACTGAACCTGAGTGCAGTAAGATAAAGTGTAGTACATGAAAATTATGAAAAACATCAAGACGAAATTAATCGTTGTCTATTGATATCTTTCCTGGGTGAGCGACTAATGAAATGTATATTAAAGTTAAAATGGATATCAAATGTATATGCAAATTGCATTTTTACTAAAAATGCGAGTGGCTACTTTAACTTCAAAATTTACAGACCAAGGTTGCTGCGATTGTGCTTTGTGTATCGGTTTGCTTGTCGGGTTGATCCTGAAGCTTAGTATTTCAATGATAATAACATGAACATAAAAAGGATATTAAACACGGATTTACTTGAGCAAATGCAATAAAACAAAAAAAATGATTGCTTAGAGATAGAATGTCCTACCAATGAGGCTAGAGGTTCGAATAATAGCATCGATTAAAATCAATAACAAAATACCTTCCCCCGAACCGAGGTGATAGATATTAATGTACATGTACCGGGTGTCCCAAAAAAGTGACGTAAGCTAAACGCTTATAAGTTCGTGAATTTCCATTCAATTGAACTGTCTTCTTGCATACAATTGCAAAACATCCATAAGTTTTTGTCTGTGCAGTATGAAGCTTGATCATTGAGCACTCTGAGAGAAAACGAGTGTAAGCTCGAATCTTGTGTATTTCCAGTTGTAGAATTCAAGATATCGGACATAATTATATGCGATTTTCATCCATCAAATCGTGATCATAGCACGTTTTCCACTATACATAGTACGAAACATAGACATATTTCACATAATATACATTTCATATGATACATTAATATTATATATATTTATATTATAGCATTATTGGGAATAGAACAGTCAACTATACGGAGATCCTTCTTTGCATTCAATTTCATGAAAACAATCATGATGGACACAATAGGCATTTACAACCTGAGCAGTTACTTCTATGGAGGTCTGAACAGTTATCAGGCGATCCGACTCTTCTGAGACCAATGCTCGAAAAAGCACAGCCAGATCACATTGAGAAGGGTTTTAGCTAGATACGTTCAATGACTGGTGCATATTATTCTATCTCCATGCGTCACCTTGCAGAGAGTGAAAAGAAAATGAAAACAATAACTTTATTGAAGTTTTCCGGATTTAGTCTGAGAAGTGTTGATGATAAAATATCATATAGTCAACCACAGAAGATGATGTGTATGCAGGAAAATGTTTGCATGCAACAACTGATTTCACTATGAATCCTAATAATCGAGATGATATAAGTGGTACTTGCTGCCCTTCGCTCCTGAAATGTAAAAAAGTGATTTTTGTCGTGCGTGTAGTATCAGAAAAATAGTGAGTTGGTGTTCAACATCCTGAAGCTGCAAAGTTTTTGAGCTTAGGAAGTCTTTTCCACGAAACATATCTTTGCTTCAACTATACATTCCTTGCTGGAGGGTATTGTATGAGATCAAACTAAATGGTATTTTAATTTCTATATAAAAATTTTATTTTTGAGAATAGCGAAGAAAAACCATTTTTCCAGATTATACAAGTTATAACTGAAACTGAATAATTGTCTAAGAAAATAGCATCTTTTTTTAAAAAATGAAAGGACGATGCTCAGACTATCGATGAATATCATCACATTTCCGATTATTTTGCAAAGTCTCGCTGTTCGCACGTACATGAATCAGATTTCCGAAATTTCGATGACATTTTCAACAGCTTGTGCAAGATATTTGTTCATGAAATCTCAAATGCCTCAGTTCTGAGAAAGTTGTTAGAAGAAAAATCGCAAAATTAGCAAATAGCTCGAAGGTGCAGCACATACGCTTAGCGCATAAGCATGTGTAGGGTCATGTGTCCTAACTCCTAATGTACTACATAAATATACATTTGCTGTGCTGGCAGGCAACCTGTTCTCCAAAATGTTGATTATGCTTATTGACAGTCTATTTGTAAATTTTATCTATATAAAGGAGTCCATGCCTGATCATGAATAAGCCAATTTCAACCTATCTGTCCAGAGAAATTTAGAAGTCTATTGTACGAAAGTCCAGGAACAAAGCACGTCAAGGATTGGTTTGATATGAAAATGTGATTAAGGCTATGTAGATGAAGATGATCGTCAGAGATCTTGCTTCTAGCAAATCTAGTACAAATGAAGTTAGTTCACAACAGCACAGTGCAAAATTCAAAGTACAGTTCAAAGTTAGCTCAACCGAATGGAAATTGACGAAGTTATAAGCGTTTAGTTTTCGTCACTTTTTTTGGGACACCCGGTATATCATGTGTATTATGTATTGCATATCATGGGTAAATCAATCTATTTAAGAAAATTTTAGACATGGCTATCGGATTGTTTTCATGTTGACAGCAGTAATTGCTACGCGTATGTTTTCGAATTGTTCTGCTCTGCTCTCAGCCTGGGACTACTAAAATATCTTAGTAGTCACTGTCTCAGCATATTTATGTGGATCTTTGATATCTTTGCATAAATATTTGTAAGATTTGTACTTTAAAAATTAACTTTTACTTATTCAAGATTTCTTAGATATTTGTAGAGACCAATCAAGCCTAAAAATTAGTCGTAAAATTATTTCAATAGTTGAATTATAATTGAATGGAATACCGGAGTTGATTGCTTACCCAAAACGTCAAGCTTCCTATTAATGCTTTCAGTTTTGTCCACTCCACCACTGGTGTTCAACACAGTTTGGTTGTGAAAGTATGCATTTATTATTGCTACCATTTCATTGGTAAGGTTCAAATCACTTTGATTGTTCGCTAGAATGTAATTAACTTTCGGTACATTTTCCAAGTGCTCAACGCGAATACGTAAGTCTCCCATAGATTCGCAGATGTCATGCATTGCGTTCTTCAAGGTGAGGCCAGTGCATGGATCATACAAGAAGTAAGCAACAACCACATTGATCATCAAAGTGATTCCTAAATGAATTGTCATGGATTGGAGAGACATCCTTCTTTCTGCAATGGGAGATGATGCATTGCAAGGAGCAAGGAATGTTTGATTACTTCCGTAAACAGCAAAGAAATTATAACTGGTCGATTGCTCATAGTGTAGGAGCTAGTTATACTAAATTTTTCTTCCTAAATTCGCGCGCGAGCATCTTTCTGCCGTTAATTTCTACACTGTAAACCGTAGACCGACAATTATCCTACAAAATTACTGACAAAATCAACCGACGATTGTCACCTCCAATATGCTGCGATATCCAACGAATTTGTAGGTTCTCCACCGACGGAATTCTGTAGGTTTTTGTCGGTTCTCATTTTATCCATATTATAATTTCCTAATAGTTTGTGAAGAAAATTGTTGAATATTGATTGATTTTTTCGATTAGTGATTGGTGGACTTTTGGGCAATCTGTATTATTGTGTGGGAAAACCATGATTTATTTTGACATAATTTAATTAACTACCTACACTTTTGATAAAATTTAAGCTATAATTCATTGCTATTCATTTTGCCGCTTTTTGTCAGTTATTGTAGGTGTTCAGTGCCAATCATCCAAGAACTAACAATGACCGAAAAAAAGATTTTGTAGGATAAATGTCTGTCAATTGTCAGCACTAGGTGACATGCCACGCTCAATCACGCGTAATTTACGCGTGAACCATGCGTAATTACACATGACCCCAAACATCCATGGCTATGCGGGATATTGCTGCAACATCTGTTATATAACTTAGTATAGTTGGCAGTCCTGTTATATAGACTTTGCGTCTCATGTTTCTGCATGTATCAGAGGCTAAACAATGTGATAGGAGGACCTCAATTTCATGCTCAGGGAAGACAGAACATACTTAGTGGTTCATCCGTGGTTCAAGCGGCAGCGCAGACAACCGTAGACCACGCGCAGACTATAAACGCTCACCCGCGCGCATTCATAAACATTTCCCATGTTTTAACAGCATCAGATCAAGTGATTTCTGACTCTTAGTGCAGCGCGTATGTACGCGGGTAGAAGAATAGAATGTCTTTAACCACGGATGTTTGGGGTGTTCCGTAGTAACGCGTGAATCACGCGTGGCATGTCACCTAGTGAGTCAACGGTTTTCAGTGTAGATTATCAATCCACCATCTGCAAAACGACAATTCTTAAATGTCAGATCCAGTCATTTTGCATATCAACGACTGTTGAAGATCACAAAGTTCCGCCTGCTTAGGCAAATGGGGCTGTTTTGAGTGGCGAAATCTGTTGGACAGACCTTCGATGACATGTTGTGATAGAAAAAAATGTCAAAAAACACTGTGAAACAAAAATTCGATGTTTATAGTTTATACTACAGAGCTGATAATAAAGAATGAGCCACCGAAATTCAATCGATTCTCATGCCTTCCAATCGCATTCCACAACAACGTGCCACACATCATTCGAGAGCTTGCATTTTTAGCTTTAAAATAATGAGCTATGATAGACTTCTGTCCGTTATTGTATCTGCTGAGCAGTGCTCAAAATACGAAAAATGCTCAATTTATAAATCGCAATTTTCCAATAAGAAAACATGTGAGTATGACAACGAATCAGGCGCGTGGAGAACGACCATTTTCTAAGCTCTCTTTTGATATTTTATATCTCATCAAAATCGATGTACTAATATAAGATCAGTGATATCGTGAAGTTATCACAAAATCATAACTTTTTTTAAAAATCTAAAGCAGCCTTTTCGTCCAATGACTTTAAGTAAGGAAAAAAAAATAAACTCATAATATAATATATAATCTTAAGCAATTTCGATGACTCTAATCCTAAGATAACGTCATGATACAAAAGGATTCAAAATAATCTTACACTGTAAGTTATAGACATTCAAATTACATAGCTATGAAAAAATTAAGTAAGTAAAAAATGTGCATACATGCTGAAATCGAGACATTGGACTACAGAAAATTAACATAGAGAAGATGAAAGTAGAAAAGGGAGCTAAGTCCACGGCAGGAGCAAATCACTAGCATAATCTTTCATGATACATAATGAGGGCTTGAATCGTTTTAGTAAAATGGCTTCAGTGATCTTGGCATGTTGTACATTTCTGCAGTATGCTGCAACAAGGAAATAGGACTCGATCTTATGTCCGGAGAATTGATTGCAGTCCCAAAGATGCTTGTATATTGAGCTGCTTTGATCTTTACGGCCTCTCAATCTTTATCCCAAGTGTGCAGCAACAAGATTGAGAGGCCCTAAAAAGGTTTTCGTAAGATCTATTTTAAAAGTATCTTCACAAACATTTAGCGGTGTTAGGTTATTACATGCAACAACAGATTGATTGAACAAGTTCTTCAGAAATTTGCTATTGCTTAACTGTCCTGCTAACATGCGCAAATAACTGTAATATGTCTTTCAGGTGCAACACTTTGAAATTTTTTTCGCTTAGTTTGTTTATAAATATAAAGAAGTTATAATCCTCAAACATGTGCAACAGGGCAAGAACAACTACGGATATGGGTAAACGAATAGTCTATAATAAGTGAGATCGAAACAGTAATTATAAATCGCATGGGAATCAAAAATAATCGAAAAGGATTCTCAGCTGTTTTTGTGGGAAATTCCGTCCCATGTAAAAATGTAAGAAGGTTCAACTATCACAGACATGATGGTCTTCAGTGAGGTTAACAAAACATGTGTTACGCATAAAAAATAATCATGTGTTTCAATCGGTGGACCTGACGCAGTCGTCTTATAATCAGCAATCTTAGCCTAATTGACTATTGGATAGGCGAAGCAATTCTTCTAAGTCTACAGAAGCAATTCTTCTAAACCAATTTTCCCTTACCGTTTTATTTAATGTGCAACTCACAACAACCGGTCAGAAACAAGTGAAGCTCAGATAACAGTTTACATGCTACGGATGTCAATATTGCACGGCGGTGATAACGATTTCATTTTAGAATAAAAGTAGGATTGTCATCAGCATTCAATCACAATTGTTATCATCACTAATCAGACGAATAGCTACACGTGCATGTGAGTGAACCTATTTGGAATTTTATGGTCTAATTATAGTTATTTTTGTTGTCAATTGTCGCTCAAAATTAATGCGAAGTGTGTGAAAATTTATGACTCTAAATCTTTCATGCATCCCGAAGAAATATCTTCAGAAATGTACATAAGCGCACGCGGAATTCCGAGAATCATTTTATTGAGATGGAGAATGTTGCTTGATCAACATGTGTTTATTTTGTACATTATTTCTCCAACTCTCGTGCATGAGTGAATACTATCTGTATTCGAGTCCCAGTAATGATAATAATAAACGTCTATTGAAAATCACAAAAAACCAATAATGAAGATCCTGGGGTTAAATTATGAGAATTTAAATCACTGATAAGTCATAAAAAGAGAAACGCAAGCAATTAGCAGGTAGAGTGTCGACTCAAAAAAGTATCTGTATACAGTGAAAATTTTATATCAAAAGATTCAGTTTCTTGCGGAGATCACGTTCCCGTGGTCCAACAAATTATGTGAGCAGTTCTAAAAATAGTCAAAATTTTTGCCAATTTATATGCTACCGAGATGACTCCTCTATGTAAGTAGTATGCAACAAGTTGGATATCAAAAGGAATGAATATTAGCTAATAAGCATCCTAACTAAGCGGAAATCAATCTAATTATCGAGGGATATTCATGAATTGCCTTATAATGAAAGTCTTCATGAAAAAGTCGCGATATTATTCGTGCTTTCTTGGCTGAAATGTCAATTTTTAATTCAATTTTCGTCGGCAAGATTTTATGATTCACTAAATTCATGTTTCATTTCTTGAATCTGAATAGTGATGTGGACCCATTTACATCTTTCAAAGTTGATTGAAATCATTGTCTTTGATTATGTGATTTTTCTCTGTCAGGGACAGGCTGCCCGTGATATGATCACGCTAAAGAAAATACTCTTGAGGTTGAGCATGAAAGTAATAGGAACCCATCGAATTGCTTATTTAACAAACATTAAATCTCCAAAGCTGTCATGACACTGAGAATCTGTGAAATACCATCATTCCTTCTGCATTTCAATCATGATCACTCAACTCCGTTGTAATTTCTGCAAATCTTCAAAAAATTTGCATATCTCACATTTGGTGACAATTCCACCTGTATCCCTCTTGAGTTCATTTAATGCATACACATTGGGGATTTAATAAATGCGGAGTTACCACTCTACCTAATATACTTACTCTATGGATGTGCAATCATAATGGTCCTTGTGGCAAATTATCTTATGACAACGTCTTTGAGTTCTGTCAAGAAGAGCTGACCTAGAAGCCTGTAAATTCACAAAAAGAGGAGAACAGTAGGCCCACTCAGTCACACTTCGGATACATGAACAGTAAACCAAAACCAGATGCTCCTATGGAACAAAATCCCTCAGCTGTCGTGGCACATAGATCTTAGAAGATGCCTTCTTTATTACTTCCAAAATATGAAATTTCCATGTCAGTCGTTCATCAACAGTAACACCTAATAGCTTCAGC
Organism: Prostheceraeus crozeri; assembly: GCA_907163375.1. Taxonomy (NCBI): domain Eukaryota; kingdom Metazoa; phylum Platyhelminthes; order Polycladida; family Euryleptidae; genus Prostheceraeus; species Prostheceraeus crozeri. The sequence goes on along the minus strand of CAJQUW010004515.1, from coordinate 134,597 downwards.
CGATCAGCACAAAGACTTTGTTGTAAATACAAATAACCTGGCTCAAAATGTACAATGTAATTTATAAATATCTGCTGATATTTCTATTCATGGATCAACATCTTGTTGCTATCAGTCCATTGTTTTGCATTATTGTATAAGTGTAGCATAAAATGTGCTGTACGAACATTTCAACACACGTATTGGAAGGCAGGATTGAAGGAAGCAGATTGAGGTGTCGACCAATATGAAGATGGCTGACGACATCAGGCAGTGGACGAGACGCGCGCTAGCAGATTGCACAATAATCGCTAAAGACAGATGTGGTTGGAGAGCTCCAGCACAGTGGTTCCCAACCATTTCAAGTTGCATGCCCCCAAAACAGAAAATTATAAGATTTTTCATTATTCCTCGCACCCTCACCTGTACATATAAAAAATAGCAGTAATTCAATCACACTAAAATTTAATTACGGGTAGAAATATGCGAAATTCGTAATTTAATTACACAAAAATTTAACTAGGCGTAACTGATGCGCGCTTGTGTAACAACACAAGCGCAGAGAAAGTTATGCTCCAGCATCAAACAATCTCTTTGTCTGCTTTTAATCATTACTGTGGTGGAGAATCCGGATTCGCATAAGAACGTATATGCAGTCGATTTGGTGGTCGCTAATTAACAACGGTTGCTTCAAGGCCAGATAATGACAATCCAATGCGGAATGCGCACAAAGTTTAACAGTTCAACTGACCCATTGACAGGAAAGTAATCAAAGTAAAATTGAATTATAATAAATCTCCCATATTCTGCGCACCCTCAAAATTCCTTCGTGTACCCCCAAGGGGTACGCATACCCCAGGTTGGGAACCCATGCTCTAGCACATATGGACATATTATGCGATATGATACCTGACACTCAACATTGAGGAGGGGAGTAAAAGTAAAGGAAAGGTAACATTAAGTTGATACCATTTGTTTTCGAAATGGTGTAACACAGAGTGACATCGTCCGCATATTTTGTCATCAAAGCACTTGATGACATCTGTTATGACAAAGTAATGCCATATAATTCAAGAAAGCTGTTTGAAAAAACAGTTCTAGACTCCTAAAAATATCTTTGCTGCAATCAGTTGATGACAGTTTTTTACAGATAGTTTCACCGACATATACATGTAGTTGTTGAGCATGCCGGTGTCATACGATGGAACCAAACTAAGTACAACACATTCTGAGATATTATGGCGAAAATTTATCATCAATTGTCTACAGGCGAGTAATTCTGAGTTATCAAGTCACACTCAAAATTCCATGAAACATCAACTTGAATTTAGAAATATCAAATTTCTAACAGCATCGTAGCCGGTCAAATGATTAGTGCTCAGTTAAGTGTTTGTTAATGTAATGCAAATCTATTATTTTTCTTTCGATGTTTTATCAACTTGCTTGACAAATCCTCCACAAAGATGAGAAAATTAAGCAATTTGAAACGTGCTCGGTTAGAACCTGCCGCGTTTTTGGCAGTGGGAGTCGGACCGGTGGCCGGCGTATTCAAAACCGGCCGGTCGGAGCCGGGCCTTGAGGTGGCCTCTCTGTATCGGTTGGCTGAGACCTTAATCCTCATTAAATGTATGAATGGTAGGCCTTCTGGAACTCCGGTAAAGCAAGAGTTGCCTACCAGAATGCAATATTATACAATGTAAATATTCGGACTTTGATACGAAATTTTGTACGATGAGCAGTAATAATTTGCTAATCTAATGAGTTTTTGGCCTACGTTGTAATTTATGATAAAGTTAGAAGTATTTTCAAAGTCAATATATATACGGACGTATATATATATATATATATATATATATATATATATATATATATATTCGTATGCATAATGATCATTACAACATGGCATGATGTTGAAGCCACCGAACAGCATTGTCTGAGACAGATGATAGTTCCTTAACACCACCAGATAGAGAATATAACGGACACTGTTCAATGATGTGAAGCATTGTTTGTGGAAGTCCACAGTCGCAATTGGGGGAGTCACGTACGCCCCATTTGTAGAGCATGCTAGCGCAAAGGCCAGCGTCGGTTCGGTATCTGTTGAGGGCGCACCACAAGCCACGAGGGAGTTGGAAGCCTGGGACGCGTCGGATCACTTATCAGATCTCGGTTACGGACTGGGAATTGCTCCCACCATTCCCGCCATGATCTGTTGAGGTCGAAGTTCTGAGGTGGATTTCGCCAGATAGGATGACGAGAATGCAGTCTCAGGTTCTGATGATCCAAAAGATTATTGTTTATAGGGAGTTCGGGCATGGCCATTATGGAATCGAGCAGTCTGTTAGTGCTCAACTCTCGTCGGATGTGAGGAGGAGCGATGTTACATAGCGTTGGAAGCCATTCAATTTCAGTTGGTCTAATTGATCCACTTATTATTCTCATGGTAGAGTTTAGTTGTGCGTCGATGACTTTGCAGTGGGCAGATCTTCGCCACACGGGTGCGCAGTACTCCGCCGCTGAATAACATCCTGCTAATCCTGCTGTTTGTAAGGTGGTAGCTCCAGCGCCCGATCGTGATCCGACAAGCATTTGAAGGTTATTTCTAGTCCTGATTTTCATTGCGAGCTTCTGAAGATGGCTCTTGTAAGTCAAACTTCTGTCTAGTGTCACACCGAGGTAGGTTGGAGAATGATAGTGTTTGACACGAGTGCCGTTCATATAAATGTCCAGCGCCGTTTCGTATTGGCTGTTATTTAGGTGGAAGCTCGATGCAACGGTTTTCATCACACTAGGTCGAAGACTCCAGTCTCTGCAATATGCTGCCATCTTTTCCATGTCGCTGTTCAAAATTTCGTTTAATTAGACGAACTCCTTTTCTTGGTGAGCGCAGCAAATGTCGTCAGCATAAATGAATTTTCTGCTCTGGGTATCTGGGAGGTCACTTATGTACAAATTGAACAAAATCGGGGCGAGAACTGATCCTTGTGGTAACCCGTTTTTCTGGGCTCGCCATTTACTCGTTTTGCCGTCAATGTGCACGCGGAATCGTCGATTTTCCAAGAATTTTGCCATAAAGAGCACCACTCAACGTGGTAGGACTTCAGAAATTTTTATCAAGAGTCCTCTCTGCCAAACGGTATCGTAGGCCACTGTTAAATCGAGGAAGACGCCCCCTGTTTTCAATTGCTTCTGAAATCCTATCTCTATGTATGTAGTCAGAGCTAGCACTTCCTCTTGCGTGCTACGAACTGTACGAAATCCCGCTTGAGCAAGATCCAAGCAATTGTCCACAGTGCTCGATATTCGACGTAGGATTGTTTTCTCTAGAACCTTGAATGTCACGGATAGGAGTGAAATAGGTCGGTAGCTGGTAGCTTTAGCCATGTCCTTCCCTGGTTTAGGTAAAGCTATGATTTTCGTACGTCGCCACTGTTCAGGGATAGCTTGTTGCTTTATGCAGCGTGTAAAGAAGTGCGTTAGCCATTGTAACGCTTTAGGGCCAGTGTTTTTAAGAAACTCAGGGAAGATATTATCGTATCCAGCCATTTTACCGTTCCTCATGTCTTTTATGGCATCGAGAGTTTCTTCCACCGTCAATGGGTCGGGTTTTGCGGTGCTATTCGATTCGGCGCGATGTGCGAAGTCATACCACAATTTGTTAGCTTCTTTCACTTTAGGCTTGTCGCGAGCAGACTTTCCGTGTTTCACCAAATGACCAGCGAAGGTGTTCAGATTCAAACTTGACCTTCCCGAAGGGCTATTTGTTTGGTCTGAACTCAGTTTCGAAGGAGGTTCCAACTTTTCCTGCTTGAGTGGGTAAAATCCAGGTCGCTGGTGTCTTTTTCCCACCTTCTCTGCCGAGCATCATTGAAAGCCGAAATCAGTTGGTCAGCAATTTCTTTATCTTCTGTTTGGTTGAATTCTTGAAGTAGTTCTTGACACTCACTGTTCAGGCATGGAATGTATTGCTTCGTGAACCCACGTGGGATGCTCTTGCTAGCGGCTTTGAAGATGTCCCGTGTGAATCTGTCGTAGGCTTCTGTCAGTCCGATGGAATGTGGAATGCAGACAACGCATTTTTCCAAGTAGGCCGAAAACTCATTCCAGTTCGCCTTGCGGAAATTCCAGCGTAGTTTTGGGACAGACGTAATCAAGGGAATGCGAAGTCCGACGTGCAATATAATAGGGCGATGTTGACTCTTTGGGAAAGAGGGCAGAACGGTTGTTGGTGCGTGAAGGGGTTGTCAATCAGCAGAAGATACCCAGCAAAAAGTCTGTTTTGTAGGTTCTGTTCCATCGAGCTGAGCGAAAAGATTTTGGCTGCTTGAGGTCAATGATAAGATGAGCGTCCGATTGAGATGCCCAATCGGCCAGCCATTCTCCATTTAGGTCCACGTTTTCATATACCCATATGGTGTGATGACTGTAAAATCTCCGACATAGATTGCTGGGTGGCCATGGGCTTTGAGGGGAGAGGATGACCAGAAGGCGGAGGGGGGTTTGTAAACGTTTGTCACTGTGTGGTTGTCGACTCGTATAGTGTCACTGAAGGTATCTTGTTCGACAAGTTCAGCGTTTGAGTACATTGATCTGACATACGTAGCACGTCCATATTTCTCGTGGCCACAGAAAGCGATGATATCAAAGTTAGATACCATTAAACGATTTTTAGGGGCCTTATGATCTTGGTTGGCTTCTTGCAGGCAGAGAACGTCCACTATGTGCTCTTCGCAGATGCTAGAAATCAACTCTTGTTTAGCTGGAGTAAGACCCTCAACGTTCAATGTTAGTACTCTAAGAGTAGAACCGGGGGTAAGGTAATTTTGGTCTTGCATGACAAGCTGTTTATGTTGCTCTGATCGGTGATTGCCGGGATCTGTTAGATTCGGCATGCTGGTAGGATCATTAGTTTCCTCGGGCGGGCCGAGTACTTACTGGAGCGCGATGGGACGCTGATCCAATGCTCCGATCATGCATTTAATGTTATTTTAGCATTTGCTCAGCGCTTTCCATTTTTCTCCCGTGATATTCTTCCCTCTAAATGAATGAAGAGGAAAGAAAATCGGAGGGCGGCTTGCGAGTGCTGCGCAGAAAATTGTAGAGAATCGTCTCTTGCAAGTCAGTGAATGGCCAAACAGGGGCGCGAACCCCCGGAGTAAGGATTGCAGTCGCAGTCGCTATAAACTGATAAGGACATTTATTTATCAACAATAATAACAAATATACAACAATCGGTTATATACAAGGTAAGTATAGAAAGTGAAGGTAAGTTAGAAAAAGTTGATATCCTATACTTAAAGTTATCCTATTATAACATAAATACTGCTCTATATTAAATGAGCGACTCATTCAAAACTAAATGTTTGGTAATCGAGATCCAAATCATGAAATGTTCTTAACTCGTCATGTCTGCTTCCACTTCTCTCTCCTCTCAATGAAATAACGCATGTTCTTAAAATGTCAAATCTCAATCTCGTTCTTATGAATCTTATCACTTGGCTATACTTCTCCCCCTTCTTTGCGCTGATCTTCGCTGCCATTCTTTTATAGAAATTCTTTGCTTCTGTTCCCATCCCACCTGTACATGAAAATATCAAAGGGGAAAATGAACCTTGGTCAACTTCTATGATACGATTGTTGTATTCCGTCTTCTTTAAATTCTCATGGTGTAGATATAGTTGTGGAATTTGCTTTTGCTTGTTTGACTGGGCCATAGGGTTTACCACCCTTACATCAAAGAATGCCCTGCTCATTGGCAACCAAATCCTAAACAACTGATATCAGCACGAGCGCCGTCGCGAAGATTGGATCCATTTGGTAGTTTTTCTCCGGATAGAAGTAGGAGGGGAGGTTCTGACCGTACGTCTTTGCATATTTCACTTAGCAGTTCATGAGTTGTGTCTCTCACGGAGTTATGTCGTAGGCTGACATATCCACCACTTTTGCATGACAAACAATGAGAAATGGAATATTCCTGGCCACAGCCTCACTTCTTCGGTACATCTTTCAATGTCAGGTCGTAACGAATGCAGAGTGCGTCATCAAATTCTTGTTTATTCAGTCTAAATCCGCATTCTTTCAGGCATCGAAGTAAGCCAACTGGATGCACCCTTTTCTGAAGACAGCAGCAAGTGTCTGTATGATGAATTCGATTTCAGATCATCCTTTTTTTTGCATATTTTCTTACTTTTTGTTGCTTTACCATGTTGATTTAGTTCCGCTGTTCATCCTGGTCAATATGGTAATCTGATTGATTGAAAATTGACTCTGAAAGTTGGTAATTTATTTCAATAGAATTTTGATATTCAGTGTCTGCTTCCTCTAATGGATTGAGAATACCCAAACCTCCCAAACGAGCAGGAAGACTAAGTATGTCTCTCAAGGTTGATGTTATTTGTCTTCCTCCCATGATTGATGGTATCAGATTTTCTGTGATGTCTCTTTCTAGATCGAACAAACCTTCAGATATACCTGGTGTTGTCCGACAAGCAAATTTCCATCGATGTGATGTCCCATATGTATACGCAGCGTAAGCCAGCTGTGGTTCAGTTTTGGCTATATTTGACAAAGCGTCAATATCTTGTTTCCATTTTTGTACTTATGAGCTTGTATGAATTTATTAGTTGATCTGCTATTTCCAATGAAGGATCCAAGATACTTTTGTCCTTCGATCGTAATATTCATGTCCGAAAATACTTCATCATAGTATTCAGGTTTTACCCCCAGCCATGTCTTTGAAGCATTCGGGTAGTATCCAATTAGAGGACCATAATTCTTTATTTCTTCCCACCATGTGCGTAAATCTTCAAGGGTACCTAAACCAGCGCCGTCATCAGCATAGAATATCGTTTTAAGGCTACTGCATCCATTTGGCTTGAAATTGGACAAAACCGTGGAACTGACAGCGTAGAAAACCATAGATTCGGGTCCTCCCTGTGTCGTTCCTTCTTTCGAAAGAATCATTTCATCAGAGTTTGTTAAAAATAGTTCTGCATTAGCACTGTATACATTTCCGACGAAGATTGACATTTCTGGGCAGACGAATTTAACATTATGCAGAGCAGCCTTCCTATTCAAAGCATTGAATGCATTGCTTGCGTCAATGAAAAGAAGTCCTTCCGTCCGTGGATCATTATACATTTTTCTCATTGCATGAATGGAAGCTTCAATGCTACCTTTCAAACCATCACATGTTTGAGTTGGAGCTGTTGCTGAAATAAGCTCTGGTTTTAGAAACGAAATTGTGGCACTACTTATTATTCGTCGCAAAACTTCGCCGATGCCTATTGGCCTAACACCAGGCTTCTTATCTAATGGTATTAGGCGACTAGCAACAAATGGTCGAAGATATGATGGCTCAACTTTATTTGTACACAACTTCTTGGTAAGCTCAGCAAGTGCAATGCATAGATTCAAAGGTTTCTTCTTAAACTGCTTTGAGCACAGCAATCGTTTCCACATGTCAGCATCCGCTCCCGATGGTCCAGCAGCTCCATTCACTTTCTTAGCCGCAGTTTGAATGGCGGTGGCGCTAATCTCTTCAAAGATGACATTTTCAAAAAGCTTCTTTTGAAGGGGACCTTCAATTAAACTTCCGTCCATGGCAGGTTGAGGTTGCGGATGCTTCATATTTAGTTCATCTATAATGTCTGGAGTAACGTCCATTACAGTCGTTTCTTGACTTCCAATGCATCTTGTAGCTGCAGAAATTTTGCCTTGTTCCATGAATTGCTTGAATCTTCTCTCTTTATCTTTGAGTGATGCTTTTTTCCGTTTTGTAAATCGATTTTGAATTGCTCTTCCTTCCTCCACAAGCTCGTTCAAATCTTCTGCCTTCCATAATATCAATCGTTTTTCCAGATATTTTATGTGATCTTTCGTTTTTGACTCTTTTGATGGCTTTTGTAATAAGAGGGGAAAGATGATCGAAGCCATCGTAAGAGCAATTGGTTCAAACACTGAGTTGGAATTAAACATAGTAATAACTTTAGTCAACTCTTCAATGAACTCTTCCCCTGATTTACCACTTGGCAAATAAAATAAATTTCTTCTCCATCTTACAACTTCGTTGTAAACCGCATGTATGTATTCTTGCAGTTCAGTACCTTGGTCGCTATAAACTGAGCTATGCGCGCTGCCTGTCACTTTGTGGCGTGCGCTATAACCGGTTCCGTTGAGAGGAAGCACACCTCGACAAGGGGAGGTGGTTGATGGCGTACGAACAGCTGACCGACACACACACATAGCCGTGTGCGTTACCTACCATGAGAGTCAATGTCAGACACGGAGACCAAGGCTGCACGAGGACCGGCGAGCGGGATGGGAAGAGCGAGCGATATGGCGAGACGCAGTTGAGCCGTTGCTGCGCAACCTACCGGAGTGGGTTGAAGGTTGAGAGGGAAGTTGTATTACACAAAGGACACTAAGCACCACGCATGCACTGATCCAGGGCGTAGGCGAGAAAGTTGGTGGAGGAAAATGCGATGGAAAGACACCCGCGCGATGCCGTCAAATAAGCCAATCAGGGCCTGAGGAAACCGTGCAATGGAGCTGCTAAAGTTCGGATCAGGACGTCGGATCCAGGTGACCGGCGCTTTGGTGACCGGCACTCCGACTCCGGGTGACAAGTATAGAGGGCCTAATTTTTTAAAATAAACTGGCAACCTACATCTTAGATCACTATAGGTTTACATGAACCTATTTTTAGTAATCATTGTTGCATCAATTATCAACCATTTTCGATGAAAGTTTATCAAATGTCGCTTTAAGTTGGATGCATGCGACTCGGCTCCTCCCATCTTGTTGATGTGTGCTTCACACGGTTTTTCTCCAGTCTTCTCTACCAGACAGGAAAATCCCCATCTTTCTCCAAAAATAGGAGTTCACTTCGATTTCAATATGCACTTTAAAGGAGCCATTACACACGATTAACGTGAGGGTAAAAAGTAATGTTCTCAAACAAACTAGTATTTCATTTTCATCTCTGATGTGACCTTTGGAGCTTGTCTTCTCTATTAAATCACCGAGTGAAAAGGCAATCCTTTTTCCACTATCACGGGTAATTCCCTCAACTATTACAAGCTTTGCATGCACTGCTGTCTCTGCACTTTTGTTTGACGGAGAAAGTTGACATCAAGACAGTGATAGCTATATGCACGAGAATAAATAATTTGTTTGTATTATAATTCGGGTCTAGTTATAGGCCGGAGTCCGGAGTCCCATTATTTGACAGGACTCCGACTCCGCATCCCTGGTTCTAATTCTATTTTCTATTCGCATCTGATTACTGAGTGCTGATGTCACGAAATGTTTTGTCTCCGAAAATTCGACGTGCATCATTAAACTTGATTTGAAATGATTCACTTTAAAGTGGGGCTTACTTCTTCGCTTGAGAGGGAATGCCAGTGATCTACAGTGCCCATTGAGAACTCTCTGCACTGCAATTTAAATTCAGATCTGTTGAGTGATGACCGCGAGCTGACATATAGCCTCCTATGAGTCTGGAACAAAGAGCTCGACAACTATGTCATCAATTTTCATTTCGGTAAGTGTACTAAGAGTGAGAGTGTTGCGGAACCTGTGCAACATCAGTCGCGAGTCGCCAGCAAGCTAATTATCCAATCTATGATAATCGACCATTATCCACGATCCAATGTCAAATGTTCGGGTAGATGGCCTCAGGTTGCATTGAAATCCATCATTCACTGCGACCTGCTCCACGTGTCATATAAACTATCCCATTGTAATATTATTCAAGATCTGGAATAATTTTACAAGGGATAGTCAAAGAAATACAAAATGCTTACAAAATTCATACAGGAGTTTCATGCTTTTTTGAGACGTTTAGATGTTTTTTGAACCGACGATTTTGGGTCTATCATCAGATAACAACTGTCTTTAAAAATATATGTTTTTACTGGGACTCGAACACAGATAGTAGGCTATTCACTCATGCGCGAGAGTTATAGAAATAAAGTACAAAAGAAACACATATTGATCAAACAACATTCTCCATCTCAATAAAATGATTCTCGGAATTCCGAGTGCTTATATTTCCGAAGACCTATTCTTTTGGAAAAATGACAGACAAATTCATTTGATAATCATGACAGATAATCATCATTTCGAACACTTTATCTTAATGTCGAACAAAAATTGACAATAAAAATCAATATAAATTAACAATAAAATTCCAAATACGTAGGATCATTTACATGTAAATCCTCGCATGGTTAGTGATGACAATCCTACTCTTATTTTAAATAAAGTCATTATCACCGCAGTGGTTACATTTTAAATGCCAAAGAAAGCAATGTGCCGATCGGTGATCATCATTTGCACATCTACAGTCCCTTAACGTAACAGGATTAATCGAATTGATTTTGAGATAGCTAGTCAACTCACACACTATTCATTGAAGATGTGATTTAATCAGACAATGTAATGACTTATCGCTGCACTCAAATGTCGCTTGAGTTGCTCTTCTATTTTAAGCAGTGCCACTATTATAGGTTGTTGCACCCAAAAGAAATTATCTAAATACAATATTTTGCAAGCAGCACATTTTGTTTTTGTTTAAACTCCATCAGTGACATTTGGTGGCAATACATGGTTGGGAAAATGTCAAATTACTATCAACGATGAAAGGATCGCATTAGATTTGAAGTCATTGTTATAATATCATATGATCAGATGATTGTTAAATTATGACATTATGACAGTATTGACTGTAACAAATCGTGTGCACATGTGCGCATCTCTATAGAGTCGGCGATATTCAACCCTCCCTCATGGGGCCCTGCCAAGCTTCGATATTCGAATTGATTCGCGAATCGACTGCAGATTCTATTCGGCATTGTGATTCGATTAAAGAATCAAATCGATTCATGTCTGCTGTCCAGAAATTGTTCCAATGGTTGGACAAGACTTCAACGCGACGTAACAAGCTTGTGATGTTGGATTCTCAATGCAGGCGGTTGAAGTCGTGGACTATGTTGTTAGAGAAGAGCTCGTCGTGGCAGCAAGATTATTACGTGCCACATGTAGCTCAGATGACCTGTGGTTGAAAGATCATGTTTCAGAAAATTTTCCATAGTTTTTGCTATTTGATTTCCAAGCCCTGGTTAGTCCAAGGAAATGCACATTTTAGCCTGTTGAGAATTCAGTCTGAATAAGATGAATATATTAGATAAAGTAAGTAAACTTAGCTATAAATAAGAAATCTAGTTACTAATTTTCGTAAGTAATCTAGTTATAAAGTGTTAATTACATTATAAGGATTATACTAAGCGATAACATAGGAAGCTGTATGCACTTTTCACTTGTAAAACTGTCATCATTGCTTTCTGAAAATTAGGATTCAAATTCCACTTAGCTGCATTACTCCATGATTCTACATGTGCTCTGCTTATGAAAAGCTTTAGTTTCTCTGGCTCATGATTTAATATAGGAGCAATTGATAGAGGCTGTGTTTCTTTCCCATGTGAGATTAAAGGACTTCTACAAGTTTGAGGTTAAGCATAACTGCATCCATAGATAAAGACATCACAAAGATGTGCAATAAATTTAAACTTTTAGTCAGTGACTTTATGGCTGGGAAAAATAGGATACTAGCTAATGATGATTAATGATGCAAAACAAAAAGATAATTCACAAATATTTTATTAATATTTGGTAGGTACATACATGTATCGTCGTGCGTGCTGGTCGTATCATCTGCTGTCTTCTGATCATCTGGGTGTTTCTTCGTGGTTTGTCATATCTTACAACCTATCTGTGTGGATTTTTATATGTGCGTGATCTCCGTTATTCGACGCGTCGTTTGGTGCTTTCAAATTCATCAGAGGATATATACATCTTGTGCTAGGGACTTCCAAATCTTTCCTTTTGGATTGTGTCAATCTGCGCATGCGCACATCTTCTGACCTTGTCGCATACTGGTCCCAAGTCACGCGCTCGTTTCCAATTTCTATGAATTGCTACATCTCAGTTCATCGGTGTTCTCTTAGTGTCTGCTAGCTGTGTTGGTTAAGTGCGAAGCTAGTCGTCTATGCACCAAAGTTTTGTTGGTTCGAATTCTGATTGGTTTGTATAAAGGCGAGTTTCTTGTCATAATTAGCTGTGCCGTCTGAAAGGAAAACTCGCTCAAATCTCGAGAATGATTTTACTCTTGAAGCTGTGAAGCTCATGTTGGACGTCAATAAGAATGAGATAATGTCCCTGGTTTCTTCAAAGTTTGATGAAATCAACGATAGCATAAAATTGGCATTAAATCGCATTGACAATATTGAAAATATAATAGTGTCTCTGAAATCCGAGCAAGTACGACAAAAGAAAGAAATTGAGGCATTGAAAAATGTTCGCTCTTTGGACCTGAAATCTGATGAGATACTAGATGAGATTGGAAAAAGACAATATCGTCAAAACAACATTATTGTCCTTGGATTGCCAGAGATGAAATCAGGTACCATTGACGATAAGAAAAAATATGACGAAAATAAAATGGATGACATTTTTGACTTTTTGGAGGTATCAGATGTTGACATTGTGTCTTGCAGCCGGTTGGGGAAGCCTTGTAAAGATGGTAACAGAATTTTGAAGGTACGAATATCAAGCATAGAAAAGAAAACAGAAATTCTCCGTAGATCACAAAAGCTGAAAGGATCTCATTTTAATAGTGTATTTTTGAACAATGACCTAACCCCATACCAGCAAAACCAGAGGAAAAAGTTGAGATCAGAATTAAAGAGACGGAAAGATCTTGGTGAGGATGTGATCATTCACAGAGGGAATATTCAATCCCGATCTAACGATGGAAATTTTCTTCTATGATTTTACCTTATATGCGCGATAATAGATGCTTGCCTGTGATCTTATCTACAAATACTAATCGAACAACAAATTAGATGGACGATGTAAATGCATTGATCAGTGCCAAAAATATTCAGATTTTTGCTGCCACGGAATCTTGGCTCTCCGACGAACATTCTGATAACATGTTTTCTATTGAAGGTTTTGACACTTTTCGGGATGACCGCGATGATGGCCGTCAGGGAGGTGGAGTCATTGTTTGGGTGAAATCGGTTTTGCAACCTTCTGTTTTCATTCCGGATGGCTATCAGTGTGGGGCTAATAGTGTATGGTTGCTTTTTTATAATTTGCGTATTTGTGTAATCTGCATTTATATCCCTCCATCAACTGTAATTCATTCTTCTGCTGATATGATTGCTTTCATAACTACAAATTTGGACAAAGTGCTTATGAAACACCCTGATTTTGGAATTATTCTGTCGGGTGATTTTAATCGCATCAATATTATGTATTTGGAGAGTGGTTTCGATGTTTGTAATGTAGTTTTTGATCCTACTCGTGGTTCCGCAGTTCTGGACCTTGTGCTGCTGTCATCGTGTTTGAGGAATGAATTCAATGTCAGTGTTGGTCCTCCTATTGCTAATTCGGACCACAACACGATTCTTTGTACTCCTAGAGCTGATTTGATTCCTATAAATCACCGTATGTGTATTCTCAATGATCTTCGTGAATCAAACGTCAATCAGTTTTTGCGAGAATTAACTCGAGTAAATTTTCAGCAAATGTATAACATGAACTGGTCCCTGAATGAAAAGTGTAATTTTTTGAGTAATGCTATTGAGAACTGTTTTCATAACAACATCCTTGCACCTGTTGTTGCTATGTCCTCAAGAGATAAGCCTTACATTACTCCGTTGATCAAAAGTCTTATCAATCAGCGATGGGCAGCTTTCCGCCAAAAGAATTTCCCGTTATACAAGAGGTTGAGTACCAGAGTCAAGGCTATGCTAATGAAAGAGAAATACAATTGGGCTCAGAAATCTAAAGACAGTTCTAAGAAACTTTGGCAAGTAGTGAGTGAGTTTAGAGGTACAAAGTCATCCTTTTCTTCAGCCCTAGATCCTGTAATTGGATCATTTTCTTCTCTGTCGGAAGCTGCGGAGGAGATTAACTCGATGTTTATCTCATATCAGACTCCTTCTACGATTTCACCTATTCCTGATGGGTATGAATCTCCAGCAGAAGATGAGTGGAGACCAGTTATCGAAGTTGGTGAAGTATTGCAGTTACTTTCTAATTTGAAAGTGGGCAAAGCCCCTGGACACGACATGATACCTAACCGTCTTTATAAGGAGGCAGCATGTATCATAGCACGACCTCTCACTCATATAATAAACGTCTCGGTTTTGTCACGGCAGTATCCTGAAATATGGAAACGCAGCCTAATATCTCCTGTTCCCAAGTCACTCCCAGCCTCTGTGAATGAATTGCGTCCCATCTCATTGCTTCCAGCTCTCTCGAAGATTTGTGAGAAAGCCGTGTTAAACTCCGGTATTGTGAATAAGCTTCGTCAAGGCTTTGGACCTCGTCAATTTGGATACATCCCTCATTCCTCAACAACATCAGCTCTCATCTGCATCCATGATGAAATTACGAATGCTCTGGAATCCAGGAATATTGTGGGTGTTGTCATCATCGCGTACGATTTTAGCAAGGCATTTGATCAATTGGGCCATGGTACTATAGTAGATACTTTGATCCGGAATGGCTTTCAAAAAGAATTCATTGAATGGATTGGAGACTATCTCACCAATCGAACTCAATCTGTGAAAGTATCAAGCATCATCAGTTCCGAACGTCATCTGTTGTCTGGGATACCTCAAGGGTCTTTACTCGGACCTTTTCTTTTCAACCTTGTGGTTGGTTCCCTTAAACCTGTAAATGAATTAACAACAATTGTAAAATACGTCGATGACTGTACGTTTATAATTCCCATCGAAAAGTGTAATAATGAAACTTACATCAGCGAGCATAGGAACATGGTTGAATGGGCAGCTTTGAATGGTATGAAATTGAACTTGGCAAAATGCAAGCTCATGTGGATTCCAAAGTCCATCAATCACACAGCTCCGTGCATTCCCCAGATACTCACAGTCAGTGATTTAAAGCTGCTTGGAGTACATTTCTCGGCTGATCTCAAGTGGGAGAAGCATCTCAATTCAGTCTACAGATCTGCATCTCGTCGATTGTACGCTTTACGTGTCCTGAAACCCTTCTTAGATAAGTCCTCTTTGGTTAAAATATACTATGGTCTTGTTCTTTCGATAATGGAATATTGCTCCCCGTTACTGATAGGTATGCTGTCAAAGAATCAGGAAGTGCTGGAAAAGTTGCAACGACGAGCTCACTTTATTGTCTGTGGCGATAATATAATAATATAATATAATAATAACACTGTTCGTGCAACAGTTTCCCGGACATTCGCAAAAGACGTGAAAATGCATCTCTGAATCTTCTGCGTTTGATTCACACAGATGCATTACACCCACTGCATGATTTGCGTCCTAAGAGATCTTCTATTCGCCCTGAGCGGTTTATTCAGCCCCAATGTCTTTCTGCTCGTCGGCGAAATTCCTTTTTCCCTATGGCGACTATGTTTGCTAATGGTTACTTCATTTCATAGTTTGCCATCCCGATACTTATTTACAATACTTGTATGCTGACTTCTGTCTTTAGTTTAACTTTGATTATGCCTTCATGGCACAACCATGTGTGCACTTTTGTGTCATATTTTGCATTTTACAATTTGTCTACATTTGAGGTTTGTCCACTATGCCTGACAATGATTTCCATTGTGATTATGAAATATACACATTCTATTCTATTCCTATAGATCCACCTTTACTAGCAATAATTGCTTCAACTCGTGAAGTCATTGACTCCACCAATTTTTTGCAAATCTCAGCAATTTCAGTGTCTCTTGCCCACACATTTAGGAAAGTGTTGATAAGTTCCTACTTATTCTTGCATCCGCGAGTCTTGAGACGCCATTTGATGATTGCCCACAAGTTCTCTATTGGATTAGCATCCGGTGAACTGGGAGGCCATGACAAAACTCGAACACCCTTCGTGTTGAAATGGGCCATGCTTCGCTTACTGGTATGACACGGCGCTTGTGGGCAATCATCAAACGGCGTCTCAAGACTCGCGGATGCAAGAATAAGCAGGAACTTATCAACGCTTTCATAAATGTGTGGGCAAGAGACACTGAAATTGCTGAGTTTTGCAAAAAGTTGGTGGAGTCAATGACTTCACGAGTTGAAGCAATTATTGCCAGTAAAGTTGGATCTACCAAATATTAATGAAATATTTGTGAATTATCTTTTTGTTTTGCATCATTAATCATCATTAGGAAAGTTATGGGATTAAATTTGAGCCCTAAAGTAAAGTGTTTTTAATAATTACATATTTTTAGTATAAAACGTAGTGTGGGGCAAACTTTTTGTCGTCGAGGGTACATCATTTATACAAAGTTATGCAAAAACTCAGACAAAAACGTGAACGGCAGCCTCAGTGAACTACCCACGAGTTCATCAAAAAGAAAAAAATCAACCTTCGATCTAGGAAACATGTGCATCTAAATTGGCTAACAAACTCATGTGGGGAAAGAAGGAATTCAAACGTCTCGAAGTAGAGGAGAAAGGCATTTGGTAACTACCTGACACAGGAAACTTCTTCGGAACAAGATGGTGTAGCGTATGATGAGGAAGAAAACGCTTTTTGAAATACTTAAGCGACAGTTCTTCGTGCTTTTGAATAAAGTCAGGGACAATGTCACACTTACATGTAGCAGAGCAAATTATTCGGTGAACGCGTTTTCTAAGACGCGCTAAATTCGAAATTATGAAACTTGACAATTTGCAAAAAACTGGTGTAGCATACATGACAATGGACATAATGCATCCATAAAAAAACATTAACTAATTGCTCTTTTGTAACATACGATTTTAAAGACCTCTGGA
This sequence comes from Prostheceraeus crozeri, assembly GCA_907163375.1. Taxonomy (NCBI): domain Eukaryota; kingdom Metazoa; phylum Platyhelminthes; order Polycladida; family Euryleptidae; genus Prostheceraeus; species Prostheceraeus crozeri. The sequence continues at coordinate 117,786 of CAJQUW010004515.1, read as the reverse complement.
CATGAAGGCGACGAGATGCACGTAAAACAACACTCTCAAAATGTTCATCCCAAGACAGCCTATCGTTGATTATGACACCAAGAATGTTAGTAGAATGGGTAACCACAATCTCGGGATATGGATTAGGAGTAGTTCCTTTTGAGCGGATTAAGAGCATTTGAGTATATTTAGCTTTGTTCAATTCCATTCTGTTGTCATTTGACCAGTCCTGTATCGTCAACAAGTTGTTTGGGTTGGGATTGCAATTAGTACACGACTCGATAAGTGTAATGTCATCTGCAAATTTGATCAAGTTAGCACTCGATGACTGAATTTGTAAGGTACTAATAAACATGGCAAACAAATACGGGCCCATCCTGATCCTTGAGGAACCCCGGACTGAACTTTCATTAAAGGACCTAAACAACCACGAATGGACGCCCTCTGATATCTATCCTTCAGATATGATGTCAATCAAAGTAGAAAGCCACTTTCAAATTCTTTCTGCTTATGAAGATTGACGAGACGATTATGGAGTACTTTATCAAACGCCTTCGAAAAATCAAGGCAAGTGAGACGCACGTAGAGATTATCTTTATCCTCCATGAAAGATGTCACACTGTTGTGTATTTCTATAAGTGAGCCTGTCGTTGAGCCATTCGGTCGGAAAGCATGCTGGGATATTCCAAAAGCTTGAATAAAAATGTCGCGCATTTTGGAGAGAATGAGCCTTTCAAGCACTTTCGAAATAATAGGCAGCAAAAGCATTTGTCGATAATTACTCACAGAGGGATTGCTCTTCTTAGGGATAGAACAAATTAGTGCATTTTCCCAGAAATCAGGAAATGAACGAATCCTCACAGATGTCTGGTAAATGTCAGCCAAGGGTTCACAGATGATGTCAGCACTTTCCGATAAGACCCTAGCGTCAATTCCATCATATCCCTTTGACTGCTTGTGATTCTGCTTCTTTAGAGCACAATAAACATCCATTGCATCAATTGGAACTTCCCATAACTCATCACATATTTCACACAAATCATCATCGACATACTCATTGAAACATAACTGAAAGCAATTAGTTATCTTACTCAGAAGTTGGGTTATATCATCATGACTTCCACCTGTGTCAATAGAGTGTTTGGTCTTACCCTGCAACTCTCTGATAACATTCCACAAATTCCCACCATTTTCACCACTCTATCACACCATGTCTTCTTTGCTGTAAACACCTCAGCTTTTATTTTGTCCTTTAGGTGATTGTACACCGGCCAATTCTTGGAGCGATATGCAAACCAGCGGTCGTCAATCATCTTTTTCAGAAGCGGTGTAATCCATGGCTTATCAGATTTTGTTATAACAACCTCCCGGGATGGAATGTGACATAATGTACCAAAGAACAATTCATAGAACGAAAATTTTATCATTTACAGATTCAGAGTTATAAACTCGTTCAATATTAGAGGATGACAACGTCCTCAAGAAATCTTCAATAAAAGATCTACGATAGTCAAATACAGTTTTTCTTTCAATTACATTGCAGTTAGAAACAGATGACGACCTGAGAAAAACACAATCATGATCAGATGTTGACAAAGGGGGGCCTATTTTGGCATCATCAATGTATGAGTCCAATAAATCTTCTGACACCCATATCTGGTCTAGGAAAGCAGTGCCACGGGTCGCAGTTGTGACTTTATTGACGAAGGTAAAGTTTATATGAAACCTTCTTGTACAAAAATCATTAAAATCACCACAAAAGATGATTTTAGCTGAAGGAAAATTATCAAGAAAGCAATCCACTAAATGCGTAATACTTTCAAATAGAGAGTTATGGACACTAAGTGACAAACTTGGAGGTATATAAATGCAGCAAATAGCAATATTCAAATCTGACAGTCTTACAGGAATACTTTCAATACCTTCAGAAAATAGTTGCTGGATTCTGGCCGGTTTCAACTTGTCACGTACATAGATGCAAACACCACCGCCAAGCCGCCTCTCTCTGTCGGAACGAAAAATGAGATAATTAGTCAAATTTAATACATTGTCAGGGACTTCTTCACTCAACCAGGTTTCTGTTATTGCAACAACGTCAGGAAGAAGGTTCAAAACTAGAAGTTGTAATTCATCGATTTTATTACACAACGAGCGGGCATTTGACAACAAGATGGATGGGACACTTTTTGGGATTAAAATTGCCTTTGAAAATTTGAAATCGATTCTCGCAGACAAACCTGTCCCTTGTAGATGACAGCATCTTTCCCTTAATTTCTTTGCCTTTGGAGTTCTAATTTGAGGGCACGATGTTTGGTTTGTTGATGTTTGGTCATGTCTGTCCCAACATACACTCTCTTGAATTCGTTTGATAATCTTAGATTCTTAGCTTTCCGTAGAATATCCCTCCTCACTGCACTATCACAGATCTTGACTCTCAGAGGTCGAATTTTACCAGAAATAACCTTTCCAACACGACGATGTTCTACTGATGGCTCAACATGGACTTCCAATACGTCCAACATCTTTCTCAGGTTTCGTAAATCTCCATCTCTCCGCTCCGATAAAGATACTTCAGACACTTCAGGCAAGCCAAAAATCATCAGATTGTCGCGACGAAGCTCACGTTCTTCAAATTCCGAAAGGATGTCTTCAGCAAGAGAAACGGTCGATGTAGCACAATAACTTCTCAACTGGTCTAAGTTTTTCTTCAAAATATTAATTCCAGTTTTGTTCTTATCCTGAGTCTCTATCAACGTCGTCAATGTTTGCTCAATACCGACTACGCGAGAATCAAGCGAAAGCAAGTGCGTTTTTAATTGATCAAATTCCTGTCTTAATGATTGCAAGCTATCTAGAACACCCTTGGTTGATTCGTCAATAATAGCTTTCATATTAGCCAAAGACAAAACTTTTTGAGAGCTCAACGGAGATCCAGTGCCATGACCATCTGATTTCAGAGAGTTTGACCGCGTTTGACGACTGGGGAGAGACATAGCAAAAATAGGCAACGGGTTCGATCCTGGATAGGTGAAGACCTCGAGCAGACAGTTTAACCGATACACCACCACAGAATGTATACCGATATACAATTCAGCAAATGCAATTCCTGAATTGCGTCAGAGCCGTGCAAGCGTAGGACGAGATCTAGTGACGTCACAGTTTCCACCACGCCAACCAAGACACAAAGAGAATAGCTCACCGTTCACGTAGTCACAAAAAATGTAATTAAACGACTTTATTTCCACTTTAATTCCACAGAAAAACGTGAAAGTAATGACCACAGAGGAATTCAGGAAGACATGAGCTTTCTAATGATGCAAAAAATTTGAAGATGGCGCCACTGAAAAGCACTATAACAGCAATATATTCCGATACGAATCACAATGCGCAAGAGCGACGACCGTCCTCGATGAAAACTTAATATGCAAGCATCTGGGCGACCAGACATGCAGATTTAAGTTTTTTTCAATATAAGCAAATGCCGCAATTACTGCACTGCCCAACACACATTGCGGCAGACTGGCAGGATTTCTAGTGTAAGTTATTGATTTTTTTCTTACTCTACTTATATTTACACAGGATACCTACCATTTGGATATCTTTAGCATTTACAGTTATGCTTTATTCTTATTTTTATGTTGGTTGTTCGATTTGTGATTTGATTAATCATTAATTGTGCTTCATAATAAAAAAAACCACAATGAAAGTTAATAAGTTTATTTCCCGAGCTTTCGGTCACATACAGTGAACATAAACTTATTAACTTTCATTGTGATTTTATTTTATTATCTGCATCGGGTGTTAGTACCTTTGAACAACAATTCATAATTGTGTTTTGCCTAAGTTTTGCCCTTGCCAACTTGACAAATATAATATAAAATCATCAAACTGTCTCTTTTGGCAAAGCGAGGCCAATCTGAAGTAGTATGTCAAATCAAAATGCACTATGTGACTCACAATCAACGGGAGTATCACATTAATTTGACCATCTATTTCTGTATGAGTGCCATGCATGGCATCGATGTATTATCAAAGGCTATCTAAAAACGTTCTTAGCATGCCATGCCTATTGTGCTTTCCGATTGGCTATCTATTCCTTTGGCAAATGTTCCACCGGAACATGGGGGGTCACGACATAGCCAGCATTCTCCATTTATCTCGGTCTTCCGACGCCTTGATAGCATGGTGACAAATTGCACTTACCTGATGTCACATTTACAAATGGCAGTTTTTGTTAAGATCCAGCTCGTTTGCTGTCCATCACTTCGGTTGTAACAAAGTTTTTATTGCACTTTTTATGACGAGGCCGAAGAATTTCATATGGCTTCTTTTGATGTCAATTAACAAGCACATCGTCGCTTGCTATTTGGAGGGAATTCAATATCCCTCGGCTAAGCAAGCCGTTAGTATGCCTCCGTAAATTTTCAATGACTCAATTCGAGAAGTAGGACTCGATTCGATTTAAAATTTTCTGATTTAAAGGTCTTGATGAGGAAAGCAACACAATTAGCTGACTTCATGTGTTTAATACCCGAGCGCTTTCGTTGCCTCTTGTCAAGGGGGGACGACCAAGTGTGAACATGTAAAGAGATGACTGGGAGACATTCAATGATACATGCCATCTCATTAAGACCAGCCAATCAGTGCCAAGGTAAGGGCAATGAATAAAGAGACTTTAGCTAAGATGGATATTATTTCTCGGAATGTACATTTTGGGTAATCAGAAGGAAAGGAAATAGAAGATATGAAACATAAGAAAGACATGAAAACTCTTCACAAACTATTCAATTTGGGATTAAATTTGTCAATGAGAAGGCGTTCTTTGCATCGTCGAATAGCTGTATAACCACTATTTACTTAGTAAAATGCGAAAATAGTGAATCTCTGCCCTCCAAAAGTGTCAATATGTTCACAAACTTTAATTTTTCGATGTTCGGGATGAATTATTTGTTCATTGTGTATCCTCGTTCGTTCTCCAACCGTATTTCCCGCCTCTCCGATGTAATATTGGTTGCATCCCACACAGGTAAGTACATAGTAAGTACACAGCAAGTACATAGGCAAGTACATTTTGTGTTGAGCATGACATTTGGTTTTTCATTTGAAATATAGCTCCATTTAAGTTGTACTGCGAACCTTTAAGTTCCCCAACGGGGATTTTTACATATTTTCACCATGTGAGTTTCCTGCTGTTTGAAAAATTTTGAAAGACATAAGGGTCTCTTGAGATTTTTAAATTGTTAAATTAAATATAAAGACTAAAACTTGGTTGACTATTAATCTTAAACGCAGTTGGCCTTTTTTTCCATTTACATATCCTGTTAATCGCTAAGGACCCTTAAAGTAAAATTCTAAGTGACAAATCTACTCCTTGTGCACGGAGAGTAACGAGCTGTGCTTTTAAAACATTCAGATTGCTTTCCAGTTATATCACAACTATCGCTAATCAGAAATCCTGCTTTGTTCACCCGTGAAACACAAAAAAGCTTTTTTTCAAAAGTCAATTTTGTCACCTGGACATGAATACTTCAATGAATTGATTCATTGAATGAACAACTCGACATCTGTGCATTTGGCGGCAGGATTCACGCACTGCGAGCATTGAAAAGGAGGCTCATTGGAACAAAAAAAGGAATGGTCGAATAGCAGCAGTTTTCACCCTTCACTTGAAGTAGTGTTTTATTGAAGTAGTGGCATATTTGACAAGAATGTTGATTGTTGACTAATCGCTTGACGAACCAAAATTTTCCTTTATGCTATCTACATTCTTATCAAGTTTAATGATAAGCGCATAAGCTGTTGTTACTCTGTACTGGGTCAGCTGAAACACTTGGTTTAGGAACAGGATTCGAGTTTAACTTAGGAATGTCACAAATTTGAAGTTTGCAAGTGAACGAGTGTTTATATCTTGATAAAATGCTCATTCCTTAAGCTGCATCACTAACCATCCTTTTTTAAACCAAAGCTTGAAAGCTAGAGTGTCCATACGAAATAGTTATTGTGTTGACCATTAAGAACATTGTTAATTCATCCAACAAACAGCACAGAATTATGTAAAATTATAATTTGGTGAAGTTGCTCAAATTCGAAAAAAATTCGATGAGAAGGCATGAACTGTTAAGCAAAATGGTCCGTATTGAAGATGAAACTGTCCGTATCCGTAGGTCCGGAAAGTTACTATATGAGGACCGTCTTAAGCAATGGTCAGTATCACTATGAGGTCGATTTTGAAAGTCTAAAGGGGTCCATATAGTGACCTATAGGATAAAATGATTTGAAGATTTATGGGCCGGTTAAATGGTCCAACTATTTTCTACTTGTCTTCAGCTTTCCTTCAGATACCTACCCATACCGGACAACCCCACTCTTCACTTTCCACCACTTTACCAAGGGGACAATTTGTTTTACAATTTCTCGGTTGATTTGTCAGTTTACATAAAATACTTTGCAAAATGTTTGCAACATAGAGTAGGGATATATAGGAAGAGTATCGACTCAAAAAAGTATCTGTATACAGTGAAAATCTTGATATGAAAAGATTCAGTCTTGTGCGGAGATTGCGTTCCCGTGGTCCAAAAAATTAATTGAGCACTTTTGAAAAAGTCAAAATTTTGCCAATTGATGACTCCCCTATATAAGTAGTATGAAATGATTCATCTTTGCAAGTAGTAAGAAACAAGTTGGATATCAAAAGGAATGAATATTTGCTAACAAGCATCGCAACTAAGCGGAAATTAAGTTGATTATCAAGAGAATTTCACGAACCGTATTATAATGGAAGTCTTCATGAAAACGTCGAGATATTATTCGTGCTTTCTTGGCTGAGATTTGAAGTTATATTTCAATTTTCAGCGGCATGATTTCATAATTCACTAAATTCATGTTTCACTTCTTGAATCTGAATACGTGTTGGATCCATTTACATCTTTTTACGTCAATTGAAATCATTGTCGTTGATTATGTTATTTTGCTCTACTAATGGCAGGTTGCCTATGATATGATCTCGCTTAAGAAAATACTCTTGAAGTCAAGCATGAACGCAAAAACAGGTCATCGAGTTGCTAATTTAACAAGCGTTGCCTCTCCAAGGCTGTCATGACACGGAATCTGTAAAAGTAATATCATTTGCTTCTGCATTACACCATCATGTTCAGTCAATCCCGCTGTAATTTCTTCAAAACCGCAAACATTTGCATATCTCACATTTGGTGATAATACCATCTGCATCCCCGACGAGTTCATTTAATAAAATCGAAAGGGTATACACATTGGGGATTTAATAAATGCGGAGTTACCACTCTACCTAAAATACTGTAAATCGCTGGATACGAAAATTCCATGCAAACATACACCAAAATCACATACAATTTGAAACTAACATCTGATACGAGATTCTCGTATATTTACAGAGATCTGGTATGTTTTATTTACGAAATCTCACTTACTTTCGTATGTGATTGGTATGTAGCGATAACAACTATTCTATCTGTGATTGGCTGTTTTACAATGAAATGTGAGTTGTTGGTATGTTTTATATACGGGACCCGATGCAAATTGGTCCTCATTCGTATGTGTTTCGTATGAATAGCTTTAAGTCACATGGCAAAAAATAAGTTATATTACATACTACTTACAAATAACTTTTTTCCAGTAATACCAATCGTGAATATTTCTTTGTGAAAGTGTGGTATTTAACTAGATTGGATTTATTGTGAAATTAAAGCCGCATGTCATCTTTGCTACTTGCGTTATAGCATTCACAAGTCTCATAATTAGCTCATTTCCATTGAACTAAGTTGATAAACATCATTTCAATAAAACGATAACTTTTGAGCAACCATGTTAACTTATATATCTAAAAAATAACTATTTTTGCGTTCATGAATTATAATGTGTTTTATTTCGGATTGATAATATGCTTAGTTCCAAAATTGCATAATGCATAATTGTTGATGGTCAAATGCTTATTGATTATTCATGAAATGCCTTAGACTTGCATGTATTAAAGTCGAATTCAGTATTGTAAGTTTGAATAATAAATGTCATTATATTACTACTTACAAAGCAGTAGTAAATTAGTGTGATCTTTATTGACAAAAGGCCTTAAATCAACATATATTAGAAATCATTGATGCTTTCCTTTAACATTGTGCTGGTATGGCTTTAGTATGTAAAGCATACCACATTTGAAATAATATACGAAAAGCATGCAAATACATACCAGGAGAACACAGAAATATACCAAAAAAATATTTTAGTATGCATCCTTCGTATGTGATTGGTATTGAGCGATTTACAGTGATGGTTTGCAACTAGCATCACCAATGAAGATAATGATTGTTTACTACTTTTACTGATTTTTCCAATTCTTCCAATTCTTCGGTAATTATTTACTTTATCCATAAAAATGAGCGTTAGATGACTTTGTTTGTCAATTCAATTTTCAAAGGAAGTATTTTGGCAACTGTGAAGTATGCTCAAAACACTACTTATAAGTTCATCGGACCCGTTTCCTCTTTTGAACTGACTGAAAACGGACTGCATTTGTTTCTTTAGATCTTTATTTGTTTGTGTCATTTAAATATGGCCCTTATCCAGATTTTATGCAGAAATGCATCTTTCTATACAATTACACATAATTAGCTCTACATAATTAGTTATTTTCTTGTCATATCTGGACAATAAGATTTGCAAAAAATATGCAATTCAGAAAATGTGTCTGATAAATTTTGGACCATTACGGACCCCTTTATACCCTTAATTTTGACTAACAGTGCACTGATTAGTCTAGAGAAATTGAGAGGACAGGAGCGAAAAACGACCCATCCCTACGAGACGCGCTCGGAAAAATCGGAGAGTTAATGATAATTATTGTTGCACTGATGGTGGCAAACATAGAGTACGTATATTAAGTAGAGTGGCGACTCAACATTTATTAAATCCCCAATGTGTATACAGTCATAGAGTAGGTACATTAGGTATAGTGGCAACTCACCATTTATTAAATCCCCAATGTGCATTGTGCATACACTTTCGATTTTATTAAGTGAACTCCTGGAGGATATAGTTGGTAATTGTTACAAACTGTGAGACATGCAAATTTTGCAGTTTTGAAGAAATAACCACAGTATTGACTGATCATGATAGCAATACAGATGGAATAACAGTATTCTACAGATCATCCGTGTTATGACAGCCTTGGAGAGGTAATGCTTGTGAAATTAGAAACTCAATGACCTGCTGTTGCTTTCATGCTCAACCTCAAGAGTATTTTCTTAAGCGTGATCATATCACAGGCAACCTGCCACTGGTATAGCAAAATCACATAATCAACGACAATGATGTCAATTAACTGTGAAGGATGTAAATGGGTTCACATCACTATTCAGATTCAAGAAATGAAGCATGAATTTAGTGATCGAATCATAAAATCATGCCGGTGAAAATTGAATTATAAACTTGAAATTTTAGCCAAGAAAGCATGAATAATATCGCGACTTTTTTGTGAACACTTCCATTATAATGCGGATCATGAAATTCCCTTGATAATCAGCTTAATTTCCGGTAGTTCGGATGCTTATTGGCAAACATTCATTCCTTTTGATATCCAACTTGTTTCATGCTATATATATAGGGACATCATCTCGTAAGTCCTAATTACAAGCATATTACAAACAACCGGCCACTGGTATAGCAAAATCACATAATCAAAGACAATGATTTCAATTGACTTAAAAAGATGTAAATGGATCCACATCACTATTCATATTCAAGAAATATAATATAAATTTAGTGAATCATAAAGTCATGACGATGAAAATTGAATTAAAAACTTGAAATTTCAGCCAAGACAGCACGAATAATATCGCGACGTTTTCATGAAGACTTTCATTATATTACCGTTCATTAAATTCCTTGATAATCAGCTTAATTTCCGCTTTGTTACGATGCTTGTTGGCGAATGTTCATTCCTCTTGATATCCAACTTGTTTCATAGTTCTTATAAAGTATATAAATATGCAAAATTTTGACTTTTTAAAAACCCCTGAAGTAATTTTTTGGACTGCAGGAGCGCTATCTCCGCAAAAAACTGAATCTTTTTGTATAAAAAGTTTCACTGCATACAGATACTTTCTTGAGTCGACACTCTACCTACATAAAAAAAGTATACTTACTCTATGGTGGCAGATGCATGTCACTAGAACGATGTAAAAGCTGCAGTAGAATGCTACTTAATATAATTTATTTAACATTGCTTGCATGCCTTCACGATTGTTGCGCGTACACACATCTTAGTTATTTTCGCAGTTTTGCATATTTTGCCATATAAAAATTGGAGATGATATTGTTATGACTCGATGAGTATACTCAATTTTTATTTGACATGATATCGTGATTGTCTTATTATCAATGAACTGCATGCTTTCCTTGACATGATTGTGCGCATTAACATGCATAAGTTCTCTTTTATTTCAGGTGACAAACAATTGGGCAACACAATTACAGGTCACTGTTCTGGCTACGTAGACGTACGTGTACGTATGATCCTGTTGGTGAAAAGCGATTAGGACTGACTACGCAAGTATAATAATGCCTTGTGACTCCTCATTTCAGACCGCCGTTTTTGTTTCTGTGTGACAAACGTTTCCAGCATTTGTTGACGATGGTAATATGGCAGCATGCGTTTCTCCGTTCAGCGCTACTGCATTCCGTTTGGATTTGGATATAAAAGCGAAAAGAATGACCATTCAGAAGCCAGATGGCACAACGTCGAACTTCGAGTTCTGAATTTCAAGCTACATGTTATCACCGTCTTTGATTTTAAAGAGAAACTTAACTATGTGTGTGTGTGTGTGTGTCACTTTCCTGCATATACTTGCCTTGTGGAAGCCGATCCTTACAAGAAATCACTATCAAATCTCAACATGCAGTCCACTCTCCACGTGCCTGCGTTAAAGCAGTGTCTTCTTTGCTAATTCACGCTTTCAACAGATGGTCCGGTGGCCTTGTGGTTAGAAGGTATGCTTGCACGTCCTCTAGCTCCAACGTCGCTGGTTCAAACCACAGAATTAGACAGATCGTCTCTTCTTCTGTTTGACTCATAGAAATCGACAACAATAAAACCTCTAGAACGGAGGTTAAGCTTCATGCAATATACAATCGTGGCACATAAATCGCACGCATTTTCACTTAGATACACCTGTCAACGGCTGTATCATTGGGTTAGAATCAGTCACATGTGTAATTCTAAGTTTTTCATTGGTCATTCATGCCCCAACTTAGTTCCCCCGGCGGTGCCGCGACCTTGAGTCAATTTCCATTCTAGTCAATTTCAGTTAAACAACAATCTATTTCTATGGTTTGCCTAGAAAGAAAACATTGGAACATGTACAGGTTTTCCTACACGACAACGGCAACTACCGAATCAAGAGCGGCACTTTAATTTCTAGAACGTTAAAAGATAAAATATTACGTCATTTCACAATTGAGAGCGACAACAATAAATAAACTGCAGCAAAATAGTTCAATTGTGTCTCTATCAGATCAGTGAGCGGTATTTCACGTGAGGAATAAATCATATCTATTCGGTTTGATCCAAAGCCCTATATAGATGTCTTCACATCTGCTAAATTAATTGATCAATATGGAGCGTCAGCGAATACCTTCTGATGTTAAACGCAGAATCATTATGGCTCACGAAGCCGGAGATGATTATATTGAAGCCGCTGGAGTTCTCCGTGTAAAACGGGGTACTGCGTATTCAAAAGTACATCGTTATATACTTGGAGTCATTGAGCGTCCCAGAGGAGGAAGACGACACCAAAAATGGACGAAGATATGGCAAATACTGTGGTAGAGATTGTTGAATCCCAACCGGAATTCACGTTAGCCCAAACCAAAGCTGATCTACAAGCGCGGATGCCGGACAAGCCATCTGTCTCAATTCAAACTATCAGCACATGTCTGAGAAATCGTCTTATCTTCTTAAAGAAAATGGAGACTGTTCAAGTCAATCGCAATAGCCATGACGTCAAAGTGGAAAGGGCCGAGTATGCGAACTGGTATCTGCACACGATCAACGCAAACCATCCGCCAACATTTATTTTTGTGGACGAATCCGGCTTTAATTTATGGATCAGTCGCACACGAAGTCGTGCCAGACGGAGAGAGCGAGCTGTCAGGATTGTTCATGGACAGCGCGGGCGGAATTTTACTCTCATCTTGGCGGTCTCTAATGAAGGTGTCGTCCATCATGAATTCTACGAAGGCGGAACCTCCTGTGGGAGATTTAACTCCTGGTTGGAAGAAGCGTCCGTTGCGGCTGGGGCTGGACCTCGTGTATTCGTCATGGATAATGCTCCATTCCACAATAGAGCCCGTGAAGTCAGTTTGCGAGAGGGACACTCTATTAGGTACTTACCGCCCTACTCTCCATTTCTCAATATCGCAGAGAACGCGTTTTCCATGTGGAAAGCGGCTTTCAAGAGGGAAGTAGCTGAGATTCGTGAGCAGTTACACAACTACACCGGACAACAGCGGAATTTGACCTTACTCTGCAACTCGCCTCCCAAAACATGAGTGCCATCACTGCAAATAAGATGGGAAGGTCTTCCAGACGTATGGGCAGATTGATGCCTAGACTAATTAATCGCGAGGATGTCTTACAAAACCATCAATGAATATTACGGTACTTGTTTTGTTTCATAATATTCCATTATCAAAACTTTTTCGTATTGACTTACCTTTTCGTAAAAAAAGTTTTTAATGACTTACTGTATTACCTTTATAAATTAAAATAATTATCAAACTTTTCCTTTTGACATATTTTACCTTTTCGAATTAAAAAAATTATCAAAACTTTTTGTATTGACTTACCTGTTAAATAAAATATAATTGAATATGAAAAGCCGTTTATGATTTCAGGTTACCGCTCATTAAACTTATAAATCCATTAATATACTCACTTATTATCACTACCGATTAAAAACAATATCATTCAATTGAAAACGCTGCTGATTAACAGAAATACTGTTGTTGCATCTTAAAACATATTCTTTAATCTGATAGTCGCATTGTCGAACTGGAAAACCTGTAGTGCAAATGAAATGGCACAATCTGCTGACATAATACAGTGGAGATTGTATAAAAAAAGAAAATACCCTAAAACTAAACATCGCCTTAAAACTTGTTCCCTCCGCTAAACTTGACTTGATTCTCTGAAATTTGGAAAGATACGTCAGTTGCTTACTACTAATATCATTGTTGAAAATTTCAATGATGAATATTGATTTTTTTTCCTGTTTATATATAAAAAAGTAGCAGAGATAATTTTCTTTCATTTAGCAATGTTCTTATAAAATTACATTTATTGTTAGTTTTTTATGCTTATTATGGTGTGTGTTCAACAAAACAAAAGAAAAAAAAAAAAAAAAAAAATAAAGAATCAGCCATTATCAAGCCAGCAAAAAATGTAAGGCAATAATGAATTATTAACTGCTACTGGATTATTCCATGGACTTTTCCTGACGTAGTTTGACCTGGTGTTGTTTTATTGTCCAGCAGCATCCTGATTGCTCTTTCTAGAAATTCTATCTCCTACCGTTGAAAACAACACAAACAAACAAAATGAACATAACAGAGATGCATTCACAAAAAAAAAAAGTGTGTAAAGAGGGCTCTGGTCTGCCGTGCAAAAAAAAATCCAAAGTTAGAGACCGCCTAATTTTGAGATCTTCCAAGTCTCTCGTTACACTGGAGATGGACTACTTATTTCTATTTCTATTCTAAAGACAATTCTAGAGAAATACTTATTCGATCATTTCAAGAGCTGTAAGCCTAATCTATATCAGATCGATCAAGAAGTCACAAAACAAAAAGGAGTCCTCAGATGGGCAATGAGTCATTGTCACTGGCGAAATCAATGATCGGGGGGGGTGGCTGGCCTGGCATCATCGAGTCGTCTGAAGAAGGATATCGAGAAGATTATGGATAAATGATAAAAACTGATCAGGGAATTTCCGAACATTTTACGTCCCCCCCAGGGGTACAAGGTGGTGCGAGACTGATTTGGGCTGGCATTTTTTTTGGCACCCGCTCGCTTCATCTTCACACAGCAAGGAAACATGAATTCTGAACGCCGTGTGAATTTTTACGAATGAGAAATTGGCAAAATGACAGATCAACTTGGTGATCCATCGACTTGGTTATATTATGATGATAATGCTACGTGTCACAGGAGTAGTAGAGTCATAGCAATCGAACAATGAGCAGCCAATTCAACGATAAACACGCCAAATTGTGCGAAGTTTCAGTGACTGTTATCAACCGGATCACACAACTAAGAGACACAGTCGATTTCAAGTTCTACAGAGAAGTTTGTGAACGTTTTTTTCATGCGCCTGCTGACTTTTTTTAAAATTATCAGAGGGCCCAGCATTATTGAGAAAACTTTTGCGCAATGATCTGAACTCCTCGAATCTGAAGGAGTCGTGGCGATCGGACCATTTTGAAGGAATTCAGAGCAATCCGCAAGCGACGCACGACTATTTTTCCTATCTCTAAGGTATTAAAAATTTCTTTTTGTCCACTTATTAAGTTCCTGCATGTGCCATCTGTTTGAATCAGTTTGCACTTCTAGCAAAGTGATGCGATTAAACAATCTAATTCTGTGGTTCAAACCTACTCGCGACTGAACATGTCTCGTGGTGGTTACATCTGTTGCGATTTGATAAATTTATCGATTGCCAGGTTACTTGTCTTAAGAAATCACTAGTTTTTGATTACAGAAAAATGCTTTATGATCTATATTTTCCTAACCTGCGATGGACTTCATAGGGATAGCTCTGAAAATTGACCAAATCTTTAGATAATCTGGCATAGATTAGCATAGATGGCCAGGTGCAGTTTAAAAAGGTTAAACGAGGATCATTTAAGTTTGCTGAAATCTCTACCATATTTCTTGGTAAACTGTATGGTCTTTGCCATACAAAAAAAAGGCTCGGCCAGTGTACCAAAATAACGTAATAATTATACATAGTAACAAAAAAGTACACCATAGTAATTAAATAATTATTATTTTTAACTGATATATCTACTACATGCATTACAACATATAATGAATGATTTATTTCGGTCACATAAAACTTGTTGACTTCAGGCCTAACGGTCGCTTTCGGTAAATAAGTTCTATAATGACCTCAAAATCATAACACAGCATGATGATATCACCAATGTCCAATGCTCTCTTCAATGTCTATTACATATTAGATAATTATTCATAGTCTCTTATTTATAAAATATCCTCAATTGAAAATCGAGGCGCTTCTTTCAAAGTTGTCGCACAAAATGTGGACTTTGCAGAAAGTAGGTCTAGTCATATATTTGACAATCTAGTTCGTCATATACAACGATTTTCCATGAGAAGTTTGAAATTACGCCAAAACTAAACGTCACAAAAGACTTTAAAACGTCTCAGACGGTTTGCGTTTAGCCCTATTTGTCTCATGTTTTTCTTGTCACTGCAGAAGTGCTAGGGTGGTAGGAGGCATTATGGCCTCCCTCAGATCTTCTAAATTATTATCGTATGTGACTCAACATAATAGGGGAGAACTCTTTCGTGTATGATTTCTCCGATGATGGCATCAGTTTTGCATTGCAAGTTGATCTCGTGACTAAAATAACATTATATGGTGGACATAATAACATTAGATGGGGAAGAAAAAGCTAGTGTCATGCACAGACTATCACACGGCCGTCGATCCAATAACACTTACGCTTTAATAACACTCGAATATCACTGTGTGGACGGATATCATTATCCTTGATAAGGAGTACCGCAGTGTTGATTCTAAGGAGGTCGAGTTATGCTACCAGTAGCAGCACGGACCTTCAGTGATTCTGCATTCCTTTTCGCTTGTGAATTGTGATAATTTCCTTTTGTTAGAGATACAGGTAACTTGAAATTTTAGGTACGTGGAGATTTGCTTTTATGTAAGTTTTTAATTTGAAACGATGAGAAAAAATTGAAAGTCTAATTGAAACTCTACTACGCCCCTAAAACTAAATGAGCGTTTGATATCAAACTTGTCAGAGCACTCATCGTTTAGCAAGAATGAGACAACTGGATTAGTAGGCCTGTTTGGAATTGCTGACCAAATTAATGACAAGGAGGTTGCGTCGAGCCACGAAGTTATCACGATCTTCAAAAGTTTTAGACCTTCGTCAAATTCTGTCGAGTTTCCGACGTTTCCTGTTCTCTGTAACTACTTCGCAGTTGCCCACTGTGAAATAGATCGTACGATTACTTTTCTGGTAATACAAGGTGTATGTGTGTGTTTGTCGGTAACGTCTTTCAGGCAGTTGTTATATTCTTACGATATCATATCGACGTCAGGTGATAATAAACACTAAATGATAGTCATCTCGAAATGTTTCTAAACACACTTTGTTCCACTGTCCTTATCGGTGCACGATAGGCTGACACATTAAGTTCAATTAAAACGAAACAATGATATTCAGATCTTGAACGGAAAATTTTCTGACAAAGTCAGATTCATCCGTGCTAAACAACAACAAATCAACAAATTGTTTCAGCGGCAATTTTAAAAAAGTATTCAACTAAAAAAATAAATAACATTTTGAAATTGAACCCATCACTCTTTTCAATTTCGCAATTTTTGCTGAAATAGCAGACGTTATTTCATGAAAATAACAGTAGAATATATTTAGCATGTGATCTGTTTAAGAGGACCCACTGTATTGATGAAGCTAGCGGTTTGTGGGTGACGGATGCATTTTGCACCATGACACATTGCTGTGGCTATAATACTGATGCAATAAAGCCATCTTTACATATGACCTTTCCTAACGTTTATCATACCAAGCTCATGCAATATATCAGCCTTTATCCAAGTATTTATCAAGTAATGCGATTTCCAGATAATCATAAGCTAGTGGGTGTTTAGGGTGCAAAGCTACTGACCCACGAAACCAAAGGAATACAAATTATCGCTCTTTTTGCAATTTTCATCATTGTTGCAACATTGTTGCGGTTCTGATTTGGCTTTGAAATTACCTAAGTATGCCTACAGGTCTACATGTGTCTGGAGACATGTAGCGTATAGAAGAACTAAAATAATTCATACACAGATACGGAATTTTACCTCTGATCACCTCTGAAGAGAATGAGAGAACTGAAAACTTCGGAAATTCGGCCTGTTTGGTATGCTTAATCGCAGCTGCATGGAGGTGCATTCAAACCAAACCATTTCATCACGCGTATGCTCATTCAAGGCGTATGCTTCATTCATGCCCTCTTTAGAGCATGGTCATCATGACACTCAGAGAGCTTGAAATCTTCCATGAGACTCGATTTACCATCTGAGGGACCATAGAGAAGGTTATTTATTGCCGACTTAGAGAGGGAATTAGCAGCTGTTACATTGATCCAACTTTTTTAGTAGGCCTATTAATCTAAAGACTACATATTTATCTACTTATCAACTAATCCTAGTCTTCATATGTGCTATTTGTAAGGAAAAGTTGCTTTATTCCATATCATATTGAGTGCGGTGCGGATGGAATGCCATTTTGTACCGAAGGTTGAAGTTGGAAGCTGAACAAAACAACTATCGTCATTTTCATTCCCCAATGCTTGACGACTCATTCGATTGGAAGTATCACATAGGATTAAGCGGTCGAAACGCGATCGTCCTGACCAAGTTCCTGTTGATGACCTCATTAAAAATAGTCAAATAATTTGTATACATATTTTGTACAATTCTATTTCACGTTTTAGCTTAAGGAACTAATATTAATTCTCTTACACACTTGGTTGATTTTAGATAGCGTAATCCCGCTGTGTTATTAGCTAGATCTGGTATTTTGATTGGAAACAGACCTGTCCTCTTATCATCTGAATGGGCAGACTGTTAAATAGGATCTTTTCAATATATAAGTGATAAACATAATTTTGAACAGAACGACTTACTCGCCAATTCATTACACATGAGGAGAGGAGAAGCGTTGTTTGTCCTTCTAGTAAGTATTTTTAAAATTTTTAGACATTTTAGGATATAAAAATTTTCTTTTAAATCATACTTTGTACCTATTGAAAATTAACTAGTCATTAGCTTGTTTTTTTTAACTTTGTTACCTTGACGCACTTTGCTACGTTGAATTGTTTTTGCAGCACGTCTTGAGTTGAAGGTGGATTATGTCCCCGCCTCTTGACCTCTACTGGCTGGACTCTGTCCTTCTTTCAAATGCCTGAGGTACATTTCAGTCAATAGTGACTCTATTTTTTTTGATAGATGCTAATCTTTCTCTATTATAAATTTAATTTTTGAGGCTGTGCATCTTAAATGTACAGGACCGCGCTTGGTCGGGTTTGAGCGTCCAGGATTAAGCGGTCGAAACGCGATCGTCCTGACCAAGTTCCTGTTGATGACCTCATTAAAAATAGTCAAATAATTTGTATGCATATTTTGTACAATTCTATTTCACGTTTTAGCTTAAGGAACTAATATTAATTCTCTTACACACTTGGTAGATTTTAGATAGCGTAATCCCGCTGTGTTATTAGCTAGATCTGGTATTTTGATTGGAAACAGACCTGTCCTCTTATCATCTGAATGGGCAGACTGTTAAATAGGATCTTTTCAATATATAAGTGATAAACATAATTTTGAACAGAACGACTTACTCGCCAATTCATTACACATGAGGAGAGGAGAAGCGTTGTTTGTCCTTCTAGTAAGTATTTTTAAAATTTTTAGACATTTTAGGATATAAAAATTTTCTTTTAAATCATACTTTGTACCTATTGAAAATTAACTAGTCATTAGCTTGTTTTTTTAACTTTGTTACCTTGACGCACTTTGCTACGTTGAATTGTTTTTGCAGCACGTCTTGAGTTGAAGGTGGATTATGTCCCCGCCTCTTGACCTCTACTGGCTGGACTCTGTCCTTCTTTCAAATGCCTGAGGTACATTTCAGTCAATAGTGACTCTATTTTTTTTGATAGATGCTAATCTTTCTCTATTATAAATTTAATTTTTGAGGCTGTGCATCTTAAATGTACAGGACCGCGCTTGGTCGGGTTTGAGCGTCCAGGATTAAGCGGTCGAAACGCGATCGTCCTGACCAAGTTCCTGTTGATGACCTCATTAAAAATAGTCAAATAATTTGTATGCATATTTTGTACAATTCTATTTCACGTTTTAGCTTAAGGAACTAATATTAATTCTCTTACACACTTGGTAGATTTTAGATAGCGTAATCCCGCTGTGTTATTAGCTAGATCTGGTATTTTGATTGGAAACAGACCTGTCCTCTTATCATCTGAATGGGCAGACTGTTAAATAGGATCTTTTCAATATATAAGTGATAAACATAATTTTGAACAGAACGACTTACTCGCCAATTCATTACACATGAGGAGAGGAGAAGCGTTGTTTGTCCTTCTAGTAAGTATTTTTAAAATTTTTAGACATTTTAGGATATAAAAATTTTCTTTTAAATCATACTTTGTACCTATTGAAAATTAACTAGTCATTAGCTTGTTTTTTTTAACTTTGTTACCTTGACGCACTTTGCTACGTTGAATTGTTTTTGCAGCACGTCTTGAGTTGAAGGTGGATTATGTCCCCGCCTCTTGACCTCTACTGGCTGGACTCTGTCCTTCTTTCAAATGCCTGAGGTACATTTCAGTCAATAGTGACTCTATTTTTTTTGATAGATGCTAATCTTTCTCTATTATAAATTTAATTTTTGAGGCTGTGCATCTTAAATGTACAGGACCGCGCTTGGTCGGGTTTGAGCGTCCAGGATTAAGCGGTCGAAACGCGATCGTCCTGACCAAGTTCCTGTTGATGACCTCATTAAAAATAGTCAAATAATTTGTATGCATATTTTGTACAATTCTATTTCACGTTTTAGCTTAAGGAACTAATATTAATTCTCTTACACACTTGGTAGATTTTAGATAGCGTAATCCCGCTGTGTTATTAGCTAGATCTGGTATTTTGATTGGAAACAGACCTGTCCTCTTATCATCTGAATGGGCAGACTGTTAAATAGGATCTTTTCAATATATAAGTGATAAACATAATTTTGAACAGAACGACTTACTCGCCAATTCATTACACATGAGGAGAGGAGAAGCGTTGTTTGTCCTTCTAGTAAGTATTTTTAAAATTTTTAGACATTTTAGGATATAAAAATTTTCTTTTAAATCATACTTTGTACCTATTGAAAATTAAGTAGTCATTAGCTTGTTTTTTTTATTTTTTGTTACCTTGACGCACTTTGCTACGTTGAATTGTTTTTGCAGCACGTCTTGAGTTGAAGGTGGATTATGTCCCCGCCTCTTGACCTCTACTGGCTGGACTCTGTCCTTCTTTCAAATGCCTGAGGTACATTTCAGTCAATAGTGACTCTATTTTTTTGATAGATGCTAATCTTTCTCTATTATAAATTTAATTTTTGAGGCTGTGCATCTTAAATGTACAGGACCGCGCTTGGTCGGGTTTGAGCGTCCAGGATTAAGCGGTCGAAACGCGATCGTCCTGACCAAGTTCCTGTTGATGACCTCATTAAAAATAGTCAAATAATTTGTATGCATATTTTGTACAATTCTATTTCACGTTTTAGCTTAAGGAACTAATATTAATTCTCTTACACACTTGGTAGATTTTAGATAGCGTAATCCCGCTGTGTTATTAGCTAGATCTGGTATTTTGATTGGAAACAGACCTGTCCTCTTATCATCTGAATGGGCAGACTGTTAAATAGGATCTTTTCAATATATAAGTGATAAACATAATTTTGAACAGAACGACTTACTCGCCAATTCATTACACATGAGGAGAGGAGAAGCGTTGTTTGTCCTTCTAGTAAGTATTTTTAAAATTTTTAGACATTTTAGGATATAAAAATTTTCTTTTAAATCATACTTTGTACCTATTGAAAATTAACTAGTCATTAGCTTGTTTTTTTAACTTTGTTACCTTGACGCACTTTGCTACGTTGAATTGTTTTTGCAGCACGTCTTGAGTTGAAGGTGGATTATGTCCCCGCCTCTTGACCTCTACTGGCTGGACTCTGTCCTTCTTTCAAATGCCTGAGGTACATTTCAGTCAATAGTGACTCTATTTTTTTTGATAGATGCTAATCTTTCTCTATTATAAATTTAATTTTTGAGGCTGTGCATCTTAAATGTACAGGACCGCGCTTGGTCGGGTTTGAGCGTCCAGGATTAAGCGGTCGAAACGCGATCGTCCTGACCAAGTTCCTGTTGATGACCTCATTAAAAATAGTCAAATAATTTGTATGCATATTTTGTACAATTCTATTTCACGTTTTAGCTTAAGGAACTAATATTAATTCTCTTACACACTTGGTAGATTTTAGATAGCGTAATCCCGCTGTGTTATTAGCTAGATCTGGTATTTTGATTGGAAACAGACCTGTCCTCTTATCATCTGAATGGGCAGACTGTTAAATAGGATCTTTTCAATATATAAGTGATAAACATAATTTTGAACAGAACGACTTACTCGCCAATTCATTACACATGAGGAGAGGAGAAGCGTTGTTTGTCCTTCTAGTAAGTATTTTTAAAATTTTTAGACATTTTAGGATATAAAACTTTTCTTTTAAATCATACTTTGTACCTATTGAAAATTAACTAGTCATTAGCTTGTTTTTTTTAACTTTGTTACCTTGACGCACTTTGCTACGTTGAATTGTTTTTGCAGCACGTCTTGAGTTGAAGGTGGATTATGTCCCCGCCTCTTGACCTCTACTGGCTGGACTCTGTCCTTCTTTCAAATGCCTGAGGTACATTTCAGTCAATAGTGACTCTATTTTTTTTGATAGATGCTAATCTTTCTCTATTATAAATTTAATTTTTGAGGCTGTGCATCTTAAATGTACAGGACCGCGCTTGGTCGGGTTTGAGCGTCCAGGATTAAGCGGTCGAAACGCGATCGTCCTGACCAAGTTCCTGTTGATGACCTCATTAAAAATAGTCAAATAATTTGTATGCATATTTTGTACAATTCTATTTCACGTTTTAGCTTAAGGAACTAATATTAATTCTCTTACACACTTGGTAGATTTTAGATAGCGTAATCCCGCTGTGTTATTAGCTAGATCTGGTATTTTGATTGGAAACAGACCTGTCCTCTTATCATCTGAATGGGCAGACTGTTAAATAGGATCTTTTCAATATATAAGTGATAAACATAATTTTGAACAGAACGACTTACTCGCCAATTCATTACACATGAGGAGAGGAGAAGCGTTGTTTGTCCTTCTAGTAAGTATTTTTAAAATTTTTAGACATTTTAGGATATAAAACTTTTCTTTTAAATCATACTTTGTACCTATTGAAAATTAACTAGTCATTAGCTTGTTTTTTTTAACTTTGTTACCGCACTTTGCTACGTTGAATTGTTTTTTTTTGCACGTCTTGAGTTGAGGGTGGATTATGTCCCCGCCTCTTGACCTCTACTGGCTGGACTCTGTCCTTCTTTCAAATGCCTGAGGTACATTTCAGTCAATAGTGACTCTATTTTTTTGATAGATGCTAATCTTTCTCTATTATAAATTTAATTTTTGAGGCTGTGCATCTTAAATGTACAGGACCGCGCTTGGTCGGGTTTGAGCGTCCAGGATTAAGCGGTCGAAACGCGATCGTCCTGACCAAGTTCCTGTTGATGACCTCATTAAAAATAGTCAAATAATTTGTATGCATATTTTGTACAATTCTATTTCACGTTTTAGCTTAAGGAACTAATATTAATTCTCTTACACACTTGGTAGATTTTAGATAGCGTAATCCCGCTGTGTTATTAGCTAGATCTGGTATTTTGATTGGAAACAGACCTGTCCTCTTATCATCTGAATGGGCAGACTGTTAAATAGGATCTTTTCAATATATAAGTGATAAACATAATTTTGAACAGAACGACTTACTCGCCAATTCATTACACATGAGGAGAGGAGAAGCGTTGTTTGTCCTTCTAGTAAGTATTTTTAAAATTTTTAGACATTTTAGGATATAAAACTTTTCTTTTAAATCATACTTTGTACCTATTGAAAAGTAACTAGTCATTAGCTTGTTTTTTTTAACTTTGTTACCTTGACGCACTTTGCTACGTTGAATTGTTTTTGCAGCACGTCTTGAGTTGAAGGTGGATTATGTCCCCGCCTCTTGACCTCTACTGGCTGGACTCTGTCCTTCTTTCAAATGCCTGAGGTACATTTCAGTCAATAGTGACTCTATTTTTTTTGATAGATGCTAATCTTTCTCTA
The DNA here is from genome assembly GCA_907163375.1 of Prostheceraeus crozeri. Classification (NCBI taxonomy): domain Eukaryota; kingdom Metazoa; phylum Platyhelminthes; order Polycladida; family Euryleptidae; genus Prostheceraeus; species Prostheceraeus crozeri. Next base: position 94,488 of record CAJQUW010004515.1, on the reverse strand, counting down.
TTATAAATTTAATTTTTGAGGCTGTGCATCTTAAATGTACAGGACCGCGCTTGGTCGGGTTTGAGCGTCCAGGATTAAGCGGTCGAAACGCGATCGTCCTGACCAAGTTCCTGTTGATGACCTCATTAAAAATAGTCAAATAATTTGTATGCATATTTTGTACAATTCTATTTCACGTTTTAGCTTAAGGAACTAATATTAATTCTCTTACACACTTGGTAGATTTTAGATAGCGTAATCCCGCTGTGTTATTAGCTAGATCTGGTATTTTGATTGGAAACAGACCTGTCCTCTTATCATCTGAATGGGCAGACTGTTAAATAGGATCTTTTCAATATATAAGTGATAAACATAATTTTGAACAGAACGACTTACTCGCCAATTCATTACACATGAGGAGAGGAGAAGCGTTGTTTGTCCTTCTAGTAAGTATTTTTAAAATTTTTAGACATTTTAGGATATAAAACTTTTCTTTTAAATCATACTTTGTACCTATTGAAAATTAACTAGTCATTAGCTTGTTTTTTTAACTTTGTTACCTTGACGCACTTTGCTACGTTGAATTGTTTTTGCAGCACGTCTTGAGTTGAAGGTGGATTATGTCCCCGCCTCTTGACCTCTACTGGCTGGACTCTGTCCTTCTTTCAAATGCCTGAGGTACATTTCAGTCAATAGTGACTCTATTTTTTTTGATAGATGCTAATCTTTCTCTATTATAAATTTAATTTTTGAGGCTGTGCATCTTAAATGTACAGGACCGCGCTTGGTCGGGTTTGAGCGTCCAGGATTAAGCGGTCGAAACGCGATCGTCCTGACCAAGTTCCTGTTGATGACCTCATTAAAAATAGTCAAATAATTTGTATGCATATTTTGTACAATTCTATTTCACGTTTTAGCTTAAGGAACTAATATTAATTCTCTTACACACTTGGTAGATTTTAGATAGCGTAATCCCGCTGTGTTATTAGCTAGATCTGGTATTTTGATTGGAAACAGACCTGTCCTCTTATCATCTGAATGGGCAGACTGTTAAATAGGATCTTTTCAATATATAAGTGATAAACATAATTTTGAACAGAACGACTTACTCGCCAATTCATTACACATGAGGAGAGGAGAAGCGTTGTTTGTCCTTCTAGTAAGTATTTTTAAAATTTTTAGACATTTTAGGATATAAAACTTTTCTTTTAAATCATACTTTGTACCTATTGAAAAGTAACTAGTCATTAGCTTGTTTTTTTTAACTTTGTTACCTTGACGCACTTTGCTACGTTGAATTGTTTTTGCAGCACGTCTTGAGTTGAAGGTGGATTATGTCCCCGCCTCTTGACCTCTACTGGCTGGACTCTGTCCTTCTTTCAAATGCCTGAGGTACATTTCAGTCAATAGTGACTCTATTTTTTTTGATAGATGCTAATCTTTCTCTATTATAAATTTAATTTTTGAGGCTGTGCATCTTAAATGTACAGGACCGCGCTTGGTCGGGTTTGAGCGTCCAGGATTAAGCGGTCGAAACGCGATCGTCCTGACCAAGTTCCTGTTGATGACCTCATTAAAAATAGTCAAATAATTTGTATGCATATTTTGTACAATTCTATTTCACGTTTTAGCTTAAGGAACTAATATTAATTCTCTTACACACTTGGTAGATTTTAGATAGCGTAATCCCGCTGTGTTATTAGCTAGATCTGGTATTTTGATTGGAAACAGACCTGTCCTCTTATCATCTGAATGGGCAGACTGTTAAATAGGATCTTTTCAATATATAAGTGATAAACATAATTTTGAACAGAACGACTTACTCGCCAATTCATTACACATGAGGAGAGGAGAAGCGTTGTTTGTCCTTCTAGTAAGTATTTTTAAAATTTTTAGACATTTTAGGATATAAAACTTTTCTTTTAAATCATACTTTGTACCTATTGAAAAGTAACTAGTCATTAGCTTGTTTTTTTTAACTTTGTTACCTTGACGCACTTTGCTACGTTGAATTGTTTTTGCAGCACGTCTTGAGTTGAAGGTGGATTATGTCCCCGCCTCTTGACCTCTACTGGCTGGACTCTGTCCTTCTTTCAAATGCCTGAGGTACATTTCAGTCAATAGTGACTCTATTTTTTTTGATAGATGCTAATCTTTCTCTATTATAAATTTAATTTTTGAGGCTGTGCATCTTAAATGTACAGGACCGCGCTTGGTCGGGTTTGAGCGTCCAGGATTAAGCGGTCGAAACGCGATCGTCCTGACCAAGTTCCTGTTGATGACCTCATTAAAAATAGTCAAATAATTTGTATGCATATTTTGTACAATTCTATTTCACGTTTTAGCTTAAGGAACTAATATTAATTCTCTTACACACTTGGTAGATTTTAGATAGCGTAATCCCGCTGTGTTATTAGCTAGATCTGGTATTTTGATTGGAAACAGACCTGTCCTCTTATCATCTGAATGGGCAGACTGTTAAATAGGATCTTTTCAATATATAAGTGATAAACATAATTTTGAACAGAACGACTTACTCGCCAATTCATTACACATGAGGAGAGGAGAAGCGTTGTTTATCCTTCTAGTAAGTATTTAAAATTTTTTTTAAATGACATTTTTTTTTTTTTTTTTTTTAATTTTTTTTTTTTTTAACTTTGTTTTTTTTTTGCTACGTGAATGAATTGTTTTTGCAGCACGTCTTGAGTTGAAGGTGGATTATGTCCCCGCCTCTTGACCTCTACTGGCTGGACTCTGTCCTTCTTTCAAATGCCTGAGGTACATTTCAGTCAATAGTGACTCTATTTTTTTTATAGATGCTAATCTTTCTCTATTATAAATTTAATTTTTGAGGCTGTGCATCTTAAATGTACAGGACCGCGCTTGGTCGGGTTTGAGCGTCCAGGATTAAGCGGTCGAAACGCGATCGTCCTGACCAAGTTCCTGTTGATGACCTCATTAAAAATAGTCAAATAATTTGTATGCATATTTTGTACAATTCTATTTCACGTTTTAGCTTAAGGAACTAATATTAATTCTCTTACACACTTGGTAGATTTTAGATAGCGTAATCCCGCTGTGTTATTAGCTAGATCTGGTATTTTGATTGGAAACAGACCTGTCCTCTTATCATCTGAATGGGCAGACTGTTAAATAGGATCTTTTCAATATATAAGTGATAAACATAATTTTGAACAGAACGACTTACTCGCCAATTCATTACACATGAGGAGAGGAGAAGCGTTGTTTGTCCTTCTAGTAAGTATTTTTAAAATTTTTAGACATTTTAGGATATAAAACTTTTCTTTTAAATCATACTTTGTACCTATTGAAAAGTAACTAGTCATTAGCTTGTTTTTTTTAACTTTGTTACCTTGACGCACTTTGCTACGTTGAATTGTTTTTGCAGCACGTCTTGAGTTGAAGGTGGATTATGTCCCCGCCTCTTGACCTCTACTGGCTGGACTCTGTCCTTCTTTCAAATGCCTGAGGTACATTTCAGTCAATAGTGACTCTATTTTTTTTGATAGATGCTAATCTTTCTCTATTATAAATTTAATTTTTGAGGCTGTGCATCTTAAATGTACAGGACCGCGCTTGGTCGGGTTTGAGCGTCCAGGATTAAGCGGTCGAAACGCGATCGTCCTGACCAAGTTCCTGTTGATGACCTCATTAAAAATAGTCAAATAATTTGTATGCATATTTTGTACAATTCTATTTCACGTTTTAGCTTAAGGAACTAATATTAATTCTCTTACACACTTGGTAGATTTTAGATAGCGTAATCCCGCTGTGTTATTAGCTAGATCTGGTATTTTGATTGGAAACAGACCTGTCCTCTTATCATCTGAATGGGCAGACTGTTAAATAGGATCTTTTCAATATATAAGTGATAAACATAATTTTGAACAGAACGACTTACTCGCCAATTCATTACACATGAGGAGAGGAGAAGCGTTGTTTGTCCTTCTAGTAAGTATTTTTAAAATTTTTAGACATTTTAGGATATAAAAATTTTCTTTTAAATCATACTTTGTACCTATTGAAAATTAACTAGTCATTAGCTTGTTTTTTTTAACTTTGTTACCTTGACGCACTTTGCTACGTTGAATTGTTTTTGCAGCACGTCTTGAGTTGAAGGTGGATTATGTCCCCGCCTCTTGACCTCTACTGGCTGGACTCTGTCCTTCTTTCAAATGCCTGAGGTACATTTCAGTCAATAGTGACTCTATTTTTTTTGATAGATGCTAATCTTTCTCTATTATAAATTTAATTTTTGAGGCTGTGCATCTTAAATGTACAGGACCGCGCTTGGTCGGGTTTGAGCGTCCAGGATTAAGCGGTCGAAACGCGATCGTCCTGACCAAGTTCCTGTTGATGACCTCATTAAAAATAGTCAAATAATTTGTATGCATATTTTGTACAATTCTATTTCACGTTTTAGCTTAAGGAACTAATATTAATTCTCTTACACACTTGGTAGATTTTAGATAGCGTAATCCCGCTGTGTTATTAGCTAGATCTGGTATTTTGATTGGAAACAGACCTGTCCTCTTATCATCTGAATGGGCAGACTGTTAAATAGGATCTTTTCAATATATAAGTGATAAACATAATTTTGAACAGAACGACTTACTCGCCAATTCATTACACATGAGGAGAGGAGAAGCGTTGTTTGTCCTTCTAGTAAGTATTTTTAAAATTTTTAGACATTTTAGGATATAAAACTTTTCTTTTAAATCATACTTTGTACCTATTGAAAAGTAACTAGTCATTAGCTTGTTTTTTTTAACTTTGTTACCTTGACGCACTTTGCTACGTTGAATTGTTTTTGCAGCACGTCTTGAGTTGAAGGTGGATTATGTCCCCGCCTCTTGACCTCTACTGGCTGGACTCTGTCCTTCTTTCAAATGCCTGAGGTACATTTCAGTCAATAGTGACTCTATTTTTTTGATAGATGCTAATCTTTCTCTATTATAAATTTAATTTTTGAGGCTGTGCATCTTAAATGTACAGGACCGCGCTTGGTCGGGTTTGAGCGTCCAGGATTAAGCGGTCGAAACGCGATCGTCCTGACCAAGTTCCTGTTGATGACCTCATTAAAAATAGTCAAATAATTTGTATGCATATTTTGTACAATTCTATTTCACGTTTTAGCTTAAGGAACTAATATTAATTCTCTTACACACTTGGTAGATTTTAGATAGCGTAATCCCGCTGTGTTATTAGCTAGATCTGGTATTTTGATTGGAAACAGACCTGTCCTCTTATCATCTGAATGGGCAGACTGTTAAATAGGATCTTTTCAATATATAAGTGATAAACATAATTTTGAACAGAACGACTTACTCGCCAATTCATTACACATGAGGAGAGGAGAAGCGTTGTTTGTCCTTCTAGTAAGTATTTTTAAAATTTTTAGACATTTTAGGATATAAAACTTTTCTTTTAAATCATACTTTGTACCTATTGAAAAGTAACTAGTCATTAGCTTGTTTTTTTTAACTTTGTTACCTTGACGCACTTTGCTACGTTGAATTGTTTTTGCAGCACGTCTTGAGTTGAAGGTGGATTATGTCCCCGCCTCTTGACCTCTACTGGCTGGACTCTGTCCTTCTTTCAAATGCCTGAGGTACATTTCAGTCAATAGTGACTCTATTTTTTTGATAGATGCTAATCTTTCTCTATTATAAATTTAATTTTTGAGGCTGTGCATCTTAAATGTACAGGACCGCGCTTGGTCGGGTTTGAGCGTCCAGGATTAAGCGGTCGAAACGCGATCGTCCTGACCAAGTTCCTGTTGATGACCTCATTAAAAATAGTCAAATAATTTGTATGCATATTTTGTACAATTCTATTTCACGTTTTAGCTTAAGGAACTAATATTAATTCTCTTACACACTTGGTAGATTTTAGATAGCGTAATCCCGCTGTGTTATTAGCTAGATCTGGTATTTTGATTGGAAACAGACCTGTCCTCTTATCATCTGAATGGGCAGACTGTTAAATAGGATCTTTTCAATATATAAGTGATAAACATAATTTTGAACAGAACGACTTACTCGCCAATTCATTACACATGAGGAGAGGAGAAGCGTTGTTTGTCCTTCTAGTAAGTATTTTTAAAATTTTTAGACATTTTAGGATATAAAACTTTTCTTTTAAATCATACTTTGTACCTATTGAAAATTAACTAGTCATTAGCTTGTTTTTTTTACTTTTGTACGCACTTTGCTACGTTGAATTGTTTTTGCAGCACGTCTTGAGTTGAAGGTGGATTATGTCCCCCGCCTTGACCTCTACTGGCTGGACTCTGTCCTTCTTTCAAATGCCTGAGGTACATTTCAGTCAATAGTGACTCTAATTTTTTTTGATGGATGCTAATCTTTCTCTATTATAAATTTAATTTTTGAGGCTGTGCATCTTAAATGTACAGGACCGCGCTTGGTCGGGTTTGAGCGTCCAGGATTAAGCGGTCGAAACGCGATCGTCCTGACCAAGTTCCTGTTGATGACCTCATTAAAAATAGTCAAATAATTTGTATGCATATTTTGTACAATTCTATTTCACGTTTTAGCTTAAGGAACTAATATTAATTCTCTTACACACTTGGTAGATTTTAGATAGCGTAATCCCGCTGTGTTATTAGCTAGATCTGGTATTTTGATTGGAAACAGACCTGTCCTCTTATCATCTGAATGGGCAGACTGTTAAATAGGATCTTTTCAATATATAAGTGATAAACATAATTTTGAACAGAACGACTTACTCGCCAATTCATTACACATGAGGAGAGGAGAAGCGTTGTTTGTCCTTCTAGTAAGTATTTTTAAAATTTTTAGACATTTTAGGATATAAAACTTTTCTTTTAAATCATACTTTGTACCTATTGAAAAGTAACTAGTCATTAGCTTGTTTTTTTTAACTTTGTTACCTTGACGCACTTTGCTACGTTGAATTGTTTTTGCAGCACGTCTTGAGTTGAAGGTGGATTATGTCCCCGCCTCTTGACCTCTACTGGCTGGACTCTGTCCTTCTTTCAAATGCCTGAGGTACATTTCAGTCAATAGTGACTCTATTTTTTTTGATAGATGCTAATCTTTCTCTATTATAAATTTAATTTTTGAGGCTGTGCATCTTAAATGTACAGGACCGCGCTTGGTCGGGTTTGAGCGTCCAGGATTAAGCGGTCGAAACGCGATCGTCCTGACCAAGTTCCTGTTGATGACCTCATTAAAAATAGTCAAATAATTTGTATGCATATTTTGTACAATTCTATTTCACGTTTTAGCTTAAGGAACTAATATTAATTCTCTTACACACTTGGTAGATTTTAGATAGCGTAATCCCGCTGTGTTATTAGCTAGATCTGGTATTTTGATTGGAAACAGACCTGTCCTCTTATCATCTGAATGGGCAGACTGTTAAATAGGATCTTTTCAATATATAAGTGATAAACATAATTTTGAACAGAACGACTTACTCGCCAATTCATTACACATGAGGAGAGGAGAAGCGTTGTTTGTCCTTCTAGTAAGTATTTTTAAAATTTTTAGACATTTTAGGATATAAAACTTTTCTTTTAAATCATACTTTGTACCTATTGAAAATTAACTAGTCATTAGCTTGTTTTTTTTAACTTTGTTACCTTGACGCACTTTGCTACGTTGAATTGTTTTTGCAGCACGTCTTGAGTTGAAGGTGGATTATGTCCCCGCCTCTTGACCTCTACTGGCTGGACTCTGTCCTTCTTTCAAATGCCTGAGGTACATTTCAGTCAATAGTGACTCTATTTTTTTGATAGATGCTAATCTTTCTCTATTATAAATTTAATTTTTGAGGCTGTGCATCTTAAATGTACAGGACCGCGCTTGGTCGGGTTTGAGCGTCCAGGATTAAGCGGTCGAAACGCGATCGTCCTGACCAAGTTCCTGTTGATGACCTCATTAAAAATAGTCAAATAATTTGTATGCATATTTTGTACAATTCTATTTCACGTTTTAGCTTAAGGAACTAATATTAATTCTCTTACACACTTGGTAGATTTTAGATAGCGTAATCCCGCTGTGTTATTAGCTAGATCTGGTATTTTGATTGGAAACAGACCTGTCCTCTTATCATCTGAATGGGCAGACTGTTAAATAGGATCTTTTCAATATATAAGTGATAAACATAATTTTGAACAGAACGACTTACTCGCCAATTCATTACACATGAGGAGAGGAGAAGCGTTGTTTGTCCTTCTAGTAAGTATTTTTAAAATTTTTAGACATTTTAGGATATAAAACTTTTCTTTTAAATCATACTTTGTACCTATTGAAAAGTAACTAGTCATTAGCTTGTTTTTTTTAACTTTGTTACCTTGACGCACTTTGCTACGTTGAATTGTTTTTGCAGCACGTCTTGAGTTGAAGGTGGATTATGTCCCCGCCTCTTGACCTCTACTGGCTGGACTCTGTCCTTCTTTCAAATGCCTGAGGTACATTTCAGTCAATAGTGACTCTATTTTTTTTGATAGATGCTAATCTTTCTCTATTATAAATTTAATTTTTGAGGCTGTGCATCTTAAATGTACAGGACCGCGCTTGGTCGGGTTTGAGCGTCCAGGATTAAGCGGTCGAAACGCGATCGTCCTGACCAAGTTCCTGTTGATGACCTCATTAAAAATAGTCAAATAATTTGTATGCATATTTTGTACAATTCTATTTCACGTTTTAGCTTAAGGAACTAATATTAATTCTCTTACACACTTGGTAGATTTTAGATAGCGTAATCCCGCTGTGTTATTAGCTAGATCTGGTATTTTGATTGGAAACAGACCTGTCCTCTTATCATCTGAATGGGCAGACTGTTAAATAGGATCTTTTCAATATATAAGTGATAAACATAATTTTGAACAGAACGACTTACTCGCCAATTCATTACACATGAGGAGAGGAGAAGCGTTGTTTGTCCTTCTAGTAAGTATTTTTAAAATTTTTAGACATTTTAGGATATAAAACTTTTCTTTTAAATCATACTTTGTACCTATTGAAAAGTAACTAGTCATTAGCTTGTTTTTTTTAACTTTGTTACCTTGACGCACTTTGCTACGTTGAATTGTTTTTGCAGCACGTCTTGAGTTGAAGGTGGATTATGTCCCCGCCTCTTGACCTCTACTGGCTGGACTCTGTCCTTCTTTCAAATGCCTGAGGTACATTTCAGTCAATAGTGACTCTATTTTTTTTGATAGATGCTAATCTTTCTCTATTATAAATTTAATTTTTGAGGCTGTGCATCTTAAATGTACAGGACCGCGCTTGGTCGGGTTTGAGCGTCCAGGATTAAGCGGTCGAAACGCGATCGTCCTGACCAAGTTCCTGTTGATGACCTCATTAAAAATAGTCAAATAATTTGTATGCATATTTTGTACAATTCTATTTCACGTTTTAGCTTAAGGAACTAATATTAATTCTCTTACACACTTGGTAGATTTTAGATAGCGTAATCCCGCTGTGTTATTAGCTAGATCTGGTATTTTGATTGGAAACAGACCTGTCCTCTTATCATCTGAATGGGCAGACTGTTAAATAGGATCTTTTCAATATATAAGTGATAAACATAATTTTGAACAGAACGACTTACTCGCCAATTCATTACACATGAGGAGAGGAGAAGCGTTGTTTGTCCTTCTAGTAAGTATTTTTAAAATTTTTAGACATTTTAGGATATAAAACTTTTCTTTTAAATCATACTTTGTACCTATTGAAAATTAACTAGTCATTAGCTTGTTTTTTTTAACTTTGTTACCTTGACGCACTTTGCTACGTTGAATTGTTTTTGCAGCACGTCTTGAGTTGAAGGTGGATTATGTCCCCGCCTCTTGACCTCTACTGGCTGGACTCTGTCCTTCTTTCAAATGCCTGAGGTACATTTCAGTCAATAGTGACTCTATTTTTTTGATAGATGCTAATCTTTCTCTATTATAAATTTAATTTTTGAGGCTGTGCATCTTAAATGTACAGGACCGCGCTTGGTCGGGTTTGAGCGTCCAGGATTAAGCGGTCGAAACGCGATCGTCCTGACCAAGTTCCTGTTGATGACCTCATTAAAAATAGTCAAATAATTTGTATGCATATTTTGTACAATTCTATTTCACGTTTTAGCTTAAGGAACTAATATTAATTCTCTTACACACTTGGTAGATTTTAGATAGCGTAATCCCGCTGTGTTATTAGCTAGATCTGGTATTTTGATTGGAAACAGACCTGTCCTCTTATCATCTGAATGGGCAGACTGTTAAATAGGATCTTTTCAATATATAAGTGATAAACATAATTTTGAACAGAACGACTTACTCGCCAATTCATTACACATGAGGAGAGGAGAAGCGTTGTTTGTCCTTCTAGTAAGTATTTTTAAAATTTTTAGACATTTTAGGATATAAAACTTTTCTTTTAAATCATACTTTGTACCTATTAAAAATTAACTAGTCATTAGCTTGTTTTTTTAAACTTTGTTACCTTGACGCACTTTGCTACGTTGAATTGTTTTTGCAGCACGTCTTGAGTTGAAGGTGGATTATGTCCCCGCCTCTTGACCTCTACTGGCTGGACTCTGTCCTTCTTTCAAATGCCTGAGGTACATTTCAGTCAATAGTGACTCTATTTTTTTGATAGATGCTAATCTTTCTCTATTATAAATTTAATTTTTGAGGCTGTGCATCTTAAATGTACAGGACCGCGCTTGGTCGGGTTTGAGCGTCCAGGATTAAGCGGTCGAAACGCGATCGTCCTGACCAAGTTCCTGTTGATGACCTCATTAAAAATAGTCAAATAATTTGTATGCATATTTTGTACAATTCTATTTCACGTTTTAGCTTAAGGAACTAATATTAATTCTCTTACACACTTGGTAGATTTTAGATAGCGTAATCCCGCTGTGTTATTAGCTAGATCTGGTATTTTGATTGGAAACAGACCTGTCCTCTTATCATCTGAATGGGCAGACTGTTAAATAGGATCTTTTCAATATATAAGTGATAAACATAATTTTGAACAGAACGACTTACTCGCCAATTCATTACACATGAGGAGAGGAGAAGCGTTGTTTGTCCTTCTAGTAAGTATTTTTAAAATTTTTAGACATTTTAGGATATAAAACTTTTCTTTTAAATCATACTTTGTACCTATTGAAAATTAACTAGTCATTAGCTTGTTTTTTTAACTTTGTTACCTTGACGCACTTTGCTACGTTGAATTGTTTTTGCAGCACGTCTTGAGTTGAAGGTGGATTATGTCCCCGCCTCTTGACCTCTACTGGCTGGACTCTGTCCTTCTTTCAAATGCCTGAGGTACATTTCAGTCAATAGTGACTCTATTTTTTTTGATAGATGCTAATCTTTCTCTATTATAAATTTAATTTTTGAGGCTGTGCATCTTAAATGTACAGGACCGCGCTTGGTCGGGTTTGAGCGTCCAGGATTAAGCGGTCGAAACGCGATCGTCCTGACCAAGTTCCTGTTGATGACCTCATTAAAAATAGTCAAATAATTTGTATGCATATTTTGTACAATTCTATTTCACGTTTTAGCTTAAGGAACTAATATTAATTCTCTTACACACTTGGTAGATTTTAGATAGCGTAATCCCGCTGTGTTATTAGCTAGATCTGGTATTTTGATTGGAAACAGACCTGTCCTCTTATCATCTGAATGGGCAGACTGTTAAATAGGATCTTTTCAATATATAAGTGATAAACATAATTTTGAACAGAACGACTTACTCGCCAATTCATTACACATGAGGAGAGGAGAAGCGTTGTTTGTCCTTCTAGTAAGTATTTTTAAAATTTTTAGACATTTTAGGATATAAAACTTTTCTTTTAAATCATACTTTGTACCTATTGAAAAGTAACTAGTCATTAGCTTGTTTTTTTTAACTTTGTTACCTTGACGCACTTTGCTACGTTGAATTGTTTTTGCAGCACGTCTTGAGTTGAAGGTGGATTATGTCCCCGCCTCTTGACCTCTACTGGCTGGACTCTGTCCTTCTTTCAAATGCCTGAGGTACATTTCAGTCAATAGTGACTCTATTTTTTTGATAGATGCTAATCTTTCTCTATTATAAATTTAATTTTTGAGGCTGTGCATCTTAAATGTACAGGACCGCGCTTGGTCGGGTTTGAGCGTCCAGGATTAAGCGGTCGAAACGCGATCGTCCTGACCAAGTTCCTGTTGATGACCTCATTAAAAATAGTCAAATAATTTGTATGCATATTTTGTACAATTCTATTTCACGTTTTAGCTTAAGGAACTAATATTAATTCTCTTACACACTTGGTAGATTTTAGATAGCGTAATCCCGCTGTGTTATTAGCTAGATCTGGTATTTTGATTGGAAACAGACCTGTCCTCTTATCATCTGAATGGGCAGACTGTTAAATAGGATCTTTTCAATATATAAGTGATAAACATAATTTTGAACAGAACGACTTACTCGCCAATTCATTACACATGAGGAGAGGAGAAGCGTTGTTTGTCCTTCTAGTAAGTATTTTTAAAATTTTTAGACATTTTAGGATATAAAACTTTTCTTTTAAATCATACTTTGTACCTATTGAAAAGTAACTAGTCATTAGCTTGTTTTTTTTAACTTTGTTACCTTGACGCACTTTGCTACGTTGAATTGTTTTTGCAGCACGTCTTGAGTTGAAGGTGGATTATGTCCCCGCCTCTTGACCTCTACTGGCTGGACTCTGTCCTTCTTTCAAATGCCTGAGGTACATTTCAGTCAATAGTGACTCTATTTTTTTTGATAGATGCTAATCTTTCTCTATTATAAATTTAATTTTTGAGGCTGTGCATCTTAAATGTACAGGACCGCGCTTGGTCGGGTTTGAGCGTCCAGGATTAAGCGGTCGAAACGCGATCGTCCTGACCAAGTTCCTGTTGATGACCTCATTAAAAATAGTCAAATAATTTGTATGCATATTTTGTACAATTCTATTTCACGTTTTAGCTTAAGGAACTAATATTAATTCTCTTACACATTTGGTAGATTTTAGATAGCGTAATCCCGCTGTGTTATTAGCTAGATCTGGTATTTTGATTGGAAACAGACCTGTCCTCTTATCATCTGAATGGGCAGACTGTTAAATAGGATCTTTTCAATATATAAGTGATAAACATAATTTTGAACAGAACGACTTACTCGCCAATTCATTACACATGAGGAGAGGAGAAGCGTTGTCTGTCCTTCTAGTAAGTATTTTTAAAATTTTTAGACATTTTAGGATATAAAACTTTTCTTTTAAATCATACTTTGTACCTATTGAAAATTAACTAGTCATTAGCTTGTTTTTTTAACTTTGTTACCTTGACGCACTTTGCTACGTTGAATTGTTTTTGCAGCACGTCTTGAGTTGAAGGTGGATTATGTCCCCGCCTCTTGACCTCTACTGGCTGGACTCTGTCCTTCTTTCAAATGCCTGAGGTACATTTCAGTCAATAGTGACTCTATTTTTTTGATAGATGCTAATCTTTCTCTATTATAAATTTAATTTTTGAGGCTGTGCATCTTAAATGTACAGGACCGCGCTTGGTCGGGTTTGAGCGTCCAGGATTAAGCGGTCGAAACGCGATCGTCCTGACCAAGTTCCTGTTGATGACCTCATTAAAAATAGTCAAATAATTTGTATGCATATTTTGTACAATTCTATTTCACGTTTTAGCTTAAGGAACTAATATTAATTCTCTTACACACTTGGTAGATTTTAGATAGCGTAATCCCGCTGTGTTATTAGCTAGATCTGGTATTTTGATTGGAAACAGACCTGTCCTCTTATCATCTGAATGGGCAGACTGTTAAATAGGATCTTTTCAATATATAAGTGATAAACATAATTTTGAACAGAACGACTTACTCGCCAATTCATTACACATGAGGAGAGGAGAAGCGTTGTTTGTCCTTCTAGTAAGTATTTTTAAAATTTTTAGACATTTTAGGATATAAAACTTTTCTTTTAAATCATACTTTGTACCTATTGAAAAGTAACTAGTCATTAGCTTGTTTTTTTTAACTTTGTTACCTTGACGCACTTTGCTACGTTGAATTGTTTTTGCAGCACGTCTTGAGTTGAAGGTGGATTATGTCCCCGCCTCTTGACCTCTACTGGCTGGACTCTGTCCTTCTTTCAAATGCCTGAGGTACATTTCAGTCAATAGTGACTCTATTTTTTTTGATAGATGCTAATCTTTCTCTATTATAAATTTAATTTTTGAGGCTGTGCATCTTAAATGTACAGGACCGCGCTTGGTCGGGTTTGAGCGTCCAGGATTAAGCGGTCGAAACGCGATCGTCCTGACCAAGTTCCTGTTGATGACCTCATTAAAAATAGTCAAATAATTTGTATGCATATTTTGTACAATTCTATTTCACGTTTTAGCTTAAGGAACTAATATTAATTCTCTTACACACTTGGTAGATTTTAGATAGCGTAATCCCGCTGTGTTATTAGCTAGATCTGGTATTTTGATTGGAAACAGACCTGTCCTCTTATCATCTGAATGGGCAGACTGTTAAATAGGATCTTTTCAATATATAAGTGATAAACATAATTTTGAACAGAACGACTTACTCGCCAATTCATTACACATGAGGAGAGGAGAAGCGTTGTTTGTCCTTCTAGTAAGTATTTTTAAAATTTTTAGACATTTTAGGATATAAAACTTTTCTTTTAAATCATACTTTGTACCTATTGAAAAGTAACTAGTCATTAGCTTGTTTTTTTTAACTTTGTTACCTTGACGCACTTTGCTACGTTGAATTGTTTTTGCAGCACGTCTTGAGTTGAAGGTGGATTATGTCCCCGCCTCTTGACCTCTACTGGCTGGACTCTGTCCTTCTTTCAAATGCCTGAGGTACATTTCAGTCAATAGTGACTCTATTTTTTTGATAGATGCTAATCTTTCTCTATTATAAATTTAATTTTTGAGGCTGTGCATCTTAAATGTACAGGACCGCGCTTGGTCGGGTTTGAGCGTCCAGGATTAAGCGGTCGAAACGCGATCGTCCTGACCAAGTTCCTGTTGATGACCTCATTAAAAATAGTCAAATAATTTGTATGCATATTTTGTACAATTCTATTTCACGTTTTAGCTTAAGGAACTAATATTAATTCTCTTACACACTTGGTAGATTTTAGATAGCGTAATCCCGCTGTGTTATTAGCTAGATCTGGTATTTTGATTGGAAACAGACCTGTCCTCTTATCATCTGAATGGGCAGACTGTTAAATAGGATCTTTTCAATATATAAGTGATAAACATAATTTTGAACAGAACGACTTACTCGCCAATTCATTACACATGAGGAGAGGAGAAGCGTTGTTTGTCCTTCTAGTAAGTATTTTTAAAATTTTTAGACATTTTAGGATATAAAACTTTTCTTTTAAATCATACTTTGTACCTATTGAAAAGTAACTAGTCATTAGCTTGTTTTTTTTAACTTTGTTACCTTGACGCACTTTGCTACGTTGAATTGTTTTTGCAGCACGTCTTGAGTTGAAGGTGGATTATGTCCCCGCCTCTTGACCTCTACTGGCTGGACTCTGTCCTTCTTTCAAATGCCTGAGGTACATTTCAGTCAATAGTGACTCTATTTTTTTTGATAGATGCTAATCTTTCTCTATTATAAATTTAATTTTTGAGGCTGTGCATCTTAAATGTACAGGACCGCGCTTGGTCGGGTTTGAGCGTCCAGGATTAAGCGGTCGAAACGCGATCGTCCTGACCAAGTTCCTGTTGATGACCTCATTAAAAATAGTCAAATAATTTGTATGCATATTTTGTACAATTCTATTTCACGTTTTAGCTTAAGGAACTAATATTAATTCTCTTACACACTTGGTAGATTTTAGATAGCGTAATCCCGCTGTGTTATTAGCTAGATCTGGTATTTTGATTGGAAACAGACCTGTCCTCTTATCATCTGAATGGGCAGACTGTTAAATAGGATCTTTTCAATATATAAGTGATAAACATAATTTTGAACAGAACGACTTACTCGCCAATTCATTACACATGAGGAGAGGAGAAGCGTTGTTTGTCCTTCTAGTAAGTATTTTTAAAATTTTTAGACATTTTAGGATATAAAACTTTTCTTTTAAATCATACTTTGTACCTATTGAAAATTAACTAGTCATTAGCTTGTTTTTTTTAACTTTGTTACCTTGACGCACTTTGCTACGTTGAATTGTTTTTGCAGCACGTCTTGAGTTGAAGGTGGATTATGTCCCCGCCTCTTGACCTCTACTGGCTGGACTCTGTCCTTCTTTCAAATGCCTGAGGTACATTTCAGTCAATAGTGACTCTATTTTTTTTGATAGATGCTAATCTTTCTCTATTATAAATTTAATTTTTGAGGCTGTGCATCTTAAATGTACAGGACCGCGCTTGGTCGGGTTTGAGCGTCCAGGATTAAGCGGTCGAAACGCGATCGTCCTGACCAAGTTCCTGTTGATGACCTCATTAAAAATAGTCAAATAATTTGTATGCATATTTTGTACAATTCTATTTCACGTTTTAGCTTAAGGAACTAATATTAATTCTCTTACACACTTGGTAGATTTTAGATAGCGTAATCCCGCTGTGTTATTAGCTAGATCTGGTATTTTGATTGGAAACAGACCTGTCCTCTTATCATCTGAATGGGCAGACTGTTAAATAGGATCTTTTCAATATATAAGTGATAAACATAATTTTGAACAGAACGACTTACTCGCCAATTCATTACACATGAGGAGAGGAGAAGCGTTGTTTGTCCTTCTAGTAAGTATTTTTAAAATTTTTAGACATTTTAGGATATAAAACTTTTCTTTTAAATCATACTTTGTACCTATTGAAAATTAACTAGTCATTAGCTTGTTTTTTTTAACTTTGTTACCTTGACGCACTTTGCTACGTTGAATTGTTTTTGCAGCACGTCTTGAGTTGAAGGTGGATTATGTCCCCGCCTCTTGACCTCTACTGGCTGGACTCTGTCCTTCTTTCAAATGCCTGAGGTACATTTCAGTCAATAGTGACTCTATTTTTTTTGATAGATGCTAATCTTTCTCTATTATAAATTTAATTTTTGAGGCTGTGCATCTTAAATGTACAGGACCGCGCTTGGTCGGGTTTGAGCGTCCAGGATTAAGCGGTCGAAACGCGATCGTCCTGACCAAGTTCCTGTTGATGACCTCATTAAAAATAGTCAAATAATTTGTATGCATATTTTGTACAATTCTATTTCACGTTTTAGCTTAAGGAACTAATATTAATTCTCTTACACACTTGGTAGATTTTAGATAGCGTAATCCCGCTGTGTTATTAGCTAGATCTGGTATTTTGATTGGAAACAGACCTGTCCTCTTATCATCTGAATGGGCAGACTGTTAAATAGGATCTTTTCAATATATAAGTGATAAACATAATTTTGAACAGAACGACTTACTCGCCAATTCATTACACATGAGGAGAGGAGAAGCGTTGTTTGTCCTTCTAGTAAGTATTTTTAAAATTTTTAGACATTTTAGGATATAAAAATTTTCTTTTAAATCATACTTTGTACCTATTGAAAATTAACTAGTCATTAGCTTGTTTTTTTAACTTTGTTACCTTGACGCACTTTGCTACGTTGAATAGACTTTATTGAGAAGAAATGTGCACATAGACTCTGCATTTTGAGAAGAATTAAGTCTGTTACAAATGAGGAGGAATATCTGACTGCGTACAATGCTTTAATACGAAGCTTGATTGAGTATGCCTGGCCCGCCTTCATTGGAATTTCTTCGAATGACTCATGACGTCTTCAAGCTATTCAGATCAGGTGCATCAAGATTAAAGGCTCTTTATCTGCTGAAGATCTTGCATCACGAAGAAGTATTATGGCAAGAAGACTATTTGATTAAGCAAGATACAGTGAGATCACGTTTGGATCCTGTTTCTATTCCAGTTTGACGATTGTCAGGTTGTTTCTGCAGGACTACCAGGCGCCGCAATTCATTTTTGCCGCACATGATCATTGCTCAATCTGCAACTTTCTTCCAATTATTAACTTCACCAGTTTCTTTTGAATTTTATATGACACGTATACCTTTTGATTTCACATTTTTGATTGAATAAACGTATCTCTCTCTCTCTTTCTCAGAATTCATTCGAGAAATTTCATTATGTTTACATTGGCGCAAGAAGAAAAGTCCGATTTTAGTCATGTAGTACAACCGGCATAAATAGCAGCAAAACTTCATAAAAGGTTGGCATAAAAATGTAGTGCAGCTGCCGGCTTGCAGCTTGTATAATTTATCAAAATCTACTGCTTTGAAATCTGAAAGCAACTATTAGTTTTAGAGAGATACATTTGCATATTAACTATATATTGCACTTCCATTGAAAAGTGATCAGAACAGTCAAAGCACATCAAATATCAACAATTGGTTCACTCTCATTGACGATGCGTTGCGATAAGTCTAGAATGTTTCAGATGTAGTTTTGTCTGATCTATTTTTGTCTCCGATAAGCTTTAAGGTCAAACAATGAGACGTTATTGATGAATAGACCAAATCTCAATGGCTTCTGAATATGCGAATCCGCCATTGTTCATCCAGCTCTATTCAACCTGTCTGTTCAACCCCTCTATTCCTACTGTGATTTCCGCTGCTTACGTAGAATACATCATGCTGCCGAACCATCATAACATTATTCGATAATTCTATTAGTGTTTCTTGGGAAAGAATTCTCTACTCTTCAACATTCCAAGAATAATTTTGTCCTATTCTTGTGGTTGCTCGTGGCGCGGCAGACAATACAGTTGTGGGTATTTATTTCGACTCATTGTATCCTACGCAGGGGGTATCAAAAATTAATTGCAATTATTGGTCGACACCAATCAATTAATTGCAATTATTTATCATTAGATGGCTTGTTAACCATGGAAATGAATAGACCAACATGTACAGACATTAGGCATTAAGTACAACGTTGATAACGTAGCGTGCATATACACAATGTTATACTTACGTCAAAAGATAGCTCCTGTTTTAGGCCATTTGAAAATTATACAAGTAGTACATTTAAATAAGAAATATTTAAGAATATACTGCATGTTGTAGGGTGAAGACAATTACTTACCGCACCATACCAAAGCTCCATAGTGCGGAAGGTAATAAATTTTAGATTATACTTGGGCCTATAGAACGTCATTAAATACCTACGTGTAAACGATGTCATATCATGCTTTTATTCATATTAACTTAAAGAATTGGACGTATTAGGAAATCATGTACAAAATTGATCTTTAATAGCATTCTAATTAGCTAAATCTCATCCTGTCAAGACCCGTAATTAAGAGCATCACAGAAAACAACTTGCAACAATTATAGTTCATCTTAATTCTGAGAAACACCAAAATCTCGGAAAGCAAAGATCGACTAACATTTTGTACGATAAGCGCTGAAAAGTCAATACCCAAAAGAAAGCTCATCTATAAATCTTATCTGATATTAACAAATATATCCAAACAAAACACAAAAAATAAAGCAATCATAGCAAAATTAATTACTGCGATAAGAACTAAAGCTGTCATACGGATCTGTAGAAATACAAACAGTCTTGTTAAGAATAATGTAAATGATATAATGTCACTCTTCATCAAGGTTTTTAAGATGATCGATGTAAACTTAAACTCAGTCATTAAGGGCGTATTGTTTTCCCGACGTCATTGCAATCAGGATTTTGTTGGTTTGTGAAATAATATCGTGACACACGCACACACGTTTGCCAAATCCTTTCATAAACATCCAAATCCACGGTTCAGCTATGGATATTTGAGTGAGCAAACTAACGAATCTAATGACTTGAATTGTTTTGTAATATCAATTAATTGCAATTATCGGACGACGCCAATCAATTAATTGCAATTATCAGTTGACACCAATCAACCAATTGCAATGATTTTCTAGCATAAATCAATTAATTGCGATCAATTAATCGCAATGCAATCAATTTTTTAGACCCCCTGATCCTACATAACGCTCAACTTTACTGACAATTTAATCATAGAATATTTCATGCATTTTTTATTCTATTAGTGTTAGTCTACAGAGACGCAGAGACACAGAGGAAATAAGGTTGAAGGAACAACGATGTATCAGTCTGATAACTTTTCACATGAAGTTCAATGCGGAGAATCATTTTTTGCTTGTCATGCCACTTTACTTGAAGCATCTAACTACACTATAAGCAAGTATTCCTCATATTTTTTGTAACTAAAGTAGGTATGTCGATGAATCAGACGTCTATTAATAAAAAAAATAAAATTCTTCATAGTACATGAAGTGTAAAAGACCGGAATCCGAAAAGAATATCATGTTAATTGACTTATTCACCACTTAACACATCATTTTCACCATAGAGTACGGTAGGGATATATAGGTAGAGTGTCGATTCAAAAAAGTATCTGTATACAGTAAAGATTTTTGTGTGAAAAGATTCAGTTTCTTGTGGAGAGTACGTTCCCGTGTTCCAAAATATTATTTGATCAGTTCTAAAAAAGTCAAAATTTTGCCAATTTATATACTACCGAGATGACTCCTCTATATAAGTAGTATGCACCAAGTTGGACATCAAGCATCCTAGCTAAGCGGAAATTAAGCTGATTATCAAGGGAATTTCATAATCCGTTTTATAGTGGAAGTCTTCATGAAAAAGTCGAGATTCAATTTTGCTTTCTTGGATGACATTTCAAGTTTTATTTCAATTTTCATCGGCATGATTTTATGATTCACTAAATTCATGTTTAATTTCTTGAATCTGAATAGTGATGTGGACCCATTTACAACTTTTGACAACAAAATGACTTCATCACTATTTTTGACATCTTTCTGATCCTTTTCACCATGTGTCGCAACTTCCCGTGAATACTGATTCTTTAGCCTGCATCACACGAACCCCAGGGGAAACGCCCATGCTGACCTGAGTAGTCCCTTACTTGTCAATTCCGTCTGTTGTAAACAAGAATGCATAGGCTGCTTCTGTAGCTGCTATGTAAGCATCACGCATTTCCAGACTGCTCAGACGTACATAGATATTGACTTACGTGAGCTCCTTATTTTGTCATTCAACAAGTCGTGTCTTTATAAGAAAGCATTTCCATCGAGCACACATAGCTACAATCAATAACAATCAATAACTTCTTTTCTCATTCAGTTTGTTTGAATATGTTTTAATCTTCGAATTTCTACAACTCGGACACTAAAGCTTTCATTCTCTCTTTTCTATCAATATCGCTATTGAAATATATTCAAAGCTCACGAAAGGAACCACTGTTCTGACTTCTCCTGAGATTTGTGTGAGTTACGAAAAATCCAACTGAACAGTTTCATGCTCAAGCGTCAATCGAAACAACATGAAACCAGACATGAGCGAAAAAATGACTCTCAACTAGTGATTAATAGCTGGTCAAAGTTGCGAATTAACTGCATGCAGCAACAATCTGAAATCCAATTTATGGCATGCTCAGTGCCCATATTCCATTATTCTTTTGAGCCGATTGGCGCCGCGATTCCTCTCATTCAGCTTGGCCTAAAATATGTGATAGCAACTTAAGAAAAGTATGTCTTTGTCTTAACGTCAATAAATGTACTAACTAAATTTGCCAAATTTTTGTATGACACTTCAACAGGGGCAAGGGCAACACAGGATGACAAAACCCAGAGTCCCAGATTTCTGAAGTTATTATCACAATAAAGGTCTATGGCGGTTCTAAATTATAATGGCCTAAAATAGTGTCATTAGAATTCGGCAGAAAAGGCGTCCGGACTGAAATCATCGTAACGCTCAATCTAGTCTGAACATGACAGCACGCCTGTGAGGAAGTATTGATGTTAATTGAAGGTTAACTTTCATTCAAATCTGACCTTACACGATATCATAACAATGGACAATTGTGGCGATAGTATACGCTATAGGCCTATACCTTATTATTAGCATTAGTTTGCAACATATATCGGTGGGTAGCTCATTAGCAATTTCCTTTACCTGAACTGGTAATGTTGATGGAGTGTGTCGTAATAGTGTGGTGGACTAGTCTCTTCATAACTTATCAAGGACTTATCCTTGCGCCTTTTCTCAAATTGCAGTCTGCGCTGCGATAAACGTCTTAACGAAGCTTGATTTTATTTAATAGATGCTTATGATTGATGGAGAAAACACAAAATGTAGCTTAAGACTTTTTTAAGAAATGTTTTCAGCTGTCAGGCGACAAATATTTTTATTGATGCTGCTCATAAACTCCACTGTAATTGTAGTTCTAACTCTGCCAAAGTATCTGCTGATAATCTGCTGATGCTATCATTAAGTAGCATCCATAAATCTATCTGTTAATTCTTTCACTTCTTCAAATTCAATGTACGAATGATTTCTAGATTCTCCTTTAGAATAAGTAGAATAAGTAGCATCCATAAGTCTATCTGTTAATTCTTTCACTTCTTCAAATTCAATGTACGAATGATTTCTAGATTCTCCTTTAGAATAAGTAGTTATGCACTACTGTCTAATGTCAATGGAAGCAGTTTGTATGTTTTCTTAATCTTACAATCCTGTCTAATGATCCTTGCCACAGCAATCGCTCCTGATAATTCTATCCGGCCCATTTGGCGCCAGTGTAACGCTTTCGTTACAGCACTTTTCGGAATCTGCTGACTTCTCCAGTTTTCGACATATGATGCAATATCTTGATTGCCATGCATGATTTATCATATATTTTTAGGTAAACGATCGACAATTCAAAAATTAGCACTTAATGCTGCTTGCATTTTATTACGAAATTAGACAAAAACTGGGCATAACATCTGCTTATACAGTGTAGTGGAAGATACAGTGTATGAACGTCCACATGTAATGTACATACTGTGCATGTGATTTGCGTGATCTCATTATTCATAAAATGACGAAAATAGCAATCAATACTTCTTTTGATATTCATTCATGACTTGGCATTTCATTTTTTTGGCCGTAGCGTTTTAGTTACATTTGCGTAATCTGACATACAAATGTCAAATACAACAAAAATGTAAATAAAGCAAGCGATGGTAAGCACTGTCTTTTCAATTTTCTTCAAAACTAGTGCTTGTTGAGTTCTGAAAATGAACAATTTCATTGGAATGTTGTATTCTTAGTGTATTCTAAATATACGTATTGCGTGTTGCTATTTTTAGCCTATGGCTTTCCCGTCACTAAACCAACCGAAATCCATTCCTACAGTATTTTCATCAACATTAGACTTGTTAGCTCATGTACGATGCAAGTCAAAGAGAGACATTAAAATCTCAAACATCTTCTCTTGTAGCTTGACCACAAAGGTTGCAAGGGGCCAATTCGTTTGGGCATGGAATGCAAAAATGTCCTCAGACTTGAACAATTTCAATAAAAAGATTCCTCGGCAGCCGTAGACACTGCCTCTTGCCTTACAGTGACTCGTCAGGGGCACGAGATGGCCCAAACTAGTTCGAACAAAATATCCAGAAAATTTAAACTAGATTATATCAAACTGTGTCGATATAGCTAGTTCTTAACTATATGAAGACAATGCCTAAGCAGTTGCTAACTATGGATCAATTTCTGAAATATGCAGTTATGCCACCGATGACTATATATGACTGGTGCCACAATACTACCAGAAGCAAATGCTTCATCAGATATGAGACGATGATGTGTTGATGATGAATAAATAAACGACAGTTCAGAGGTTGGTGATGTCGCAGGGTAGAGTAAGATTCCAACAAAAGATGACTGGAATGATCATTTCAGTGAACAGAAGAAGCAGTCAACAAAATGGCAAAGATTCTCATCTTCGCAAATAGGACAAAAATTCTCTGAATGCATTTCAAGGCAAGAATCCTTATGAGATACTTTATACGCTTGCTGATAGTCTTGTCGAACTCTTTGTAGCAAAAACCAAAGACTACCCGGGACAAAAGGACTGTTCAGGCCTACATAATGCTGAAAGATTTCAATCACAAACTCAAATGCGTTTTTTCTTGATGTTCTTTCTTTGAGTGGATATTACGAATTACCGAGGCGTCTCCAACTATAATGCGACTTTGGAGTCGACATAGTAAGAGAATCAATTTCGCGACAGGAATTTTGAAATATAAAAACTTGTTTTCATTTCAACGTCAACGATAACGATTTCACAGCAAACAGCAACGACAAGTTGCATAAAGCAGGTCTTTGATTGAATTTGCTAATTCAGAGTCTCGACAAATAACTCTGGAATGTGATGAAAAGCTCTCCTGATAAAGCTATGACTCATTACTTCGGCAGAAATCGTTTGGAGAAATTCATAAGTTACATGAATTGAAATTGATCATTTGAAAAAACATGTTTTTGAACTGGTCATCACATAGAGTAGGTATATTAGGCAGAGTAGCAACTCATCATTTATGAAATCCCCAATGTGTATACAGTTTTGATTTAATTAAATGAACATGAGTCGAGACCAGGAACCACCTGTGAGGTATGCGAATTTTTAGACTTTGAAATGTGCACGAATTTGAGTGATCATGATAGCATTACAGAATAAAGAATAGTATTACACAAATCCTCCGTCATGACCATTTGGTTTGTTAAATCGATTAATTAATTAGTCGGTTAATTAATTTGGTCGATGGGTTGCCATTACTAAAGGCTCATCCTGATTATAATAAGATTATTTTCTTTAGCGTGATTCACAAGCAACCTGTCACTGAAAGAACAAGGCATCATAATCATAGAAACGGATCATAAATAACTTTAGAAGATGTAAATGGGTCCACTCATAGGATCTACGATTACTTCTCAGATGCAAGAAATGACGCCAATTGTGAATCATAAAATCATGCCGCTGAAAATTGAATTAAAAACATGACATACCAGGCATGAAGATCTCAACTTTTCCTTGAAGACTTGCATTATAATGTAGTTCATAAAATTTCCCTAGATCATCAGCCTAATTTCCGCTTAATTAAGATACTTGTTGGCAAATAGGCTATTCATTCCTTTTGATATCCAACTTGTTTCATACTTCTTATGAAGGGGCTTCATGAGGTAGTATATAAATTTGAAAAAAACATAAGCTTTTTAAAAAGTGCTCAAGTAGTTATTTGGACCACAGGAACGTAATCTCCGCAAAAATCGTGTATACAGACACTTTTTTAGTCGACACTCTACCAATATAAACTCACTCTAACACAAACAAGTGCTGTGAATTTTTACAAACCAGAGGAGTTTTACACGCTTCAACGCCTTTGCGACGGCATAGACTGCACAGGAGCAAGAGAAGATCGATGGGGTGGAGAAGAATAGGAGTACCCAATTTCTTAATCAATTCAAATGACTTATTGCAGACCGTTATAGATAAGGCTGTTTATATGTCCATTTATCCATACAAATGCATCTATGTAATTATTAAATGAATAGCAGCAATAAGCTTTAAGCACTACTTATGATAGCTTTATAAGCACCGCAATACTGTAATACCGCCTGTACTGTCGCGCGAAAGTTTGCGCAATCATCTTCCTTTTTCTTGCGACAAGAACGCTGCATCAAATGAAGCAGCTAGATAGTGTCCATTCATAATTGACCGAGCGACTACAGCGTACGGTGCTATCAGTGCCTTTCACTTGTGTTTCTCGAAAGAAAATACTTTTTTGAAGCTTCACGCTCAACGTTCATGGCGCTGCGATATTTGAAGTCACAATGGGCACTTCGCAAGGGTGACACGCTCGATAAAGCAGCAGACATTGATCGGAAACCGTCTTACAAGTTGTAAAGCACAGCTTCAAGAAACATTGACCAATTAGAGTGCGCTATTGCGGAAGACGGTGCTACGACGTGTACGACGCTCAACCTATTGGAAACCAGCCTTTATGCTGCAGATAGTGGATCCCAGGGCACTAAATAAACAGATTATCGTACCTCACAGCATATTTGATGCATTCATTCATTCATTTGGATGCAGCTGCTGTTGTTTTTCTTCACGATGTATTACATTACTTTGTTTGTATTTTCAAAAATCTCTTTCGAGCAGTATTCGGCGCTTCTAAACTGTCTCAATGTAATAAAGCATGCTCTCAACATGTCTCAAGACGCTTTCACGCGACAACTGATCAAAACCTATCGACACCCCATTATTTACATAAAGAGGATGAAAATGCACGTTAGGAACTTTCGAAACCTTTCCAGAAGCCGATACGAAAAACCGCTTAACCACGGAAAATACTTCATAATCAGTGGTTTCCTTTTAGAAAGAGACTCTTTGTCTGCTCTTATAATATATAGCAAAGTTTCATGGCTATAGTGCAATGTTAGAAAAAAGTTTAAATGCGAGGAAAATAGCCGGGAAATTTATAATAGACCAATCATTAAACGATGCAAATTTTTAATCTATAGGCTCCTTCAAAATTGAATGCATTTGAATGTATTTGACCATGAAAGTGACCAGTGTTTCATATTGCTAAACAAATTATTGAGCACACTGCAGCAAAGCAATTTGTTATGATGTTATGAGCCTGTGAATTTGTTATTAGTTGTGAAATTAACATTTGTAGGATATTCAAATGCGGGCAGTGAATAATGTCTCAATTTGTGGATAATGTCAAAGCCATAGAAATCCGAAACTCTATAGAAACTAAGGACTAAAACGCGCATTGATATTGAAAGCAGTATCTCCTTCTGGACAGCGGTACCTCGATGGCGCCTTCCATTGACCGACAATCAATGTAGTTAGTAAATATTCGCTGTCATTATCATTTCTCTTAAAATGCACAAGCGCAATCATATTAAGCGCAATCAAAATAGCTTGAAGCATAATTTGACTTTTTAAGATCTAGCAACATTGATCTAGATCGGTGCCTAAATGATACCTAAGTGCTAGCGGCGTTAACTTGAGCACTTTGACAAGACAGAAAGACAAGACAGAACATCTTCAGAAGAAGCATCATGGCACAAACATCAATAAAGTTAGTGCGTAGGCACAGTATATGACGAATGCCATGTCTCAGCAATATCAATAATTAACTATATTGAGAATTATGGGCGCTGATCAGCTGCTGAAAGCTAGGAACCCTCGAAACCATGCAACAATTCTCACGTTTGCCGTGGGTATGGTGATTCTGTGGGTATACCCACGGGCATGGGTGTTGAGGCCGTCCCCACAGTTCCCTTAGAGCTGTTATGGGGATTATCATGATTTTGACATTCGCTAGAAGCAATCAGAACTGACATTTTATCACACAATAAATTCTGATTTTGTCAATTATCAGACAGCTTGCCATCTTCCCACGTATAGTCTATGCGATATCTATGCTGATATATATATATATATATATATATATATATATATATATATATATATATATATATATATATATATGTAAAAAAAATTTCAGTCTCAGCAATTGGTTCGATATATTGAAATAATTGAAGTGAAAACACATGGAATGCACAAGCGCTTTCTATATTCTTCAGGTGCAAAGTGAAACAAAAAGCAAGATCATCATAATTTCAAATATACATTCATCATAGATATGGATGTTGCAAGGTAATTTATATAGTAGGACATGCACATGCATAGTAAATAGAAAAATAACTTTGTTATAGTTTATTATGCTAAAATACATCAACGATATCTAATTTATGTATTAGATTGAAACATATATTTAAGTATAGAAGAACTTATATGCGAACAAATATAAAATGCATCTCATATTAAAAGTGAATGAATTCATAAGAAATTCCTCCTGCCATCCCCGCCATGTTAAAAGAGCGATCCCCTACAACCTTGCGAGACGTATATGCATGATCTGTAGTGATGATGTCAATCGAAGGAACCGCCTGGACGAATTAAGGCAATTCTTATTACAACAGGGCTATCCTCACTCATTAATTGATAATAGCATTTCAAAATTTTTAAAGATTGACCGTTCATCACTTTTTCTTACAAGTGACAAGAAAAATAATATTGATTCTGTCATACCTTTTGTACACACATACAACCCTAGAAACGTGAACATTTTACCAGCTATTTCTCATGTGAATTCAATATTGAAAAATGACGATAAAACTAAAGAAATTTTTGGAGACTGTACTTTTATTAATAGTAAACGACAACCACGAAATTTGAAAAGAATTCTTTGTAAATCCACATTTGAAAGTGATCAAGTACATAAAGTAAATAAATGCAATGACTTGAGATGTGGTACTTGTAACATCCTACAAGAGGGATCTTCTTATACATTTGATGGACACATTTTTCATGTAAATTGTAATATGAGTTGTGATACCAGTAATGTTGTATATGTCATCACCTGCCCCGGTTGTCAAAATTATTATATCGGAGAAACTGGGACATCCTTAAGAACCAGAGTAAGGGTTCACAAACAACAAATTTTGAATGCCAATTATAGACAAATTAAATTAAGTGAACATCTGGAAACGTGTGGTAGGGGCAACATGTCAATCTTTCCTTTTTACAAGCTTTTTTCTGAAAACAAAATTGAAAAATAAATGTAAAGAAAAATATTTTATCGATCGCTTTCATCCAAAATTAAATTCATGAATCACTTTTATACGTTTCTTATGAATTCATTCACTTTTAATATGAGATGCATTTTATATTTGTTCGCATATAAGTTCTATACTTAAATATATGTTTCAATCTAATACA
The DNA here is from genome assembly GCA_907163375.1 of Prostheceraeus crozeri. Classification (NCBI taxonomy): domain Eukaryota; kingdom Metazoa; phylum Platyhelminthes; order Polycladida; family Euryleptidae; genus Prostheceraeus; species Prostheceraeus crozeri. The sequence goes on along the minus strand of CAJQUW010004515.1, from coordinate 65,788 downwards.
TAAATTAGATATCGTTGATGTATTTTAGCATAATAAACTATAACAAAGTTATTTTTCTATTTACTATGCATGTGCATTTCCTACTATATAAATTACCTTGCAACATCCATATCTATGATGAATGTATATTTGAAATTATGATGATCTTGCTTTTTGTTTCACTTTGCACCTGAAGAATATAGAAAGCGCTTGTGCATTCCATGTGTTTTCACTTCAATTATTTCAATATATATATATATACTATACTGTGAAAAAAGTTTGGAAACACCTTTATGCAAACTTGCTTTTTTCGATATTCTCTATAAATACCTTATAGAATCTGTTAAATGTAGGCTCACTGGTAATCTATGTCAAAAGACATTTTCCAAAATGATTTCTGAATATATTGCAATCTGTACAACTGTTTCAAGTGTTTGTGATTCAATATTTTGTATGCCTTCCATTATTTTTTAAGCAAGCAGAAGTATGACGTGGCATTGATTCGATCAAAGCTCGACAGTAGTCGGAATTAATTTCTTCAAACCATGCACGTCTAACGCTATCAACAAGCTGACTATACGAAGAGCAACTTTTCTTCTCGACGTAACTATTCAGTTGAATCCAACAATGTTCAATCGGATTAAGATCTGGTGAGTTTCCAGGCCAATTTTCTAACCATTGAAAATTGGAGAAGGCAATCCAATCACGAACAAGTTTAGCGGAGTAGCATGGAGCGCCGTCCTGTTCCAAAAGGCAAAAGACTCACAGCTTCCGACTATCTTAAAATTATACAGGAAAAAGTTCCCTACTTCATTCATGTCAATTAGAAATACAAGTATTCTTCAACAATACGGCGCTACATGCTACTCCGCTAAACTTGCTCGTGATTGGATTGCCTTCTCCAATTTTCAATGGTTAGAAAAATGGCCTGGAAACTCACCAGATCTTAATCCGATTGAACATTGTTGGATTCAACTGAATAGTTACGTCGAGAAGAAAAGTTGCTCTTCGTATAGTCAGCTTGTTGATAGCGTTAGACGTGCATGGTTTGAAGAAATTAATTCCGACTACTGTCGAGCTTTGATCGAATCAATGCCACGTCATACTTCTGCTTGCTTAAAAAATAATGGAAGGCATACAAAATATTGAATCACAAACACTTGAAACAGTTGTACAGATTGCAATATATTCAGAAATCATTTTGGAAAATGTCTTTTGACATAGATTACCAGTGAGCCTACATTTAACAGATTCTATAAGGTATTTATAGAGAATATAGAAAAAAGCAAGTTTGCATAAAGGTGTTTCCAAACTTTTTTCACAGTATAGTATATATATAAACTAAATAAGACAAATCAAAATGCTTGAATTATATCCAAAAATGGTCCCCCAAAGAAAACACAGTATCAAATAAAATTCCCGGCTGGTTTCACTTCATTCTCAGAAGCTTGTCAAGGGAATGATTTATTAATTAAATCTATGTACATAAAATTCAGACTGAAATAGCATTCAGCGCAGGTTTCATCAACTCAATGATACGGCGTTCCATAGCTTCCCTATCAACCTTGGTTTTCGACGGTGACATCTGATAGAGAGAAGCACCCTCAAATTTCTTTGATAATGAACTCCCACAATAAGCTATGTGCTTGCTCATGACTAAGATCCTATACTCTGGACGAAACATTTTGCATAAATTTCTTAGATATCCACTTATATAAATCTAATAATAAGTTAGAAACTGATATTCATCGTAAAGTAACTGACAGTCGTACATATGTTCCTTTTTTTTTGAAGTCCTTCATCTAGGTCACAAATATTGTGTTCATCACTCACAATATCATAGATAGCTAGGCTGGCGTTGTTCGCATGGTATATATGTAGATAGATAGCTATGATGAGATAAAATTTATTAAAAATCATTGATATTTAAAAATCAAACTCTTCCTCCACATAACCTTAATCTCATCACTTTGAGTAAGACTATTGCAAGTGCATGTTGACTGTTGAAATGAATTACAAGGACTTGACGAACGAAGAAATTGCTTCTATAGTGTCTTTTTCCGTTACTTATAACTGCGAAAAGGCTAGGCGATTGTTTGAGGAGAAATTTCACAAGACCCCACCACCAGCAAGGACATTATTGGATTGGAAGAAGAGATTCATGGAGACATTATCCGTTGTTCCACGCAAGCCTATTGGAGACCACGGTGCCAGAAACCGTAGAAACCATCTATAACGATGTGTCGTTACTAATGACAAAAACACTCTTTTACCATAGCAAAAAGGTATTATATTACTTAACAAAGCACATTTTCGTACTGATATCATAAAAACTGCTCAAAATGCCCTCCATTCTGCTCAGCACAGAGCTGACATCGCCGAAGAAAATTGTCATATGCGCGGCTGATGGTCGATAGCTCGATACTTTCCAATAGATTGATCAGTTTGGATCGAAGTTTCTCTTATTGTCCTTGGTCTTGGATGTTTATAAAGTTTATTGCGTATATCTCCCCACAACCACGAATCATTCACAGACAGGTCAGGGCTTCTTGGTGGCCACGATATTGGACCTGAACGTCCAATCCATCGATTTGGAAGGTTAGCATTCAGGCTATTGCGTACTATTAACGCGAAATGGGAAGGTGCGCCGTCTTGTTGATAGAGTTCAGTCCGATTGCCTCTTTGTGTCAACAACGGGATAACTTTCTCCATCACAATGCTAAGATATTTCTCAGAGTCCATTGTTCCATCAATTATTTGATAAGACACACCATGAATAGGCGATAACATCGCCCAGCACATAATTCTGACAGACTTCATAAAGTGTTCTTCAACAGCATGGGGATTATCATGAGCGTAGATGAACTGGTTATGTCTGTTAACTTGACCGTTGACGTGAAAAGTCGCTTCGTCACTGAAGTTTATTTTGCGTATGAAGTTCGAATCGGTTCTTTGTCTTTCGAGGATAAATCGACAAAATTGAAGTCGATTAATCTCGTCACTGTCTTTCAATTCCTGGACAGATGTAAGCTTCCAAGGTTTCATACCATCTTCTTTCAATACCTTGTTCACCGTAAACAGGGATACTCCCACCTCTTGTGCAACTTTTCGTTGAGACGTTCTTGGATCATCACCAAATGCATTCAGGACTGCATTTCTGTTCTCCTCCGATACTCTTCTGGCACCGTGGTCTCCAATAGGCTTGCGTGGAACAACGGATAATGTCTCCATGAATCTCTTCTTCCAATCCAATAATGTCCTTGCTGGTGGTGGGGTCTTGTGAAATTTCTCCTCAAACAATCGCCTAGCCTTTTCGCAGTTATAAGTAACGGAAAAAGACACTATAGAAGCAATTTCTTCGTTCGTCAAGTCCTTGTAATTCATTTCAACAGTCAACATGCACTTGCAATAGTCTTACTCAAAGTGATGAGATTAAGGTTATGTGGAGGAAGAGTTTGATTTTTAAATATCAATGATTTTTAAATTTTATCTCATCATAGCTATCTATCTACATATACCATGCGAACAACGCCAGCCTAGCTATCTATGATATTATGAGTGATGAACACAATATTTGTGACCTAGATGAAAGACTTCAAAAATCCGCGGGAAGATCGCTAACACCCTGTATATATATATACAGGGTGGACCGTAAAGGACCGATGAATTCTCTGTAGTGAAAGAAAATATGCTTAGAAGAGTTAGACGGTGCTTATGTGTACCGTAATTTAGTTTCCTTCCATTGACTAATTGAATGAATAGTATCTGATGTGTTTCATGACACATGCGTGCAGATTAATTAGGTGATTTTCGCTCAAGTGTTTGCTGATGCGTTCGTCTTTATTTCGTTCATTAGCACGAATGATGGCACATAAGTTGGATGTACAACAGCGAATATTCTGTATTAAGCGATATTATTCTACAAACAACATCTCTTCCGTTTGTCAAACTTTTCAGGAAGAACATGGAAACACTATTAGATGGAATACGGTTAATGACCTTATCGAAAAATTTGAGGAAACGGGTAGCGTTCTTGATAAGAAAAGTTTTGGTCGTCCGAAATCAGTGAATGTTGCTTCGAGTCAACAAATTGTTCGAGATAGGTTGCATGAACAACCTTGTGATTCAAGCCGGCGTCTATCTGCTCAGCTTCAGATTTCGCGAACGTCCCTAAGACGTATTATTAAAGATCTAGGGTTCAAGATCTGGAGACCTAGATTGCTCCATCAACTTCTCGAGGATGATTATGATCGCCGATTAGAATTCTGTGAACATTTTGAACAGGCTTTCGCTAATGACGTGAATATCTTGTGGACCGACGAGACCACTATCAAACTCAATGGGCATGTGAACAGACATAATTGTGTCTTTTATCATAAAAAAAAATCCTCATGAAGTGTTTGAGAACAGTATGAATAGCCCAGGATTGACTGTTTGGGCTGGAATTTGCCCTAATGCTATAATTGGACCTTATTTTTTCCCAGTTACTGTTACTGGTGAAACATATCTTCACATGCTTGAGACTTGCATTACCGACACTTAATGAAATGGGATTGCTCGACGGCGATATGTGGTGGCAGCAAGATGGAGCTCCACCGCATTATGCTCGAAATGTAAGAGATCGTCTGAATGCCGTTTTTCCAGACAGATGGATGGGTGGGAGAGGCACACTGGAATGGCCTCCTCGTAGCCCAGACCTTTCCCCCATGGATTTCTCAGTTTGGGGAATCGTTGGAGATTACGTGTTTAGCGATAGAGTTGAGGGACTAGAACATCTCAGGGAGAGAATCATCAATTCTTTCTCGAGGTTTGATCAAACTCTTTGTTCTGCTATTTGTTCATCTGTTCGTGAGAGGATCCGACAATGTATCGGTGAAAGAGGTGATCATTTCGAAAAAAAGAGAACATAAAGTTCGTAAAGTTTACGTGGTTACTTCCTATGTTTAACTTTTTTGCAATATTTGTTATATTCCAATGTTATGTTGTGTTCTTTTTATCGAAATAAACTTTATTTTATTCTGTCACACAATCGTGCTGCGTAATTTGAATTAAACAGTTAGATTAATGAATTTAAAGATTTGAAGAATTTCATCGGTCCTTTACGGCCCACCCTGTATAATATGCTGATTCCATAGCACATTGTGAATGATTTTGATTTTTTAATGACTTATGATAGCTTCGCTGTGTGAGGGACGTCTGAAGGGGAAAAGTGCTACAGCACCAACATGCATTGCTGCAGAACTGAATGGAGGTTGATTTGCACATCTTTTTATACCTGTATACCGCTATGTAGTGAAATATGTATATTGAAAATATTAGTCTCAGTTGTATACATCACTTACATGCTGCATTTAGATCAAATAACTTTGATTCATGATGATTGTATGATAATTGTGCTTGATCACTAAACTTTATTTGAAACCTATCACGAAATATAAGAATTCCTGCTACAATGCATGCCACAATGTGTTTCAATGTGAATAAAGTTGGCCAACATGTTGGTGCCTGCCGACGGTAGGAGGTTTGCCAAATCTGAATGCGTGTAGCTTCATAGATAAATGCTCATGGGCATGATAAGAAATGACCTGAAGACATCTTATGCCGAAAATATGGCTGGAGGCTTAGTACTTTTCAGTTGATAAGAGAAAACATAGAACATTTTGAAAAAACAGCAATCTGCGTCCCACTCAATTTGGTTTTCTTTGATCCTGTCTGACGAGAAGATGAACTAACTAGAACTCGGCAGGCGCGCAGATTCGTTGTAGGCATAGGGAGCACATCATTCTGTGAAAATCTCGTTTTGTGTCTGGTTCCCTGCAGAAACTCGTTCTCAGACTATAATGCCTAGCCTGTTTTATCAAAATCACTGAGAAATTTATATCATTGATAGCTAAAGGCAGTTGCTATCTCGAATCCATTTAATTCTACGACATTGAATAATAAGCATCATTCTTTTATTTCATTGCCAGTTTGCACAGATAAATCAATTTTAGTTTTGAGGATCCCAAATTGCTGATGGAGCACGATAAGTCTATGTTTCCCAGCCAAAGCTTTCCGCCACAGTAACGTTGGACATGATCACGGCAACTAAGGTTTTGGCTGTTAAAAACAGATTTCTTCTTCACGCCTTCTCAGTTGGCGTGAACAGGACCGATGGAACGGTCGAAACATGTAGCAGCCTGTAGCCAAATAGACAACATCGTCGGAGCGTGGTTTTCATATGGTCAACTTAAGCAATGCAAAAAGAAGCCAAGTATTCAATCTTTAAAGATTTCTTCTATCTCCATCAACAATTTGTGATCCTCCAAACTAAAAATGAATAAGTATCCCAAACTCATCTAACAGATAAATCAGCTAAGTCTGCAATAGGCTAGAAAGTGCAAATTAATCGATATACCACCTAGCTACGAACATCACAGCCTCCTGTGCCGACCCTCTACACGGGTTGCGTGCATTTTCAGCATCGGGCTTTATCATACATAAACATGAAACGATGTTCCCTGAGTTCGGAGCAGTTTGATAAACAGCTTCCACTTGATATCTGAAGAGAATGACAACAATTAAGTCAACACAAGACACCAACACCCTTGATTCCCCGACCGCACTCGCCTGATCCAGGAATCGAGCCGAAGTTCGCAGTGGAGACGAGCTCGCACATTCTTCACTAGGCCACGCTGACGGTTCAAAAGGAATGCGAGTGAAGGTAGAAGTCATCTCCAAGTAATATCGACAGCCTATTGTCCTATTATTATTGACAGAATGCGACCAGCATTCATGTTGTAGTTGTAGCGAGACAGCATGTCAACATGTCATTCGACTACGTCACACAGTAGATTGACAACAAAGGTCTGTCGCAGTACACTGAATATCTAAAGAGACTGACAACTATTAAGTCAATGTAAAACATCAACACCCTTGACCCTCGACCGCACTCGCCCGAACTAGGAATCGAACCGAAGTCCACGGTGGAGACGCATCTTCTTCACTAGGCCACACACTAGGTCGGACGAGCGCGGTCGGGGAATCAAGGGCGTTGGTGTCTTGTATTGAAGCAATACTACAGATTGTTTCATAAAAAATGGATCACCCTTAAACATCGCCTTAACTTCAACTTTGTCTAACTCCGCCAAACTTGAACGAATTTCTCTGAAATTTGGAAGATATGTCAGTTGTGCTTACTAATATCATTCTTGGAAATTTCAAGCATGAATATTGAGTTGTTTTCCTGTTATAGATAAAAAAGTAGTAGATAATTTGTTCTTCATTTAGCAATGTTACACAAAATCATACCTCACTCTTATAAAATTACATTTGTTTCCTTTGTTATGTAATATGTTGTTCTACAAGCCAAAAGCTATCAAGCAAAACAAAAATAAAGAAAATCGGTCAATCAGAGCCAGTATAGCACCATTATTCATCAACAATAATGTAACTGCTACATGTGATTAACTGGACTTCATGTTCCATAGCTTCCTGACTTCGTTGCGGTGGTGTTGGCAGCACTCCTGATTGCTTTCAGCTAGAAATCTATCTCTTACCGGTTGAAAACAATACAAAGTACAAATGAACAATAACGAGATCGCATTCACAAAAGGCAAAGTGTCAGCCTTTGCAGGGCTGGCATTTGGACCAATGGCCGCTCTGAACTTCACATGCAGCAAGGAACCATGGACTCTGAACGCTATGTGAATGTTTTACGAATGAACATTGGCCAAATGACAGATCCACTTGGTGATCCATCGACTTGGTTATTTATGGATGATAATGCTACGTGTCACAGGAGTAGTAGAGTCAACTTATGCAAGTCTCAATTAGGGCTTAGGACATTATCTTGGCCAGCTCGTTCTCCTGATCTGAATCCCATAGAAAATGTATGGAGTATTCTAAAACGTAACGTTCGTCGTTCACTGCTACCTACAGATGGCGTATCACAACTTACGTCACTGTTAAAAAGAGAGTGGAGAAAGTTAGATCAGTCAAAAATCAACGATATCATCGAATCAATGCCTAGACGAATTGGTAATGTCATTGACAATAAGGGTAGGGCCACAAAATATTAGCTTCTTAAGAACCGTTACTGTATCATAGCTTATCAGATTATATAAGGACATTTAAATATATTAGGGACATGAAATAACATGAAAAATGCTTTCTGTATCATACTTATGTTTTATTTAGTCAAATTTTAGGATGATCCACTTTTTATGAAACGGACTAGTAGCTGTCATTCTCCTTACATATTTAATGTACTGCGACAGGCCTTTGTTGTCAAGCTTCCATTATATCAGCAAAACAGGTCTACAGCCCTTTGACAAATCACTGAAGTACTAATCCTATTCAAATTCATTTGTAATTTCTTTAATCTGGTGAGTCCCCTCCATTGATTTGCATTACTTATATTGTTGTTGTATTTAGCATTTGTATATCATATTACGCCAGTGTAACTAAAACGCTACGGTTTAAAAAATGACGTACCATGTCATGAATGAATATCCGAGGAAGTATTAATTGCTATTTTCGGTATTTGATGGATAATGAGATCACGCAAATCACATTGACAGTAAATTACATGTGGATGTTCATACACTGAGGCTTTTAGTGTATAGGTAGATTTTAAGCCCATTTTTTGTCTACTTTCATGATAAAATATAAGCACTAAAAAGCGCTAATTTTTGAATTGGCGACTGTTTATCTGAAAAGACAGATTGTTTCATAAAAAATGGATCACCCTAAAACATCGCCTTAACTTCAACTTTGTCGAACTCCGCCAAACTTGAACGAATTTCTCTGAAATTTGGAAGATATCTCAGTTGTGCTTACTAATATAATTGTTAGAAATTTCAAGCATGAATATTGGGTTGTTTTCCTGTTATAGATAAAAAAGTAGTAGATAATTTGATCTTCATTTAGCAATGTTACACAAAATCATACCTCACTCTTATAAAATTACATTTGTTTCCTTTGTTATGTAATATGTTGTTCTACAAGCCAAAAGCTATCAGGCAAAGCAAAAATAAAGAAAATCGGTCAATCAGAGCCAGTATAGCACCATTATTCATCAACAATAATGTAACTGCTACATGTGATTAACTGGACTTCATGTTCCATAGCTTCCTGACTTCGTTGCGGTGGTGTTGGCAGCACTCTTGATTGCTTTCAGCTAGAAATCTATCTCTTACCGGTTGAAAACAATACAAAGCACAAATGAACAATAACGAGATCGCATTCACAAAAGGCAAAGTGTCAGCCTTGCTAGAACTAGGGTTTTCTTTGCGAGCTACAAGCAAGCGACTAAATGTCCCTTACACAAATGTGCATCGATGGCATAATGATGATTTTTGACTCTGTCGTAAAGAGGGCTCTGGCCGTCCACGCAAAACATCCAAACGTAGAGACCGCCTAATTTTGAGATTTGTTAAAGTTGATCCAAGTCTCCCGTTAACTGAGATGGCTGCACTAGACTCGTCTATTTCTAAGTCCACTATTCGTAGAAGACTTATTGAGTCGACTTTCAAGAGTTGTAAGAAGCCCTCTCAGATCGAATTATCAGATCAGCATACAAAAAGACGTCTCAGATGGGCAATGAGTCATTGTCACTGGCGAAATCAATGGGATCGGGTTGTCTGGTCTGATGAGGCATCAGTCCGTCTGAAGGATAGTGACGGTCGATTGAGATTATGGATAAAATCTGATCAGGAAATTCCGAGACATTTACATCGTCCCCGGGTACAAGGTGGTGCGACTCTACTGATTTGAGCTGGCATTTGGACCAATGGCCGCTCTGAACTTCACATACAGCAAGGAACCATGAATTCTGAACGCTATGTGAATGTTTTACGAATGAACATTGGCCAAATGACAGATCAACTTGGTGATCCATCGACTTGGTTATTTAAAAGTGCTGTAACGAAAATGTTACACTGGCGCTAAATGGGTTAAATGAGTTACTGGAAAAGTGAATTTCCTGTTGCTTTCGTGTTATGCATGCGCAGTAAGATTGGATTCGTGTTTAACAGCTTGTGTCAGGTCGTGTGAAAGGAGTTTAGCTGTGTCCAAGTTTCAACTGAAAAACTCTCGTGTCACGAAATTTCCGACGACTGTCAACTACGTATCAAACGTTCAAACCTCATTCAGCAGGATATTCAACTCTGTAAATAACGTGGATTTTAGACGCACCGTTCGATAATTAATTTTATATTTCACAACGCAATAATCTCTATATGATCATTGCTTCCATTCTACATGGAAATCTGAAGAAATACCATTGATATCTACAATTCCATGACAAATAAAGGCAGATTTTAGAATTCTGATGTTCATAGATTCTGACGATCCCGTGAAATATAAAGTTACTTACGCGATTCGTGCAAAGATATCCATCATAATTGCATTATTCTCGATCAACAAACTATGCTCGTGTATAGGCATGTCTCGAAAAATGCAATAAAGATGGATACTCTCCACTTGTTGCGTAAGTAAATAATTTGTGTCGGCAATGATCGCCTGGAGAAATATTTAGATCAGGACGTGAATGCGCTAGAAAAAGTAAATTCGGATAAAATCAAAATGATAAATTTCAGCCATAGGTATAAATGAATAAATAGATTGCTCTCGGCTCTAAATACTCTAAATTGGCTTCTTATATTCTATCGAATGAAAAGCAAGTTATGTTGCTTGAGCTTTAAAGGATGGCATTCCAACTCTCTCGTAGTATATATTCCACTGTAAACCGTAGACCGACAATTATCCTACAATATTACTGACAAAATCAACCGACGATTGTCACCTCCAATATCCTGCGATATCCGACGATTTGTAGTTTCTCCATCGAAATCGAAACAGATGCTTTGTATGCAAATTAACTAAACAAAAACTGTTGAATATTGATTGATTTTTTCGATTAGTGATTGCTTGACTTTTGGGCAATCTGTATTATTGCGTGGCAAAACCATGATATATTTTGACATAATTTAATTAATTACCTACATTTTTGATAAATTTTAAGCTATAATTCATTGCTATTCATTTTGTCGCTTTTTGTCAGATATTGTAGGTGTTCAGTGGCAATTATCCTACAAGAACTGACAATGACCGACAAAATAGATCTTGTAGGATAACTATCTGTCAATTGTCAGTCAACGGCTTACAGTGAGTCGACTCTTGATGCAAGCGACACCTTGGGACCGGCTGTTGTCACCGCTTGTATCGAGAGCTAACCACAAATTCATCAATTCTCCACAGACCAACCTGCCGTGTCACTTACATCGAGAGATCGCTTATATCGATAGTCGATTGCATATGTAATTTGTTCATTGACTTCCACTTTCTTCAATCGTCGAGTGATGAAACCCTAGTCAAAGTGCATATGAAAAGAAAGACATCTTCTGCTGAACGTGCATTTAGTTACATTCCCCTTTTGTTTGGAGCAGTCTTCCTCTACTGCACTACTGCAAATCTATTGTACCCTATTGTGATTATTGTGCTCATAATGCTGTCTCTCACTGTAAGCCTAGGGTATAGTGCATCACAAATTTCCTGAATGAATAAATGAATAAAATGGATTTAACTCTAGAGCAAATTAAATTGAGAATACAGTACGTGGCAATCACAAGACCATTATGAATCTTGTCAAGAAGCATGAAGATGGGGTCGATGCTAAAGGTTTATTCATGTTCAATCGGGTTTTTCGAGATTTGTGGGCCTCACAGTGACGATAATTGGAATAGGCCTACAAAGGGAGGACATCAAGCCATAGCCCAAAAAGGAAATGAGCAATTTATAGCTGTTGAACGAAAAATCTATGTAGCAATCTAGTGCGCGTTAGCGAGTCCAACAATCTCATTTTCATTAGTTTAGCTAATGTTTTACTGTCGGGAGCAACTTGCATAGTTTTGATATCTATTACATGTACATCTCGGAATGCTTCAATGCACGAATTCGTATAATAGTACATGAGCGCAAATTAAAAGCGAGAGGAAAGCATGGCTGAACGAAAGTGTGCATTAAAGATGGCTGCCACTGAAAGAGCAAAAGCATCATTATAAAGATAATGATCTTTAAAAGGTGTAAATGGGTCAACATTGCTATTCAGCACTATTCAGATTAAAGAAAAGACGCCTTGTGAATCATAAAATCATGCCGCTGAAAATTGAATTAAAAACAAGACATCTCAGTCAAGAAGCAACTTTTCCTTGAAGACTTCGAGGAACTTGCATTCTAATTTGCAGCTCATGAAATTTCCTTATCGTAAGCTTAATTATCGCTTCATTATGATGCTTGTTAGCAAATAATCATTCCTTTGATATCCAACTTGTTTCACACTACTTATAAAGTGGACGTCATGTCGGTAGTATATAAATTTGCATAAATTTAGCATTTTAAAAACTGCTCAAATAATTTTTTGGACCGCAGAAACGTAAATTCGGCAAAAACTGAATCTTTTGATACAAAAATTGTCACTGTATACAGATACTTTGATGAGTCGACACTCAACTTATCATATACTTACTCTATGCAACTGGTAAATGGTCAGTGTACTTTGTAAAGACTCACGACCATCATAATTTCTCTTTAAACATAAAATCAGTTTGATAGCAACATTTTCAATATGTCACCAGCATAGCACGCTTTAGAAATTTGACTTTTCTAGAGATTTAATAGCGAAAATGACCTATAGGTCGGTGCCTGAACGAGCAGTTGAAATGATCGATAACCAAGAAACAACTATAACCACAGACTTAGATTAATCTGCATGCGCTTCGGTTTTCTAGAAAGGAAGGATCGTATCTAACATCAGCATTGAAATGGCACATCACAGAATTCGTGTATCGGTTGCTATTGGAAGTGGCAAACAATAAGCTGTGAGCAGAGGACACCAGAGCCAGTGAGAGATGCGTGCGTGCTGTGATATCACTCCGCACACTCTAAAACACACATCACTGTCTTGGCTAACATTCGATTCAGTGTATGCACTACGCAGTGAGGAATGCTAAGGTGAGGATGGTGGAATCATCAAGTGAACCAATTTTCGTGTGCATACTGCTTTTTAAATAATGATCGGAAGGGCCAACATTATGCAGAAAACTTGTGCGCAATGATCTGAATTCTTCGAATCTGAAGGAATTTTGGCAATCGAAACACTTTGCTGGAACTCACATTAATCCGCAAGTGACGCACGACTTTTTTGCTATCTCTGTTAGGTATTATGAATTCCTTTTTGCCCACTTAGGAAGATCTTTGATGTCCATTTCGAATTAATCACACTTCTAGCAAACAGAAGCAGATAAACAAAATATTTAATTCTGTGGCTGTACTTGTCCGTCCGCATTCTGGTCCAAGCCATAGAATAAGCATATGTAGAGTGTCGACTGTCAAATATGTCAGCATACAGAGAAAAATTCAATGTCAAAATATTTAGTCCTTCACGGAGATTGTGTTCATGTGATTCAAAAAAATTTGATCAATTTTAAGAAGAAAAACCTTTGCAAATTATTCCTGCGTTGATTTGCACTAGCGATTTGGCACCTCTATATAAGTAGTATGAAACTTGTGAGCTATCAAAACGAATGAAAGTTTGCTAACAGGCTTCTAAATTAAGCTGATTATCGAAGAAATTTCATGAACCGCATTATAATGCAGGTCTTCATGGAGAATACAAAGTCGTGCGCACAGAAATCAAGACTGTAACAAATATGCATTGTTTTCCAAGCCTGTCATATCATGGAAGCTTAGTCAGAGCCTAAACATTGATAAAAGATGACGTGCTGAGAGAAGCAGCCAGACATGTGGTGCGGCAGCGGGATGGACGCTGGTCGTCTCCAGAGACGGAGTGAGACGGGGGATGATATAAAACTCGCTGGATGGACGACATTAGAATAGTGGGAGGACTCAACTGGATAAGGGACGACAGCCTTGGAGACGATAGCTTGGGAGACGATGGCCTGGAAAGTTCATGTGGAGGCCTTCATCCAGCAGTGGATCGAAAACGGCTGAAGAAGAAGAAGAAGAAGAAGAAGAAGAAGAAGAAGAAGAAGAAGAAGAAGAAGAAGAAGAAGAAGAAGAAGAAGAAGAAGAAGAAGAAGAAGAAGAAGAAGAAGAAGAAGAAGAAGAAGAAGAAGAAGAAGAAGAAGAAGAAGAAGAAGAAGAAGAAGAAGAAGAAGAAGAAGAAGAAGGAGGAGGAGAAGGAGAGGAGGAAGAACAAGAAGGGAAAGGAGAAGGAGAGGAAGAAGGAGGAGGAGAAGAATAAGATGAAGAAGAGAACAACAAGAAGAACAAGAAGAAGAAGAAGAAGAAGAAGAAGAAGAAGCAGGAGAAGAAGAAGAAGAAGAATAAGAAGAAGAAGAAGAAGAAGAAGAAGAAGAAGAAGAAGAAGAAGAAGAAGAAGAAGAAGAAGAAGAAGAAGAAGAAGAAGAAGAAGAAGAAGAAGAAGAAGAAGAAGAAGAAGAAGAAGAAGAAGAAGAAGAAGAAGAAGAAGAAGAAGAAGAAGAAGAAGAAGAAGAAGAAGAAGAAGAAGAAGAAGAAGAAGAAGAAGAAGAAGAAGAAGAAGAAGAAGAAGAACAGAGGAACGGATCGAGCAGTCAGGGCTTGTAATTGCATCCTTACTACCAAAACACTGGAGAGGAGCATTACACTCCACAAGTACACTGACTACCGATTAACGCCGAGTTTGAAGCCTCTTTAGAGCTATCCGAAAGTTCCACACGTGAAAATGCTTTTTCCAAAAACGCAAAGACCCCCTAATTTGGGTAAAAATATCGCTTTCACGTCTTCCTCCTTTAAGGAAGGGTATCTCATACATTTGGTGCTGGATTCATTTGAGCATACCTAGTTTGAACCCGAAATTGACATTCTCACATAAAAATTGAACTCATTTTATTATTATTGCAAGAACTCACATTGTCATTCCTCTGTAAATCACACTCGGCTCATTGTTTAACACCGGCTGTTGTATCCTGCCATATAATATGTGGAATTGTGACAATATGAAATAGATCTTCAAATGACTATGCGGTTGTTAAGGAACTAATTAAAACGAATTATATCTAACGGTCCAATCGGCATGCATAATCTCATTTCCAATGAGAGCTCTGAGATTGTTAATAATAGGCTAGATTCACTGCTCAATCATATGTGATTTCTAGAGAAAAGTATTTCTTGATCTTCACGACGCGCATAATATTCTTCTTCTAATTCCACAAGTGAGTCAGTTCTCCGTTAAGACTTAAGTTCTATTTAATACATATCACTGTTTAATTCACTTCTAGATACTGAGTAGCCTAGAGGTGAATTGTACATAAAATTACAGAACATCGTGATGTCTCAAGGAGGGAAGAGACGTAAAGCAAGCGAGCATTGTTTGCAAAGGCGATTTCCTGTATGGAGACTACTTTTTAAAAGGGAGACTGCATTTATCAAACAGATTCGGTCGTAGCTAGTCCGGTAGCCAGCACAAGTTTCAGCAGGGAACGTGGTCGACCTGAGACCTTCACAGAGTGATGTCCACCTACTGCTAACCGAACTGCGCGTCTGTCGAGTTCAGATGCTTAGCATGAGTAAATGAAAAAATAAGTTATATTAGTGATGTCATTTACAACATGCCACGGACACGAAGTCGAAGTCGGAGTCCTATAAGAGGAGTTCCTCTCAACGGCGCCTAATGTAGTATGTAGTATCGCCTCTGGAAGTTCCCCGCTCAGAGATAGAGCAACGCCATGCGAATTTACATTCGCACGTAAAATATCCACGTTCCCCCTTTGGGTTACGAATAAAAATTTACGCGTAGTAACAAAGAAAATCAGCAACATGTAGTACACAAAAGTCCACCACTGCTCATTCTTTGCACCGGAATAGATTCACTCAGCTTCTTCTGTAGAAATGGTCCATGATGTTTACACACAATACCATTCATTCGTGTTACAGAAATAAAAGATTTGACGAATATCAAAAATGCCATCTTTTACACATGCAAAATTCACTTGACGTATACAATTCATGGGGACGTACATCTTGAAAACACAACTCAAATTTTCAATAAAAAAATCCAAAACTTTTCACGAAATGAACGAATATTCTAAATTTATGAGGACTGTCTCTCAAAGTACAAGCACAGTTCACCAAAGTACAAACTTCAATCAAAAAATCACAAACACAAATCGTCCAGGCTACTAGGCCACACTTTTCTCCAGATGATCTGCGTAATGATTCAACAGTGCTATCTGCATCGGATGAATGACTTGATGTGTTGAAAATGCTATGATTTCCCGGCACCTCATCTAACTCGATTTCCTTCTTCGGCACCTTCTTCAACATTGAAATTTCACACATATTGTATCTACTGTAAGCTTACATGTATTTTGTTGCATTTGTGCATATTGAATTTTTATATATTCCGATATTTTACATCTTCACAGTTATCTTCGCACCCTTAACTTTCTGCGATAGCCAACATTTATCCAAAAATAAATTCATTCCGATTTCGTATTCTAAATTTGTTTAACCATGCACTTACTGCTCAGCTATGATATCTATCAAGTTTGTTTACATTTCTGAATGATAAAATGAAAACAATTGCTTTGCTATGAGCAACGTGTAAATCAATCATAATTAAATCAAGGATCTTCAATTAGTCAGTATATCAGTGTAGGTTAAATTAAAAGAAACCTTTATGACGTAATACATGTCTTTAGGCTACTAGTTACAGTTATTGCAATAATAAATCGTTTCCCACTAATACCACACTTTTCATGGGCCCAATAGGAATTTTGGCCTATAGAAGAATCTTTAATAAATCGTTTCCCACTAATATATATACGTTTATTTTCTTCGCAATAGTAAACAATACAGAGAGTGTAGACTGAGATAGAGTTACAAATCATGGTTTTAAGGAAAGATCACATGAATGAAAGTCATAAAGAGGAAATAATGATAACAACAGAAATTGTCAGATGTGTTTCAGAACATTATGCTGTTATACATAGATGTACAGCATGGGATAAATGTCGATGAACGCCGGACAGTAGAACAATAGGGAACAGCTAAATGTTTCGAGTTCGGTAGAGGTTTCGGTACTATATCATGAAGCTGATGACACGGATTCAACTTCTGATGAAAAGTCTTCATTGCGAGGTTCTGACGTCTGTCCTCTAGAGTAGGCAAGGTACTGCACTTGCATTCAAAGTCACAAATTATCCGGTAGCATCTTTTACGGATGAGTTCCATTTGTTTTGAGTTCTTTGAATTCAACCCAACGAGTAGAGGACAATTGTATTCGAGTATACTCTGAATATGTGACTTATAAACTTTGACGAGGTCGTCTTTTGTTGCACCCATTAAGCGAAGCTGTTTCAACAGAAAGATTCTACGAGATGCGAGTTTGCATATGTACTTAACATGATTATCCCAAGCTAACGTTTCATGAAATATCACCCCAAGTATCTTCATTTCCGACACAAGTAAAAATTGCTCTGTAGTGCTGCGTAATTTCTACGTCCTTGTATCAGCATCATTTTTGTTTTATTTGTGTTTAAACGTAGGCCATTATGATGACACCAGTTCTCCATATGTTTAATTTCTAAATGAATTGAAGAATTCATGTCAGTATCCTTTATAATCGGTATAGCAATAACTACATCATCTGCGTACTTGAAAATGTTTGATTCAGAAAGTTTGGGTTTAAGAGTGCCCATGTGACTTGAGAAGAGGTAAGGGGCAACAACAGAACCTTGCGGTACACCTGAGGAAACCGGTTTCAATGAACTGAAGGTATTGTTGATTTTCACGCGCTGGTACCGATTCTGAAAATAATTAGCTCACCATTTGAGGAAGGATGTTGGCAGATTTCTTTCTATCAAGGTCTTCATCAAGCATGAATGATGTACTGTATCGAAGGCCCGACTCATGTCAAATGATAGTAAGATAACTCTGTTGTTCTTTTTGTCATCAAGAGAGTGAGTTACAAAGTCCAAGAGGGCTATTTGTGCCATGAGAGTCGAAGATCCAGGCCGAAACCCAAACTGTTCTTTGCCATACATTTCCATCAAATTCTCCTTCACCGAATTTATAATATATTTCTCCAAAACTCTAACGAGAGGTGGTAAAAGGGAGATAGAACGAATGTTGTAGACGTCAATGTCTCTCGATTTTAGGACAGGCACAACATCTGATGTCTTCCATTTTTCTGGGATAATGCCAAATTGAATGGATAATGCAAAAATGTGAGCAACTGGTCCAGCAATTGCTTCTGCACAATCACGATATACTCTCAGAGGAATAACATCATTAACACAACCTTTCTTGACATCGAGTCTGGACAGTGCAGAACAAACCGATGTCACTGAGATGTCGGGAGACCACGAGTTCTCGCTTTCTGAGATTTCATTAGTAATGACTGACCAGGCAGGAGATGGAGAGTAATGTTCGCAAATGGCCGAATTTATGGATTCGACTGCAGCTATTGGATTTTCAAATATCGTCAGAAAATCGGCAGGATGGCTTACATTTGCTTTACATTCCGTACCATTTACTACCTTCCAAATACCTCCTCTTGTTCTTGTCATTCTTTTGGTCCAGTTGTTTTTTGTAATTTTTATCTCCCAATCTAGTTTTTTCTTGTAATGATTGAATAGTGGGAAATTTCTTGATATGAAAGCTTGATGTTTGCAATTGATCAAATGTTTAAGCACCGGAGTCATCCACGGTTTGTCATCAGCCTTCATCTTCACATAGTTATACGGAATCGTAGCAAAAATATTTTCAATTTTCTCATAGAAGTATGACAATTTTGAATTCAAATCATTATTTGATTGATACCACTTATGCCACGGTACTTGACTTATCAATTGTGATATTCTAGTCATGTTGCTTTCTCTGTAATCGTAGACCTTACAAATATTCTGTGACATGCATTTCTGTGAGTTACCTGGCTTCATGATAATGGATAAATGATCCGATTTACCGAAAGCTGGACCTGGAAAAACATTTATGTATCTACATTTAAGAAAGTCGTCGACGTACACTTTATCGAGCTGAGAGTTCTGTCTAGTAGGAAAATTCACTATCTGTGAGAGGCTGAAAGTATTTTCAATCTCTACCATCGCCAGATTGTTGAAATCACCACAGATGAGTAAATTAAATCCAAGAGGGGAACTGTCAAGGATGTTATCCAAACAATTTAGGAAAAAATTGATTATCTCTTTATTATTGAGCGAACCAAGGTTTGGTGGAACATAAACAGCGACTAAAATTAACTTTTGGAGAGGAAATCGGAGACACAGACAGTCCATGACGGATGGGGAAGAAGTGAAATTCAGCTTTTCACATTTTAGATTACTACGAGTGTAGCAGCAGACACCTCCACCAACACGGCCATCATCTCGGTCTGCTCGAAATGGAGTCGAATACCCAGACAGAGAAATCTGAAAGTCAGCGATGCCGCCGTGCAGCCAAGACTCTGTAAGAACGAGTATGTCGGGAGCAAAAGTGGACAAAAATACACTGAGTTCATCAATTTTGTTAGGTAGAGATCTTACATTTGAGACAACGATGGATGGTGAAAAAGAGTCAGGTTTATGCAGTGAAACCGTTTCGGTATAAGAAGTTAAAGAAAATGTTGAGGTATATTTGAAACATCTCGTGGAATAAGTTTACCTCTTTTTATAACGAAATCAAAGCCATTTTGTAATACCACACTTTTCATGGGCCCAATAGGAATTTTGGCCTATAGAAGAATCTTACTCGTATGTCAGCACAAAATAAAAAGAATGCACCTCGTTTACTTGATTTCATTCATATATTTAAACTTTGGTTTGGCCCCACGTTTTGGCTCAACCTCACACCATCGACACACCATTCGATTCATTGAAATTGGAGCTAGGTCGACAAATATAGCTGTCAACAACTTTCTCCGTCATTACATCGACGCCTCAAATTTTGATTGACTGCATTAATTCAAACGAAATTGTACATATAGAATGCTTAACTAGTCTTAATTAACAATCAAAAGTCGCTCATTGATTTTGTATAATTTTTCTTTAAAAAAAGTGACCACAATTCGTCACATCACATTGACGGCTACTTATTGTGATCTCCTAACCAGAAGAAATGCTCAATGGATCTAATATTTTTGTGATAAATAGCCTGCCCATAGACTTCTATAATGGCATAAATGGATTTGTCATTCGACGGTCAACCCTTTGACTTTGTTCTGTGCTTCAAAAATAGCACAAACTGTCATCATATGGACGCCGTCGATATCATGATTTTCAGCGTCGATGTGATGATGGAAACTTAGATCGCCTTTTAATCTAAACTGCTTGACATGATACCCTTGGACGCTACTTAGTGTACCAACGACACCAATGTCTTATGAGTGCACCGACTGGAAAAGGAAGGCTCCGATTGCCTTGTTTCTACATCTACATCTTGCAAGCAGTTCCTGTGCATCAATCGAGCAGTGCTTGAGTTTCCATCTTTTTGTCTTTCAATCAACGAGTCGCTTCTTTCATTGGATAAAGTGACAAAAGAAGGAATCGAATTATTGATCACTGAAGAGTGAGGCATCGATTCTGAAGAGTTTTTTTACAGATTATCTAAATGAGGTATCAGAGTCTGAGAAGGCATAACAATATAAGGATAATCGAAAGCACAGGAGAAATCAGCAACTGTCGTGGCAGCTGGTATTGAAAACCATACGAGTATCTTGTATTGTGGCATTCGACCTTTTAAGTAGGCTACCTAATTTATTCTAATACAATATATGTAACTGATATTTATATCAAGGTTGATATTCGTTATAAAGTCTCACATAGCTTATATCAAGTCTAGACCATAGGAATCTCTTCAAGGAGGCAAGTAGGCCTAAACTGCGAATTGAGATAATTTTATCAAATCTCAATTGAAACTTAGTAAAGAACACAACATAATTTACAATAATTCCAATACCCTGGGAATATCTTTTTCATGCTGCACTCAAATGCTAGACCTAACGTTAGATTTTGTCAATCACTTCAGCAGTATTTTGATGCTGTGGATTGAATACCATTGCTATGGTGCCTATCATTTAAGGATCACGATGATGTGGTAGCAAAATAGTAGAGTAGGTTAGTAGTTCTATCTTGAATGGCAATATGAAGCATGACAATGAGCTTAAACTTGCGCATTACACATTATGGTATATTTTGCTGATGAATAGTATTTATGATTATTTATTTCTTTTGTGCATCTCCTAAGCCTACATATACATGCATATGTCTTCCGTTTATGTGTTTGGAAAGGCCTAGACCTTTCATGGAAGCAGATGTCTCATCAAGCACACTAAATTCAAATCTTTATTGATTCTTTATCATTCATTGCTTAAAAAATGTCAACAATTTTTTGTCGGCAGAGTTTTGATGAGTTTTATGCGCTGAATGCTGTGTAGGCCAATCGGGCCTATCACGAATCCGTCTTACAAAGCAATCAAGCTAAAAACGATCCATGAGACAGGCTGCTAAGACAAAGCGTGAACAAAACCTGAAATCCAACAACAAAGCAACGTATTTATCCTAACAACCCTAAATGTATTCTATAAACAAATAACCCAAAACTCTTTTTCATTCGAAATTAAGTTTTGCGTAAACCGCATGATAAGAAGGTTAGCAATTCGAAGTCGATGTGACCTAAATAGATCCCACCTATATTCTAGTCATAGCACTTATTTATGGATATGCCTACTCATCCTAAACTAAGGCTTAAAGTATGCATAAACCCATAACTTTAGAACACAAAATTCAAAAAATATAACTGTCAAAAGAATCTCATATAGTCTATCGGTGCGACAACTTCCTTAAATCCTATAAATATAATTTTATTGGATATGCACTGCAAATTCATTGTCAAGCATAGATACATGCATGCATGCCAGCATAAATCTGCGTAAGGGATGAGGCCAGTGGAGACAGTTGTGTCCCCTCTATTTGACATTCATTTCATTACAGTTAATTATTTCAGGCAAGCCTATTCTAGGCCTACTCCAATTCATGACGCTGTAATGTGAATATAAGAAAATAGCCACAAAGTATGCAAGTTTATACATTCATGATGATTTCAGCTATTAACTACTGTCATGGAATCAGTATATTATGATAGCTAGAAACAGTTTCGAAATTGAATTTAGAATCATGTCTATCGCGGACTATTTAGGCCTACTTACATTGCACCATAGGTCTAGATTGTCAGCTTTTGAATTCATCGTGAATACTGCGAGATATCAAATTGTGAGTACATGTCCTCAGCATGACTATTGAAATAAAAAAATAAATAAAACCACGCGTATATGGATATATATTAACTTTCGTTCATTACCGACGCATCAGCGTCATCACATCGACGCCCTCATATCAGAAAATCAACTACAGATCTCCTAATAGTAATTAGATTGTTGTTTAGCACACATCATGTATCTTACAAGAACCAAATACAACTATAAGGAGAAAAAGAAGTCAAAATTTCGAGAATTGAGTGGTCAAAAAAGGGGACCACTGATGCTGGATTTCACCAAATATTGCCTTCTTCTTTTCCAATAGCGTCACGATCTCTCGTCTCTTCTTCCTTTGTTTCACATGCAGGCAATTCTGGCAATTTCGTTCTGAGAGTTCTTCACATTAGCATTTTGCTCGGAGTAAATCCTGCAGAAGGAGTGACTGTATGAGGGTTGAACGGTAGATCAATAAATATTTCTCCAATTCTTCGTCCCATGGTAGATTTCGTGTATTTGCTATCTGTAAAGTTTTCAATACTGTACGATTTTGCCTTTCAATATCTCCGTTAGCCTGAGTCCATAATGGTGTTGAATGATGGTGAGCTATACCCAGTTAGTTTAAATAAGTTTTGAAATCTTATGCATTAAACTGTGGTCCATTATCTGTTGTCAGTTTATAGGGTAATCCATGTATACTCCAGACTGTGTTTAAACTTTTGATAATATCCTTTATCGTTGTCTTCCGCAATTTTCTAACTTCAAACCATCGACTATAATAATCAACAACCGTGAATTGAGTAAACTGCATCCATCAGTTAATGGTTCGGGCAAATCCGCGCTAAGAACCAGGGATGCTGAGTCGGAGTCAGAGTCTCGGAGTCCTATCATTTTTGCTGGAGTCGGAGTCATGTCAAATGATAGTACTCCGGACTCCGGCTTATAACTAGACCGAAATATAATACAATCAAATTATTTATCCTCGTGCATACATATCTGTCACTGTCTTGATGTCAACTTTCTCCGTCAAACAAAAGTACAGAGACACTGCTGCATGCAAAGCTTGCAATAGTTGAGAGAATGAACCGTGATAGTGATAAATGGATTGTCTTTTCACTTGCTGATTTAGCAGAGAAGACCAGCCTTATTAGCCTCGATCACACCTACGCACCAAAGGTCACGTCAGAGGCAAAAATGAAATACTAGTTTGTTTAGTTAGTTTGTTCACGTTCACCTTGTGTGATGGCTCCTCTAAAGCACATACTAAAATCGAAAGTGTACTCATATTTCCTGCCTGGTAGAGACTGGAGAAAAACCGTGTGAAGCACACATCAACAAGATGGGAAGAGCCGAGTCGCATGCATCCAACTTAAAGAGACATTTGATAAACTTTCATCGAAAATGATTGATAATTGATACAGCAATGATCACTGAAGATAGGTTCAGGGAAGCCTATAATGATATATGATTTAGGTTACCAGTTTTTTTTAAAAAAAACTAGGCTTTATATATTTGCCACCCGGAGTCGGAGTCCTATCAATATGATAGGACTCCGCATCCCTGCTAAGAACTTGCCATGGTCCATCTGGTAACTTCGATCTAACTACTGGTTCGCGGTAATCTGGCGCTGATACTATAACAAATTGTCGACACGATCTGCACTTCTTTTCAGCCTCTGCATCGATTCCTGATCACCATGCTTTTGTTTTGAGTCTCTGTTTAGTTCTCACTATTCCTTGATGTCCTTCGTCACCCAACTCAATCAACTTTTGCTTCAATCTCCTCGGTATTACTATTCTTGTTCATCTCAGCACTAATTTTCCCAATATGGCTAGTTCATTTCTGATAGCCTTCCTTGTAAGCGGCGCTTATTTCTTTTGTCGACCAATCGTTGCTCAGAATCGCCTTTTTCACAATTTCTAGTCACTCGTCTTCATTTGATGACGGCGAGTAGATATTCAACAGTGCTTAGTGGTCAGTGCACAGGATAAACTTTTTCTCGATCAGATACTTTGGAAATGTTCACAACTCCAAACAACTGCTAATGAATTCTTCTTTTTCAGTTTGCGAATATATCCTTTCCACTTCTGACAGCGTTCGGTTAGCATAGCTTACAATTCTTTCTTTTTCATTCTGAGTCTGCAGTAGAATTGCTCCTAGTTCATACGTACCTGCATCTGTGATAACTTTCGTTTCTGCTTCCATGTCGAAGAGCGCTAAACTTTCTGAGCCAATTGTTCCTTATCTGTTCAAATGCTATTTTTTGTTCTTTGTTCCAGACAAATTTCTTTCCTTTTCAACTCAATTTCCTCAACGGCTCTGCAGTGTTCGCTAAATTGGGAAGGAATTTTAAGGTCATTCTGTTCAATTTTATAAAGAACTTTTCGGAGTCGTTTTTCATGTTCCTCGTTGCTACCAAATACCAAACCGTCGTCGATGTAATTGACTACTCCTCCACAGTCTGCCAGTAATTGTGCTATCACATGCTGATATAGTTCGGGAGCAGAGTTTATCTCAAACATTAGTCGTTTATACCTGAATACCCCTTGTGAGTTATAAATGCTGTGATTTCTCGCGAGTTTTCGTCTAATTCTATTTGGTGATATCCCCATTTCAGATCTTCCTGGCTAAATATTCTTGTGTTGCTCATTTCCCCCATTATATCTTCGATTCTTGGAATCGGATGGCGTGTTCGCTGAACGGCCTGATTTGCCATACGCATATCTACACATATTCGAAGCTCTCAGTTTTTCTTCGGAATCGGTGCAATCGGACTAACCCAAATACTCGGTTTGTTGATTGGTTGATTATATCCACTCCAATCAAATTATTCAATGCTTTCTCTACTTTCTCCCGTAAATGATAGGGCACTGGTCTGCATTTCTGAGCGATTGGAGTAACCGACGGATCAATATGTAATTTCAATTCAAAATTCTTCAATTTTCCCACGCCTTTGTACAGCTTTGACTCTGTTTCAATAGCATTGACTTTTAACTCGATCAGCTTCAGTTCCTGACCTAAGGCTGAACCTAAACTTGGTTTTCCCGCTCCGTCGAAGATTGAGAAAGTTGCCTTAGTTTTTCTTTTCTCCTTGAGTTATCTCTGCTAGGAATTTTCCAATGATTGGCAAACCCCTCTTATGACCATAAGAAAATAGTTCTCCACTGGCTTTCCATGACGTGCATCGAATATTTTGCTTTTTCAAAATTCCCAACTACCTTTGTCGACTATATTGCAAGTAGCTCCTGTATCTAAAAGCATTTCGAGATCTACTTCTCCTACTCGAATTGTCGCTACTTCATCATCTGTGCCAGTTGACAGAGTAAACGCAAATTCCTGAACCGAATCTTTAATTTTCTCGATCACGTGATTAACTTTGTTTCTTGTTCTACAACACACAGCATAGTGATCTTTGTTCTTGCATTGTATACAAATCCAATTTCTTGCTGGGCATGACACACTGTAAGCAAAATAGTCCGGCAAAATAGAACGAGTTTCTGCAGGGAACGAGGCCGAAAATGAGAACTTCACAGAATGATGTACACCCTATGTCTACCACGAATCTGTACGTCTGCCGAGTTCTAGTGAGTTTCTCTTCTTGTCAGACAGGATCAAAGAAAACACATGTTAATCAATGGGACGCAGATTGAAGTTTTTGGCTAAAATGAAATTTTCTTTGTTTTCTCTTATCAACTGAAAAATATTCAGTCTAGAGTCGTGCTTTTTGACAAGGAATGTCCTCAGGTCATTTCCTATGATGTGCATGTGCTATCATCATGCTTCTGATCGGCAATGTATGTGAGAATGTGGTTGAATGTGGATAAACTTGCTCAGAATGTTTGTCTTTGCCGATATTAAGAGGCTCGCCAAATCTATATGTGTTTAGCTTTATAGACAAGGGTGCATGAACATGAAAGGACCTGAAGACTTTCCATGCCAAAAATTATGACTCTGGGCTTAGTACTTTTCGTTCAATCAGAGAAAACATAGAAAATTTCAATTTAGCCAAAAACTTCAATCTGCGTCCTATTGGATTTAGATATGTTTTTCTTTGATCGTGTCTGATAAGAATAGGAACTCACTAGAGCTCGGCAGACATACAGATTTGTAGTAGTCATTTTCAGTACAGATTAGTTCGTAGTAGTCCTTTTGGATAACTTCTCCTAATTCAGTATCGTCCCCTTTTTCTAAGATCCTTCTCCTGAATTCCTTATCATTGCTTCCTTCAAGAAACTGTTCTCTCACGTTTCCTCTGCTTGGATACCAAAGTCACACTTGTTCGCCTGTATTCACAGTTTCGTCAGAAATGCACCAACTGATTTGCTATCTTGCATTAATCCTCTGACTAAATGGCTCTCATATGTATTGTTCTTCTTTGGTAAGAAATGCTCTTTTAGCCTGGTCGTTTTGCCCTCTACAGCCTGGTCAAATATGTCTAATTTGGGTTCAGGTGCGTTAAACGTGTCATACAAGTCCTGAATTTCTTCACCTGCGCTATGTAATGTCAGCGGCCAGACTGATGAAAAAGAAAAGTTGGCAGGCGATCGACTTTCATTTTAACACACTAAAGACAGGAAGTTTCTTGAATTCTAATGAGAAAGTCTCCAACTAATTACTTTTTATTAGAGAGTTGATATATTACACGAGATGGCGATTTGAAAAATTAGGAAATCCTCCTGAAAATATCAGACCAAGATAATACGAATACGTCGCTTGAATAGCAAATAAATTACTCGAACCTACTGCTATTGAAAGTTGCTTTATCCAAAGCAACTGCTGTAGTCTTCACTGTACGAGTTTTGAAGGGTCAAAAGGTGCCACCAGAAAACCATTTTTCTAACAGTGTAGATGGGAATAACATTTCAAAGCTTTAATGCATCATCAAAATTCATCATAATGTCATGTTTATTATCAGCAACTTTTGAGAAAAATGACATTTTTCTTTTAGGGTCTTTAAGGGTCTTTCCTTTCGAATTCAATATAACTTCGGCTTTACTCGGTCATGTGGTCACCGACTACTACAGTGTTTATGAACTATGTTGTTAACTATAATAAGAAAGCTGTTATTTTATAATTCTCCCATGACTTCTTTCTTGGAGGAACCTGAGCAGCAGGATTCCTGCGAGTATATACCAGATTATTAGTTTTCTTTGGAGTCCAGTTCACACCGATTGAATGATTAAAGTTTACAGGCATGTCGAGGAATTAAATTGCGTTATCTTCAAGGTTTTCAGGTAGTAAATTGGTGAATGGTAGTAATTTGGAGTAAGTTCGCACATATGTCTCAAGAAGTCTGCTACTTCATCCACAACTTTGAAAAACACGAGGGCATTATCATCAACACATATGCATCCTAATTTAGTGACATTCATATCTAATTTTTCTTTTATGTTTAAAGCAAACTCTGTCATCATCAGTGCTAATCAGAGCGACCACTACCTCATGGCTCTTCTATTTATTGTAATAAGTACTGCCTTTTTTATTGCCTTTTATCTCCTATGCACTGATGATGGTGCCACGATGCTGCTGAAGCATGCAAATGAATTCTGTTCAAAGTTTACCATTGTACGAGCATCAGTGTAACACAATTAACCTTAAGGTGCTTACCTAACTGAACTCCCACTAAATCTCGCGCGACTTCTCACACCATCCGCACCATCTGCTTCGAAGCGTGTATCGATCAAGTAAGCTACATGCACTTTTCGTTTGAATTTCAATTCACCTGAAGAATTTATAGCAGCAGTAGAAACTGCTATATTGACCAAAAAGCTAAGAAAAGGCGGTCTTCCTGGGCCTCTTCAATTTGGTGAAGGAGCTATTTGAAGCTATTTGATTTGATTTTATTCTTCTGATAAAATACTTGCATTTGTGCTGTATGCTTGAAAAAGACAATTTGTGACATGGAAAATTTCTTACATAATTGTCCCTGACTTGATGAAAGAAAAGCATATCCAATCAAATACGTATCACAGGGAATAAATTTCTTCGCGTTGTAAGATTATTCATGGAGACACAATGTTCAAACTGCCTTAAATATCAACTTAAATTAACATTTCATTATTGAGAAGCACGCGAATAAAAAAGAAGATTTTGAAATCAAGGAAGTCAGAAGTTGTCGTCGAAGAAGAATACAATCTGCGAATGTCATTGTTTACTTCAGACAACCACTTTTTCTCAAAGTCCACTTAAAGCGAATCTGAGAATTTATATGATAGGTACATGGCCTTCCTTATGTTGATCAAATCAATATTAACTAAATGTCAATATGCTGCACATTCTTCCAGATGTGGTCAGTGATTGAGAAGTCAAGATTTCAGAATTCTCCATCTGCTTATTCTACAGTAAAATAAATACACTTCAAGAGCTTTCGATGGCTGTCGGCGCACTTTAATCATGTGATGAAAATCTGGATGTACCCTCAGCACGATTGATCACTATTTACTACATATACAAGCACTAGACCTACAGAATTAGATTGTTTAATCGTATCACAATGCTAGAAGTGGAAGCTGATTCAAAACGATGGCACTTACTAAGTGGACAAAAAGAAATGTTTAATACCTTGCAGAGATAGAAAAAATAGTCGTGTTCCTTTTGCAGATTGCTTTGAATTCCTTCAAAATGCTCCGATCGCCACGATTTTTCAGATTTGAAGAATTCAGATCATTGCGCAAAAGTTTTCTTGATAACGTTGTTCCATCCGATCATTATCAAAAAAGTTAGCAGGCATACGAAAGAAACGCTCACAAACTTCTCTGTAGAACTTGACATCGACTGTGTATCTTTGCTGTGATATAGAAATAGATTGTTTATCTGAAGTTGACTAGAATGGAAATTGACTCAAGGTCGCGGCACATCCCGGGGAACTAAGTTGGAGCATGAAGAACCAATGAAGGGCTTGGAATTGCACATTGACTGATTCTAGTCCAATGATATAGCCGTTGACAACGATATCTAAGTGAAAATGCGTGCGATTTTTGTGCCACTATTGTGCATTACTGAAACTTTACTTCCAGTCTAAAGGTTTGATTGCTATCAATTTCTATGGGCACAATTTGGCGTGTTTAATGTCGAACCGGCTGCTCATTGTTCGATTTCTATGGTATTATGTCAGCAGATTGTACCATTTCATTGACTTTAAATGTTACAATCACAGAATTAGATTGTTTAATCGCATCACTTTGCTAGAAGTGCAAGCTGATTCAAACAGATGGCACATGCAGGAACTTAATAAGTGGGCAGAAAGAAATGTTTAATACCTTACAGAGATAGGAAAAATAGTCGTGCGTCACTTGCGGATTGTTCCGAATTCCTTGAAATGCTCCGATCGCCACGGTTCCTTCAGATTCGAAGAATTCAGATCATTGCGCAAAAGTTTTCTCGATAATGTTGGGCACTCCGATTATTTTAAAAAAAGTTAGCAGGCGCATGAAAAAAACGTTCACAAACTTCTCTGTATAACTTGACATCGACTGTGTCTCTTTGCTGTGTGATCCGGTTGATAACAGTCACTGAAACTTTGCACATTTTGGCGTGTTTAATGTTGAACTGGCTGTTCATTGTTCGATTGCTGTGGTATTTAGTCAGGAGGTTGTGCCATTTCATTTACGTTACATGTTCCAATGCTTCCCTTCTAGTCAAACGGAAGAAGAGACGACCTGTCTAATTCTGTGACTGGACCACCACATGACGAAATGACAAACGACAACGTGACAATCAGCATGAAACAATTAGCCACAATACAATGCTATGAACACAGAAAATGAAAACGATAAGAAATGCGATGAATGAGAAATTTACAATGAAGTCATAAATTCAAATGAATCCTTAAAGTAATTTCTATACAGTATCTATCCTATACAAGCATCCTGCATCAGTATTCAGCTGCGACGAGGACTGAGATGAAATTGATTCAAAATGCTTCTTTGAGTTTCTTGAATATACAGTACTCTGAGTTCCAATCATTTTTGCTGGAAATATTGGCTGATACTATTTTTGCGCACATCTTCTGATGCGGCTGAGCTAAAGTTCATCTTTTTTTTAATAATTATTCTGTTGCATGTGTATGCATTGTGATTAATTGTTTCATGCTGATTATCACTTTGCGTCTATTTCGTCATCGTTGTGGTCTAGTGCTTCCACATGTAAATAGTGATCAATCGTGCTGAGGGTACATCCAGATTTTCATCACATGATTAAAGTGCGCCGACAGCCATCGAAAGCTCTTGAAGTGTATTTATTTTACTGTAGAATAAGCAGATGGAGAATTCTGAAATCTTGACTTCTCAATCACTGACCACATCTGGAAGAATGTGCAGCATATTGACATTTAGTTAATATTGATTTGATCAACATAAGGAAGGCCATGTACCTATCATATAAATTCTCAGATTCGCTTTAAGTGGACTTTGAGAAAAAGTGGTTGTCTGAAGTAAACAATGACATTCGCAGATTGTATTCTTCTTCGACGACAACTTCTGACTTCCTTGATTTCAAAATCTTCTTTTTCTATTCGAGTAAGTGCTGCGAATTATCTTCAGCTTTGTGGCTGAAGAGTTTTGTCACCTGTGTTTTGTTGTCACCCTATGAATGAAAATGTGTAAATGATATGTGTGTCTTTGAAACCCTATATGTGAAATATCAAATCAGTTTAGTTTTCGCAAAATTATGCAGTTTATAGCAATCCCCCTAACGATTAATTTGCAATGTCACTCACTCAAAAGTATACCGTATTTAATTTGCAAATGGAAAAAATTACTTTAGCAATTTCTGTCTCTTTCATCTGTCTTTGATAGTCACGAAAGTTTCTATTTTGCAGTCAGTAACAATTTGTTCTCCTCAAAAATGCTCATTTGCATCGATCAGCGCATGGCAACAGCCGATTAGTTTATGCAAATATTAAGTTATATCATTGCCGCTTTTAAACTGTGAATTCATGCAATGTGTTCATTTAAACACATGCTCATATGACCACTTACTTTAGGACGCACCTGCTCGTACAGGTCAACTGGGCATGATAACCAGTGCACCGTACGGTGCATCGAACATTTAAAAAAAGCTACTCTGAAGTTATTAACAAAGCACAGGCGAAATATAATTTGCTTCTACATTGCCGTGTCATAGTCAATTATCATCAATTCTTGAAGGCACGGTCTCACTCTTTTACAATAAATGCTCATGTTTTCTAGACTGTTATGCAAAGCTGATAATGCATTTGGAATATTCAAATATTGCTGGACTTTGGCTAGGCCTCTTTTAATTATATTTTCATCATTTTGCCAATATTTTGAAGTGACTCTCACTGCACTTAATCCGCACATATCTTCAATAGTTGTAATGGAATTCTTTAAAATTGGATGAAAGCAGAAATCATATAGATATGCAACTTGAAATGGCAATAAATGCCAATGACTAAATTACTAAGTCAGTGGCGGACGAAACATCAGGTGTTTTTTAGTTGATTCTTTTAAAATATATATGACAAAGTATAAAGTTAAAGTATATACTTCTCAAAGTACGGTTCCTGAGCGCACAGGAAACATAGAGAGATTCGAAGCAATGTCACCGTTATCTACAAATTCAACATCTCGGCATTACTCGTCCTAACCTTTGGCTGCGCTGCTTATTTCATATACATACCGAAATTCAGTGAGTCCGAGTTAACTCGTATCGAGACGGCAAGACAATATCACTGAACCAATTTAGGTTATTCTCTCTGTGTCTCTGAAGAGTTTAAATCACTTCATATTAAACACGAGTTAACTCGATATTTGTGAAATTGGAACACCCACCAGTCCGTGAACAGTGGAAAGGAATCTTTTATCTGTCAGTGACAGTTGCCCGTCCTACCGATCAGTTTCCTACTGTACTCCATTGTCAGCAACAGGAACAACAGCAAGGTACGCAGTATTCATTATGAGATTCCGAAATTCTGAGGCCGTGATCATAGAGATTTCGTGGTCTAAAATGATTTATCATGATATTGAATTATCTCAATTTCGTCAGTTTCTCACATTTCTTTCTTAACAATGTGACCAAATGTGAGGATGGGTATAAAATCCGATCGCAACCGATCAAACCGATCACAACTAAATTTAAAAATTTGATAAAAAGTACAAAAAAATAATTCAAGCTATTAAAACAAAACGAATAAACTCTATTTTTCACAAACCAGCAAACTTTTCCTTATAATGTGCGCTTCTACCGCATCCACACGAACACAGAACAAATCCAGACGCTAATTCGAATATTCTTGTGATCTCAATTGTGTAAATTCTACAAAACATCGCACGCATTTGACGTAGACTGCAAGTCAAATTCCTCCAGGAATTCTTCTGATCGAAAGACACATTCACTCATCAAATACAACATCACACCTAATTCTTCCCAAAAATTAGAGAGCTCCCACCCATCAAATCCACACGTGAACTAACCATCATGTTTCTACCATATGAGAAACGTAGAATATCGCAGCGCAATAGGCCAATACGAACATCGACTTCGTCCAGAAATTCGCTTCATCTGCTGCGATTCTGCTAGAAAAGTATTGAACTTACAACTTCGAGTCAGAGATCCAAAGATCCCCTTGAGATCAAATCGGAACACCAACCGAACAAGTCGTTTTTGTGAGAGGACATAGTGAAGTTTCACGATTTTCTTGTCAAGTTGGCCTATTCCAATGTCAATTTCCTCAATGAATCCTTTTGATCGGCGGACATTTCTTCGCTCTAGCTGGATGTTCGCATCAAATGCTAACCAGAAATGCAAAGAAACCCCTGCCGATCAAATCAGAACACCAACCGAACAAGTCGTTTTTGTGAGAGGACATAGTGAAGTTTCACGATTTTCTTGTCAAGTTGGCCTATTCCAATGTCAATTTCCTCAATGAATCCTTTTGATCGGCGGACATTTCTCCTCTCTAGCTGGATGTTCACATCAAATACTACCCAGAAATGCAAAGAAACCCCTGCCGATCAAATCGGAACACCAACCGAACAAGTCGTTTTTGTGAGAGGACATGGTGAAGTTTCAGGAGTTTCTCCTACACTAGGCCTATTCCAATGTCAATTTCCTCAATGAATCCTTTTGATCGGCGGACATTTCTTCTCTCCAGTTGGTTGTTCACATCAAATGCTAACCAGAAATGCAAAGAAACCCCTGCCGATCAAATCGGAACACCAACCGAACAAGTCGTTTTTGTGAGAGGACATAGTGAAGTTTCACGATTTTCTTGTCAAGTTGGCCTATTCCAATGTCAATTTCCTCAATGAATCCTTTTGATCGGCGGACATTTCTTCTCTCCAGTTGGTTGTTCACATCAAATGCTAACCAGAAATGCAAAGAAACCCCTGCCGATCAAATCAGAACACCAACCGAACAAGTCGTTTTTGTGAGAGGACAAGGTGAAATTTCAGGAGCTTCTCCTACACTAGGCCTACTCCAATGTCAATTTCCTCAATGAATCCTTTTGATCGGCGGACATTTCTTCGCTCTAGCTGGATGTTCGCATCAAATACTATCCAGAAATGCAAAGAAACCCCTGCCGATCAAATCAGAACACCAACGGAACAAGTCGTTTTTGTGAGAGGACATAGTGAAGTTTCACGATTTTCTTGTCAAGTTGGCCTATTCCAATGTCAATTTCCTCAATGAATCCTTTTGATCGGCGGACATTTCTTCTCTCCAGTTGGTTGTTCACATCAAATACTAACCAGAAATGCAAAGAAACCCCTGCCGATCAAATCAGAACACCAACCGAACAAGTCGTTTTTGTGAGAGGACATAGTGAAGTTTCACGATTTTCTTGTCAAGTTGGCCTATTCCTATGTCAATTTCCTCAATGAATCCTTTTGATCGGCGGACATTTCTTCGCTCTAGCTGGATGTTCACATCAAATACTACCCAGAAATGCAAAGAAACCCCTGCCGATCAAATCAGAACACCAACCGAACAAGTCGTTTTTGTGAGAGGACATAGTGAAATTTCACGATTTTCTTGTCAAGTTGGCCTATTCCAATGTCAATTTCCTCAATGAATCCTTTTGATCGGCGGACATTTCTCCTCTCTAGTTGGTTGCTCACATCAAATACTACCCAGAAATGCAAAGAAACCCCTGCCGATCAAATCGGAACACCAACCGAACAAGTCGTTTTTGTGAGAGGACAAGGTGAAATTTCAGGAGCTTCTCCTACACTAGGCCTATTCCAATGTCAATTTCCTCAATGAATCCTTTTGATCGGCGGACATTTCTTCGCTCTAGCTGGATGTTCACATCAAATACTAACCAGAAATGCAAAGAAACCCCTGCCGATCAAATCAGAACACCAACCGAACAAGTCGTTTTTGTGAGAGGACATAGTGAAGTTTCACGATTTTCTTGTCAAGTTGGCCTATTCCAATGTCAATTTCCTCAATGAATCCTTTTGATCGGCGGACATTTCTTCTCTCCAGTTGGTTGTTCACATCAAATACTAACCAGAAATGCAAAGAAACCCCTGCCGATCAAATCAGAACACCAACCGAACAAGTCGTTTTTGTGAGAGGACATAGTGAAGTTTCACGATTTTCTTGTCAAGTTGGCCTATTCCAATGTCAATTTCCTCAATGAATCCTTTTGATCGGCGGACATTTCTTCGCTCTAGCTGGATGTTCGCATCAAATGCTAACCAGAAATGCAAAGAAACCCCTGCCGATCAAATCGGAACACCAACCGAACAAGTCGTTTTTGTGAGAGGACATAGTGAAGTTTCACGATTTTCTTGTCAAGTTGGCCTATTCCAATGTCAATTTCCTCAATGAATCCTTTTGATCGGCGGACATTTCTTCTCTCCAGTTGGTTGTTCACATCAAATACTACCCAGAAATGCAAAGAAACCCCTGCCGATCAAATCAGAACACCAACCGAACAAGTCGTTTTTGTGAGAGGACATAGTGAAGTTTCACGATTTTCTTGTCAAGTTGGCCTATTCCAATGTCAATTTCCTCAATGAATCCTTTTGATCGGCGGACATTTCTCCTCTCTAGCTGGATGTTCACATCAAGCGCTACTCAGAAATGCAAAGAAACCCCTGCCGATCAAATCAGAACACCAACCGAACAAGTCGTTTTTGTGAGAGGACATAGTGAAGTTTCACGATTTTCTTGTCAAGTTGGCCTATTCCAATGTCAATTTCCTCAATGAATCCTTTTGATCGGCGGACATTTCTCCTCTCTAGTTGGTTGCTCACATCAAATACTACCCAGAAATTTAAAGAAACCCCTGCCGATCAAATCGGAACACCAACCGAACAAGTCGTTTTTGTGAGAGGACAAGGTGAAATTTCAGGAGCTTCTCCTACACTAGGCCTATTCCAATGTCAATTTCCTCAATGAATCCTTTTGATCGGCGGACATTTCTTCTCTCCAGTTGGTTGTTCACATCAAATACTACCCAGAAATGCAAAGAAACCCCTGCCGATCAAATCGGAACACCAACCGAACAAGTCGTTTTTGTGAGAGGACATAGTGAAGTTTCACGATTTTCTTGTCAAGTTGGCCTATTCCAATGTCAATTTCCTCAATGAATCCTTTTGATCGGCGGACATTTCTTCTCTCCAGTTGGTTGTTCGCATCAAATACTATCCAGAAATGCAAAGAAACCCCTGCCGATCAAATCAGAACACCAACCGAACAAGTCGTTTTTGTGAGAGGACATAGTGAAGTTTCACGATTTTCTTGTCAAGTTGGCCTATTCCAATGTCAATTTCCTCAATGAATCCTTTTGATCGGCGGACATTTCTTCGCTCTAGCTGGATGTTCACATCAAATACTACCCAGAAATGCAAAGAAACCCCTGCCGATCAAATCAGAACACCAACCGAACAAGTCGTTTTTGTGAGAGGACATAGTGAAGTTTCACGATTTTCTTGTCAAGTTGGCCTATTCCAATGTCAATTTCCTCAATGAATCCTTTTGATCGGCGGACATTTCTTCTCTCCAGTTGGTTGTTCACATCAAATGCTAACCAGAAATGCAAAGAAACCCCTGCCGATCAAATCGAAACACCAACCGAACAAGTCGTTTTTGTGAGAGGACATAGTGAAGTTTCAGGAGTTTCCCCTACACTAGGCCTATTCCAATGTCAATTTCCTCAATGAATCCTTTTGATCGGCGAACATTTCTTCACTCTAGCTGGATGTTCACATCAAATACTATCCAGAAATGCAAAGAAACCCCTGCCGATCAAATCAGAACACCAACCGAACAAGTCGTTTTTGTGAGAGGACATAGTGAAGTTTCACGATTTTCTTGTCAAGTTGGCCTATTCCAATGTCAATTTCCTCAATGAATCCTTTTGATCGGCGGACATTTCTTCTCTCCAGTTGGTTGCTCACATCAAATACTACCCAGAAATGCAAAGAAACCCCTGCCGATCAAATCGGAACACCAACCGAACAAGTCGTTTTTGTGAGAGGACATAGTGAAGTTTCACGATTTTCTTGTCAAGTTGGCCTATTCCAATGTCAATTTCCTCAATGAATCCTTTTGATCGGCGGACATTTCTTCTCTCCAGTTGGTTGTTCACATCAAATACTACCCAGAAATGCAAAGAAACCCCTGCCGATCAAATCAGAACACCAACCGAACAAGTCGTTTTTGTGAGAGGACATAGTGAAGTTTCACGATTTTCTTGTCAAGTTGGCCTATTCCAATGTCAATTTCCTCAATGAATCCTTTTGATCGGCGGACATTTCTTCGCTCTAGCTGGATGTTCACATCAAATACTATCCAGAAATGCAAAGAAACCCCTGCCGATCAAATCGGAACACCAACCGAACAAGTCGTTTTTGTGAGAGGACATAGTGAAGTTTCAGGAGTTTCCCCTACACTAGGCCTATTCCAATGTCAATTTCCTCAATGAATCCTTTTGATCGGCGGACATTTCTTCGCTCTAGCTGGATGTTCACATCAAATACTATCCAGAAATGCAAAGAAACCCCTGCCGATCAAATCGGAACACCAACCGAACAAGTCATTTTTGTGGGAGGACAAGGTGAAGTTTCACGATTTTCTTGTCAAGTTGGCCTATTCCTATGTCAATTTCCTCAATGAATCCTTTTGATCGGCGGACATTTCTTCTCTCCAGTTGGTTGTTCGCATCAAATACTATCCAGAAATGCAAAGAAACCCCTGCCGATCAAATCAGAACACCAACCGAACAAGTCGTTTTTGTGAGAGGACATAGTGAAGTTTCACGATTTTCTTGTCAAGTTGGCCTATTCGAATGTCAATTTCCTCAATGAATCCTTTTGATCGGCGGACATTTCTTCGCTCTAGCTGGATGTTCACATCAAATACTATCCAGAAATGCAAAGAAACCCCTGCCGATCAAATCGGAACACCAACCGAACAAGTCGTTTTTGTGAGAGGACATAGTGAAGTTTCACGATTTTCTTGTCAAGTTGGCCTATTCCAATGTCAATTTCCTCAATGAATCCTTTTGATCGGCGGACATTTCTTCTCTCCTGTTGGTTGCTCACATCAAATACTACCCAGAAATGCAAAGAAACCCCTGCCGATCAAATCGGAACACCAACCGAAC
Source organism: Prostheceraeus crozeri (assembly GCA_907163375.1). Lineage (NCBI taxonomy): Eukaryota > Metazoa > Platyhelminthes > Polycladida > Euryleptidae > Prostheceraeus > Prostheceraeus crozeri. The sequence continues at coordinate 27,998 of CAJQUW010004515.1, read as the reverse complement.
AAGTCGTTTTTGTGAGAGGACATAGTGAAGTTTCACGATTTTCTTGTCAAGTTGGCCTATTCCAATGTCAATTTCCTCAATGAATCCATTTGGCCGTCAGGATGTGGTCCAGTGGTCACTTGAAATGGCTCGCGTGATGATCCGTTTTGTAACTACTTTTGCGAAGATTTTTAGTAGCTTGGTGGTCGTGAAGAATCGCAGAAGGAAATGTACACATTAATTTGCAGAATTTCTCTTTTTTCTAGTGCTTGTAGTATTTAATTTTCATACATGCGATTGACTTGAATGCGGAAAAGTTTAGCTAAAATGTATATTAAAGAGAATTTGCATTCTGTAGGATGCAGAGTTTTAAGAATCGAATAAGATAGAGGTCGGCTCTTTACACATTTTTATACAAAGGACTTATTTTTCTATAATCTGTGAGACTAAACCTCTGCAGTTTTGAGACGACTTATCACGACCGAAGACGGCTCAGTTCGTCACAAAAAGCACGTTTCGGCTGATGCATAATGTCCGTTAGCGAGTTGTCTCAAGTTATGACTTTTTGACACGACTGATGGCGAGTTTATGTGACCTGTTTGGACGAAATATCTATATGCTATTATTGATGCATCCAAGCATAGCGCCCTTCCAAATTCTCTGAAGCCAGCCCAAGGGCGAGAGAATGATGGACTCGAACCATCTGACGCACTCAGACGCACAAAACCTATGATAAGCCATAGCCAATTATCACCTAGTTATTTAAGACAAACGCGATGTCCAAATATGTGGTGAAGATTTTGATCAAATTTTAATATTTCAAAAATTACAGATTACAATTTATATCTAATGCAAGAATATAATCAGGGCTGCCACTCTTATCAAAAATAGAAACCGGAACGTCAAATCGGAATGGGCCCCCTAAATTACGTAGTCGTGGGCCCCCTCAAAGAAAGAAACTTACGATCATTGGATATCACACAACCCGGTAAGTTTTGAAAGCGTTCAAGCAGATGTTGGCTCTTTTCTAATAAAGATGCTTCTGAATCCTCACAGTTACCAAGTAAATGTATAAAATTATTACTGATGCTTATTTAATCATCAGTTTCAACAAGGTGCACTAGAATACATGACTCGAACAGCTACTATTTTCAGGAGAACCGTTTTCGAAGGTTAGACAAAGTGTACTGAAGACCCTCTTCCTGCCCCCAATGCAAAATCAGCATGAAGTTATTGAACGATTGACGATTTAAGCTCGATATAAAGACTGCATATTATCGAATAATCTACATGTAGGCTTATGGATGATTTTACTTAACTGTTTGAAAGACAACTTTCTTCAGTTCAAAAATTTCACATTCAAATTTATAAAGCACTACTGCCGTACAGATTTGCCATTTTCTATTAATCGTGCCATGGCGTCACATGGTGCAATATCCCGTCTTTATTGTGAAGAATTTTCATGAAACCACTAGGAAATTGCTGTTCAGCTGTTTGACGTTCGGACTGCTTCAGCAGAGCGGTCTAGTCACAGCAAATATCTTCATACAAAATCCATGCTTGGGCAGGTATTTCCATAAGCCATCTTCTTTGGGAGAGCCATTATTCTTTTGAGAAATCGAGAATGTGTGGCAAAATCTTCCTTTCTATGCAGTATAAAATATACCAAATGTCATGAAAGATAGGAATATCCATGCAGGATGGAATGCCAGCGCACTACTACCGACCCATCGTAAATTATTTGGACAGCAATTTTCCTAAATCTTGGATTGACCGTCATGGGAGCCTTTGGAATGGCTTCCGATAGCACCAGATTCAATGCCCTGTGACTTTTTTCTTTTAGGCACGTTTAAGAAATGGTACATTAGAGTCATCCTATGCATTTGGATGAACTGGAAAATAAAGCTTTGCACCGTTTTCTGCAGAACGACGAGCGATTGCGTAGAGATACGCTCTTGCGCTATTGATCGAAGAATTAGATTGCGTTAGGGGAAATGGTGAGCAAGTAGGAAACAAACATTAGTGGTACTCGTATCAGCAAATGTTTTTCTTTGAATCATAATTAACCTACAGAAATTAATCATTGAGCCGCTAATTGCTATTGTATCAACAACTTTGAAATGATCACTGAGAATCCACCACGTTCGTTAAAGAAAATAATTTTGAATCAATGTCACACAGAATAAATTGACGACTAAAAACTATCGCAGTTGCTCAATATGAGAAAACGTAGTTCTATATTGTGCCCAAATATTGCACACACACAATTAAATATTTTGCTTATCTACTTAAGCGAGCGCAGATGAATCTGATTCAGTGATTACACATTACAGAAGCCATGCAACTTAATATACTATTTAATCTGAAATGAGATGAGAGCAACATTTGATACAATCCATTACGGGAAATTACTGACGTTTCTGGATTTTTAGCCGTCATCAGTGCAGTATGCCTGTAAAGAATCAGTAACTCACATGCAAACAAATCATCATCCGAAATACAGACATCTACAATTAATGAAATACATGCAGTTCAAATCTCATTCTGTAGAGTTCGTTTCCAAAATTTGAAATTTGCAAACAGCTAATTCGTGTTTGCACTTCATGCACGAAGGTGAGCTGCCGGATTTCCAAGCACATCCACCTACTAATGGTCTGTGGAATGAGTTGCTGATTTACTGCACTGATGGCGGCTAAAAAGTCAAAAACGCTTGCAGTTGAGCTTGAAGAAACTTCATCAGTTCTTGTAGCTCCGGCAATGATTCAAATCAAACCTTGCTCTCATCTCTTGTACTTCAAACATAATAAAGAACAATTACATCTAAGAACAACTTTTGGTTTTCAAACAAGATTATGACAGCTATTTGATAAAGGTTGAGCCGTCATGGCATAAGAAAGCGCAAAATCAACACGATCCTATCACTTCTTCAGTTGTTTGCGATATTTCAATTTTCGGTTGTGTCCTCGTTGAAATTTAGCCGCTTTTGCAACACGTGATCATACAAAATATTCTTTCGTCACTCCCTTGTGTTTTAAGTAGATTTTTCTTTCATACTTTTCTGGCAGCCGATTCTTGAAAGACACGTTTTGGAGTGCATCAAAGCAATCAGAACTCAATTCATAATAAGCTCTATAATTACGTATTACAACTTTCTTGTCAAGCATTCCCACCCAAATTTATTTCTTATTTCAAAACCTTGATTACTTGCACTTTGTTCAGTTTCTTAGGACTGACGAAAGGATAACTGACTTCCTTGTAGAAGAAAGGCAGTAATCCAGTTTACTGAAGACGAGGGCACTGATTACCTTCACTAGAATTAGGCGTGTCAGGCTCCCTTTCACAGCACGAATGCGGCGTAGCATCGAGAAACAGGAGCTCGTCGTGACATTACGTGATAGGTTAAATGTTCATCAAGTGTCACTCCAAGATACTTCACGCTGACACTGGGAGTCAATCTAAGTCCATCAAGGACGACGGGAGTGCACACCTTATTCCGTGCACGTGGGGATTGGTACCACATGATCTTTGACTTCCCCGAGTTAAGGTGTAGCCCATTGGAAGCAAGCCAACTCTTGACGTCATCGAAACGAGAGACCTTCATAGCCAAGGCAGATACATCCTTTGCAGGCGATGAACTGTAAATAAGGATGTCATCCGCAAAAAGATGAATGTCCAAGCCATGCTGCTGCACCAATGATGCTATGTCAGCAATGTAGAGGGAAAACAGGGCAGGACCGAGAACTGATCCTTGAGGGATCCCGCTTACCAGGGGAACGAACTTGGTTTTCGTGATGTGGGTAACAGACACTGAGCGGTTGCACAAGTAGGATTCAAACCAAGCCAATGCGGAGCCACGGAGTCCGGCTGATACATTGAGGCGTCGAAAAAAGAGTGGCATGATCGACACAGTCAAAGGCGCAGCTGAGCTCCAGAAAAAGCATTAGGCAAACATGCCCTCTGTCCAGACTTAGCAGCACATCAGAGACCACTTTCAGAACTGCCGTTTTAGTGGAGAACATAGGATGGTAGGCTGATAGTAGTCGCGGAAGGAGGAGATGGTCATCAATATGCTGCTGCAGATGGAATGCAACTATTCGCTCGGAGACTTTGGAAAGGACCGGTAGTTTCGAGATGGGCCGATATGATGAAACATCTAATGAGTCTGCTGTTGAATTCTTCAATGTGGTTGTAATATACGCCTTCTTCCATCTGGTAGGGACCAGGCCGAATGACAGTGAACGATTAATAAGGAAAGTCAGGAATTGTGAAAGAAGATCTAAACATTACTTTAACAGTGAAGTAGGAATTGGGTCACATAGCTGTTGTAGTAAAAGTCAGGTTACCTGTTATAAGGCTTTATTGAAAAAGACATTCACATAGCATGAATTAGACCATACGAACGAAACACAATCAGACAAGCGAATAGTTATCGTCAACGAGCACCATGCTGAAGCGATCAGACAAAGATGAATGGTTACTTAATTAACCAATAGCGCAGAGCCGCAGAGCATAACAATAACGATCATGTCAGACTACAACAATAGCAATCGCGTCAGACCATAACAAGAACAATCACGTCATTCTCCCCTCCTTGAAGAGTTTGAAATAATTATTGTATGGATCATACTGATCATTGGAAATAATTTTTAGAAGGAACATATCGATTAGGCGGCTTACGAACTCGGGCTGAACGACGTAAATTCGGAGCGTCTTCGGTATTCGCATCGTCCTCGGTCTGAACGACACCCTGCGACGGCGTAGGCCTATTTTGTTCGTTGTTGGTCGGGTTATTTTCAATGGTTTCATTTCTACTATCTTTCGGATTAAACTGGGGCAAATCATTTGTAGTAAGTTCGTTTGACGGTGATAATCGACGCAAAGAGACGGTGGACTCTTTCCCGTTATCATGTTGTACTCTAGCATATTGAGGATTGATGTGGAGTAGCTTCACATTCTCAACTTCATTGTCATATTTCGATTGTCTTACAGGAGAACGTAGAAAGGCCGAGACAGCATTTAGTAGCCATGTAGGTAATGTAGTTCCGTACATTGCTTTTCGAGGAAATGAGAGAAACTGTTCATGTGGAGTGCAGTTGGTAGAGGTGCACAGCAGCGATCGGATGCTGTGTAAAGCAATCTGTAGCACAGATTCCCATTTTTCGATGGATAGATTCTTTGAATGTAAACTGAGGCGCACTGCTTTCCAAATAGTTCCAACATATCTCTCTGCCTGTCCATTTCCACGAGGATTGTAAACGGATGAATGATTAGTTGAAATATTGTGCTGTAGTAAGAAATTCCGGTAATTTGAGGAGACGAACGCTGGACCATTATCAGAGTGAATAAATTCTGGCACACCGAATAAAGAGAATAGTGACAGGAGGCATTGAATCGTAGTCTCAGCAGATGTATCGGTCGTTGGAAACGCAAAGGGGAAGCGGCTATATTCATCCACCACGATTAAGAGGTACTTATGTCTAGTGCAAGACGGTAGTGGACCCTTGAAATCAATACAGTTTTTCGAACGGTCGAGTAGATTTCACCAGCTGCCCACTGTATTTTACAAATTGGGGCTTATAGTCCGGGAGCTAGCGCGAACTTGTGCAGGGAACGAGATAGTACATAAAACTTTCACATAGCATAGTACACCTCTAACCTACTGCAAAACTTCGCGTCTGCCGGATCAGATCATTTGCTTTTCAGAAATAGAGAGGATAACACAATCGTATGTATTTCCAGTGGTAAAATTGTGACATTTAAGGTGTTGACTCCATTTTTTTCGAATTTTTGCTCATAAAAGTTACACAAATTGGTATTTTGTTGAACTGGTTATTATAGAAATCATCTACAGATCATGATCTTTCAAATGAGTTATCATTCAGTGACAGAGGATGAAGTAAAGTGTACAAACAGACACTATTTATTAGAGTAAATCAACAATTTTCCTGAAATTTCTATGTTAAAATTTGCAGTTACACCAACGAAAAGTGTCTGTTTGTACACTTTACTTCATCCTCTGCCACTGAATGATAGCTCATTTGAAAGATCATGATCTGTAGATGATTTCTATAATAACCAGTTCAACAAAATACCAATTTGTGTAACTTTTATGAGCAAAAATTCGAAAAAATGGAGTCAACACCTTAAATGTCACAATTTTACCACTGGAAATACATAGGATTTTGTTATCCTCTCTATTTCTGAAAAGCAAATGATCTGATCCGGCAGACGCGAAGTTTTGCAGTAGGTTAGAGGTGTACTATGCTATGTGAAAGTTTTATGTACTACCTCGTTCCCTGCACAACTTCACGCTAGCTCCCGGACTATTAAGTTCAGCACAAGTGGAACAACTTCGAATAACGGAGCGGACGTCGTCTAGCGAGAAAGGCAAATTACGAGCCCTAACAGCATGCCAAAGGCGGGTGACACTCGGGTGACATAGACTCGCATGGAGATCTCCAAGATTAACATCAGAATAAGCTGAAGCACTGAGTTTATCACTTGAACCCGCTCTTGTCAAGGCATCGGCCACAAGATTTTTCTTCCCTGGTCGAAAAACAATGTCGAAGTTGAAAGATGCCAGTTCCAATTCTGAATCTTATCATCTTTACAGCGCTGAATCTTATCATTTTTCACTTTTCCCTTGTTTTGACCATCGAACATGAAACTGACGGCTTGTTGATCAGTTATGACTTTGAAAGAACGGCCAATTAAAAAATGCCGCCACTGCCGAATAGATTCAATGATCGCACAGGCTTCCTTTTCTATAGAAAAATGCATTTTTTCTGCAGAGTTAAGTGACCGCGTGAAGAAGGCCACAGGTCGTCCATCTTGAGAAAGCGAAGCTGCAATCGCTTCGTTGGAAGCGTCTGTTTCCACCACAAACGGCACATTATCTTGTATTGCATAAAGAGTGGCATGTGATATCTCACGGATTAGATGATTGAAACTTTCTACTGCCCTTTCTTTTAAAGGAAACTCGTCACTGTTGATAAGAGGCCGAGCCTTGTCGGAGAAAGCAGGAATCCATTTTAAGTAGTGCGACAATAACCCTAATGCTCGTCTCAGGGATTTACCATCAGTAGGAAGGGGCATTTCCAGTAATGACCTCATTCTCTCAGGATCTGGTCGTATACTTTTGTTCTCAATGACGTGTCCAAGGATAGCAATACGGTTTGTGCAATATCTGCTTTTCTCAGTGTTGATAGTGAGCCCATATTTCTCAGCAGCTTCTTGAAACCTGACAAGATTTCGATAGTGGTCCTCCGTGGTATTTCCACACACAGTGATGTCATCAACATAAGCAAATGTGTCTTGTAATTTTTCAATGTCAATGATGTCATTAATTATCTTCTGGAAGCAGGCAACGCCGTTGGCTACCCCGAATGGAATTCTAGTGAATTCAAACAGACGACCTGAAGCTTCGAAAGCGGTATATTTTCGTTCTTCCAAACGCAAGAGAATTTGATGGTAAGCAGACTTCAGGTCAATAGAACTAAAGATCTCATATCTTGATATTTTCTCTATCATCTCTCGTTAATCTCGGTAAGCGTTCAAGTTTGTGAAGCGGTTTATTGTCATTGAATAGTCGACGACAAGACGACGTTTTTCCCTTTGAGGAATGATTAGAACTTGAGCTCTCCAGGGGCTGCAACTAGCCACTATAACACCTTTCTCGACCAATTGGTCAATTTCTTGTTTGATGCAATTCTCATCTTTGGGACTATGTTGTCGAGATTTGGTTTGAATAGGACGACAGTCCTCTGAAAGGTCATTAAACAAAGCAGGAGCCTCTATACGAGCAGCGATAAGGCCACAAAGTTCAATAGGCGGAAGTTTACCACCGAATTTCACAGACACTGATTCGTGTTGACCAAGGAAGTCGTGGCCTAACAGTACAGGCGCACAGAGATTCTCCATCACAGAGAGTAGCACGTCAGGGTAAATTCTCCCTTCGAGTTCAAGCGAAATAGAGCACCGCCCACTGGTCGTTGATTTATAGATAGTTGAGGCCATTGAAACACATCCCGTCACTGGAGTTATTTTCAAACCACAGGTTTTCGCAATATCAGTGCTGACATAACTACATGAACTGCCTGTGTCAATCAAAATTTCCATACTTTTCCCATTCACATATCCTGTAGTAACTGCACAGGTGACCCCGCTTAAAGGAGATGAATTCAATGTAGCGAGCAAAGACGCAGAAGTTGATTCCATATTCCGTGATAAAGTGGTGGATCGACAGACTTTAGCAAAATGACCGGTTTTTCCACACTTACCACATATGGCATTGCGGGCTTTACAGATATTGCGAGGATGTTAAGAGCCGCCACAGAAATAACAACGACGCAGAACAGATGTAGTTGTAGCAGTTCTATCATTACGACTGTTGGAGTTAGAGTCTACATGTTCATCATTCTTGCCATGCACTGAAGCTTGCGTTGGAAAAATATCTGTCAGAGCAGCAGCCGAAGTTACTCGGACGACGATGGATATTGATTGATAAGCTTCACTGTGAAGTTGTGCCATTTCAAGAGCACGAGCTTGTGAGACTGCATCAGTTAGATTCAATGTCAAATTTTCCAGCAAGCGCTGACGAATGGAATTAGAAGACATACCAGCAATAAACGCATCACGTATGGCTTGTTCACATATGATTTCAGCAGACGAGGTCGAGAAATTACAGTCAAGCGAGAGCCCTTCAAATTATCCAAAAACTGATCAAGATTTTCTTCTGGTTGTTGCCGACATGTAGCAAGACGATATTGGGTAAAAACTTCACTTTTTGGTTTAATAAATCGAACGTTGAGAATGGCTAACGCATCAGAAAAAGTCGATGTGTGTTTGATGAGTTTGTAGATAGGGCAAAACACATGAGCTTTCAGCAGAACCAATCAGGAAATAAGGCGGCATCGATTGATTTGAAGAATTCGTTGAAATTGTTCAACCACATCTCCCACTCATCAGCGGCGTTCGGAGACTCAGGATTAATTTCCAGTGTACGAGGACGTAAGAATTTATCCATGTTGACGACGTTTGTCTTGTTCAATAAATTGTTGTAGCAAAAGTCAGGTTACATGTTATAAGGCTTTATTGGACAAGACATTCACATACCATGAATTAGACCAGGGTTTTTTTAAGGCGATATACGCGCCCGATTTGGGCGGGTAAAAATTTCAAATGGGCGGGTAAATTTCGGATGTCAACTCGGACCACTGTCCATGTCAGTCACTGTTGTTTTTCACATAAGGCGAATAATTCGAATCGCAACCATCGTCAAGTTAACAAGTACAAAAACTTTCCTTCATTCACACGCATTTAAAAGTAGGAAGTTATCAAAACGGAAATACTATGTAGTCATGTAGTGGACCATGCCAAAATAAATTTTACTGGTTGCGAATGAAGAAATACATTCGCAGTGGTGCTTTCTTGTCTCACATAGCTTACTTCATTTATAGAATTTGCATCACTGAAAGTTATGGAGGTGTACAACTGTACAGTACATGTATGTATGCCCCCTATACGTAGTTGACAATAAATTTCGATCGTTAAAGAGAAACTAGGCATATTCAATTTTTAAGTAATAATTGTAACACAACTTTTCATCATCCATGACTTAACTAAGCAATTTGCAGACTTTTGCAGTGCAAATAACACATTCATCGCTTATCAACGGTTATTTACATTCTTTAACTTCACTTCTCATTGATATGCGGCACTGTTTCGTTGATCATCAATAGGCTCTTGTCGATGAGGAATGACGTTGCAGAATGCAATTTGTCTTTATATAAATTGCAGTTTGCCATATTCACTGTGAAATCATGTAGTGTATTATGCATTTATCATATATGTTTTTACTGCAAGTTCAAAAGACAATTTTCCACTGTTCCTCTCCATCTTATCCAGCAATTGTTGCTGTGCACATTTTAGTGCATGTACGTCATGTAGGCATATATTGTACCACCACCTCTAATTTGCTGAATATTCAAAAGATGCAACTTTGTTTCCGCTTTCTTTTTACAGCTGGAAAGGAAATTGAAAGAAAGATCTACAAGCCTTGTTTTGCTTTGTTTTAGATTGGCGGGTAGAATTTGGGAGTGGGCGGGTAAACGAAACCTTAAAAAAACCCTGAAATAGACCGTACGAACGAAACACAATCAGACAATCGGCAGGGGTTTCTTTGCATTTCTGAGTAGTACTTGATGTGAACATCCAGCTAGAGAGGAGAAATGTCCGCCGATCAAAAGGATTCATTGAGGAAATTGACATTGGAGTAGGCCTAGTGTAGGAGAAGCTCCTGAAATTTCACCTTGTCCTCTCACAAAAACGACTTGTTCGGTTGGTGTTCCGATTTGATCGGCAGGGGTTTCTTTGCATTTCTGGATAGTATTTGATGCGAACAATCAACTGGAGAGAAGAAATGTCCGCCGATCAAAAGGATTCATTGAGGAAATTGACATTGGAATAGGCCAACTTGACAAGAAAATCGTGAAACTTCACCTTGTCCTCTCACAAAAACGACTTGTTCGGTTGGTGTTCCGATTTGATCGGCAGGGGTTTCTTTGCATTTCTGGGTGGTATTTGATGTGAACATTCAACTGGAGAGAAGAAATGTCCGCCGATCAAAAGGATTCATTGAGGAAATTGACATTGGAATAGGCCTAGTGTAGGAGAAACTCCTGAAACTTCACCATGTCCTCTCACAAAAACGACTTGTTCGGTTGGTGTTCTGATTTGATCGGCAGGGGTTTCTTTGCATTTCTGGATAGTATTTGATGTGAACATCCAGCTAGAGCGAAGAAATGTTCGCCGATCAAAAGGATTCATTGAGGAAATTGACATTGGAATAGGCCTAGTGTAGGGGAAACTCCTGAAACTTCACTATGTCCTCTCACAAAAACGACTTGTTCGGTTGGTGTTCCGATTTGATCGGCAGGGGTTTCTTTGCATTTCTGGATAGTATTTGATGCAAACAACCAGGTAGGGAGGAGAAATGTCCGCCGATCAAAAGGATTCATTGAGAAAATTTAGTTTAAATGTATGAAATTAAGTCAAGAGCATCAAAAGAAAATGAAAATAATGGCAATTATTACTATTAGAAAGTGTTTTCCGCAAATTTTCTTGCATTTCCTGGTGCATATTGCAATCTAAACATAGGGAAACAATATTCTACATGCAACGAAAGAAAATATCACATTTTTCGGTTTGAGCCTATTGAGTTGATATAGTTAAATTTTGACGTTTTTGATGGTTTTCTGTGATTTTTTCTGGCTTATTACTGTACTACAGGCAATGGTAGGCGACAATTATTGCTCTGAAGCCATTTTTACGGCAAAAGCGTCTGATTTTTTCTGATCGGTATGATCGGCTTGATCGGTCGTGATCGGGTTTTATACCCATCCCAAATGTGACCGATGTGACGAAAAATGTGTCGCATTTTTAAACTGCACAATCATTATCCTCATTAAAACACTTTTAATCTAACCAAGTTCAATATGATATTATCTTCATGCCAATGATATTCTTGAACAAAGCATGCCGAAAAGTATTTGTAAAATCAATTTGGATTATTTTCATCAAGCACTCTCCGTATGTGCATGATTTATGATGATTCATCATCGGTCACATGGAGGTCACATATGTGACCAATATGACCGATGTGACGAAAATGCGTCGAGCACATAATCTGTCACATATTGGGCACAGTTTGGTTTACAGTTCAGGAAATGCATCGGTTGTCTTGAGATACATCCGTGGTTTTCAAAATGTTTTATTTTCATGACATAAGAATTCAAAGTTTGAATAGAACTAGTAAATAGAATTGAATTTTGATATTCCCCTTGTTGGATTAATTTCACTGTGTGCTTCAAATCAATAAAATGAACAACAGATAAAATGAATTAATTATGATCGAACACATACAGTAAAGTATCAATTTGATTAAATTTCACACAGGTCGGTGTACTGGACCGAGAAACGGTGCAAGCAGAAAACCCGTCAATGTAGTGCAGCACTAAGGCAACAAATACATCGACAAAATGAACAATGATTAAGCGCCTACACATATGTACTGCATGCGGAACAATGGTGTACAACATCTGCGTGCAAATGCGATAGCGCGAGAGCATTAATATTCCCGGGAATATGCGCCTTTCATTAAACAGTATATTTGCTGTGTCTGCGCACAATAAAGTAAAAGTGTCCAAACGAGCTAATAATGAAATGAATGTTGACCTTTCCTCTATTGATTTCATGAATTTACTCACCATTGAAACAATTGTCAAATCTTTCAAGATTGTATCTGAAAATGTTATATACATTATGTGACTACGAGTAAATCGACTCAGCATACAAAATGAAAGTCAATATCGGAGAAAATACACACAATTTGTGTAAACCCTACTGCCTCATGAAATTCTAAATGATAGTTTCAAAGCTGCGTCATAAAACTGAATTGACAATAAATGACCGTGACTTTGACTCCCACCCCACCAGATGGTCGTTTTTCGCCCCCAAGCGAATTTTTTTAATATCTTTTAAACCAAGCAAGTTATAGCCACCAGATTTCTGGTAGCTTGCTTTCTACGTATTATGCAATTTTTAACAGAAGGATAATACTTTTGACACAATACTTTTGGTGTGAGAGCTATTTTAAAATTTGAATGTTGGAATATTTTGGAATATTTCGGCGATCTGAAAAGCAGATACAAAACTTCCAAATCGAGTGCAACATTCTCATTTCAAGTGAAATTATTGTAAGCATAGATTAAAATATATCATACAGATTAATCTTGGCTGTACTTGCAAGCTGACGAGATAGCAGATGAGCATCTCAGCTTCAACGTAAATCAGGAAAAGCAACAAAATCCATATTTAACTCGAAGGTGCTCACCATCCCAGAAGACTGATTCTATGAATGAAAGATAGCCTTTTAGACAAAAATCTAAACATGTTAGACTTTAACTAAACATGTTAAAGTCTTTGTCCCAGATCATGAATTGACTACTAGGTTATAAGTGACCACTTTCTGTTGAAGAATACAAAGAATTTAAATGCGAAAATTTCAAATAATATAATACAATCTCAATGCATCCTGCACAAGCTTGCAAGAACCTTGATTAGATCAGAATGCATTTCTCATGAGCGTATTGCCATTTGAACAAAATCATGATACATGCAATTCATTGCAATTTTCAATATTTATTTTTTTTTCAATATTTATGATTGGATTAAATCGAAAACTTATCTTTACTTAGCTGAATAACGCAGCATTGAGGAAAATAACACAAAATAGAGCTTGTACAAGTAACGTGGACAGCATTAAAGTGTCTTTCCCGATAACGATTAAAAAGTCTTGGCATGGTTATGAGTCATTGCACATTTGTCGAATGATCTCATGATCGATGTGTTTTATGAAATATGTATTGACTTCAAGACAAAAACGATTAGGTACCATTGAATATTGCAAAAGCATCCATCTGTACTGCAAGCTTATAGAGACGTACAGAAATTAATATGCATCGATTGAAAGATAAAAATTATAATATTGGTAGATCAGCTTAATCCAATACTGTAATCTGTTTAGCTCCGAGGATGCACATCCGTCATTCACTTCAGTATCCTCACAGTTCAATCATTATTCACACAAGTGTAACTGATGAAACCGTACATTGCCCATAGACTACCATTACAAGAATCCATCAAATCGGTTTAGCAGTCAATTTCATTACCCCACTGAGCAAGTTGAATGGAGAGCACATTTGAAGGATGTGCAGTCATTCGAAAAAGACCCGTAATTTTGGAAAAAGGAAGAATGACGCAGGTGTGTATATGCAATTTGAATAACTTTGGGTCAACAGGTTAAATGAATGAAGAAAGAACTGAGTCTTTACTACCTACATTGTTTCAATTTGCGTTTGAAACGATAATACTGCAGTTGATTTGGTAAAGAGCAGCAGATTACGCAATCATTCGAGCAAAAATGCATTTGAAACGGCAGTGGCGCTGACTTTTTTCGACTGCTGCATTCTGAAATAGCATATCAGTCTTGAAAGGACATAACTCGTTACTGACCGGTCAAACCTACACAACTCATTAGAGCGAAACGTGCTTATACAAATAATGTGACGCTTCATTGTAGACTTGTTGAAAGGGATGGACACTAATCAATACGGTCCAATCGTGACGACAAAAAGAGCGTCATTGACACAATGGGGCTTTACGTTTTAAACTCAGTTAGTAATGAAAGACAAATCTAGTCAGCATGCAATGACAAGTTATCTTCATAGCATTTAAGATGAAAGACAGGTTTCTTAAAGAAGGCGAAGTGTGGTGCGTAGTTCTAATTCAATAACCAGATTCAGTTATGATGTTATCATTGTAAAGTGAGTGCCATCAAATTTATTTTTTATTCGCATAAAGACGCACAATTTGATTAGTGGTGTGCGGAGCCTTCAGCAGTCTGGCCGCCAGCATGAGTTTCTGCAGGGAAAGCGGCCGAAAATAAGACTTTCACAGGAAATTTGCACCAAATGGCTGCTACGAATCTGCGAGTCTGCGGAGTTTTATCCGTTTCCTCTTCTTGTCACAAAGGATCAAAGAAAGTACATAATTACATGTAAGTCCAATTGGCAACAGACTGGGCCATTACGGAAAATGACATTTGTCTGTGTTTGCTTTTAGTTCGGGAGCTACTGACACTTTCTTCCTAAATTCTCGCACAAAAGGCTTAATAGCATGGATTTGTAGATCTTGAAGCGCTTAATACAACAATCAAATTCTTGAGTTTCACAGTCAGTCACTTTCAGTTTTAGGCAAGGTTAAAGGATTCCCATTGGAATCCAATGGGAAAATTCAAGAAATATCTATGGATTGTGAGACACTTGGCAATTGTCGTACATTTCCTGTTGTAGAAAAGAAGCTATTCATCAGATTGCCATGAAATTTGAAACATGATTGAGTTCAGATCATCAACTTCGATATAAAAGTTGAAATGAGTCACATAATTCAGTATTTGATGTCTGAGAGCCTCTACAAAATGAGTAAAATCGCCAAAATGAAGTCAAAATTGAAATTTGCTCATTTTTAGAATACCCGTAATAACCACAGGGTGTTCATGATTCCGTGAAAATTTCACTTTCGAATTCGTTTACTGCAGAAACTGGTGCTTGTAACTGGACTTAAGGTCTACTAGTAGCGTGTGTAATGTGATTGGTGCTGAGATCAAAATTGAACTTTTGTCAACTGTTGATAAAACATCGAGTTTTATGCACGAGTTTAGATGTCGATTTTGGCTTTCCTTTTGAATCAATTTAAATGTGAACACTGAATTTGAAGATCATTGGTTCTGCCATTCGAATTCATCAAATTCACGTTGACTTCAGTTGCAGTCAACTATAACTCCTTGTTATCGTCAATAGAAACCTGTGTCATTACCTCTTTGTACCGCCCCCATTACCTACTTACACGCGCAACCAACGATGCTTTAGAAAAAAGGTCTTCAAAATTTTTTCAAATTTTAAAATGGAATTTCACATTTTTGCTGTAAACTGTACACTGTAAATCGCTCGATACCAGTCACATACGAAGGATGCATGCCAGGGATGCGGAGTCCTATCATTTTGATAGGACTCCGACTCCGGGGGTTGATAGGACTCCGGGTTTTGATAGGACTCCGACTACGACTCCGAGTGGCCAGTATACATAGCCTAGTTTTTAAAAAAACTGGTAACCTACGTCATGCATCATTATAGGCTTACCTGAACCAATCTTGAGTGATCGTTGCTGTATCAATTATGAATCATTTAAATCATTAAATCATTCAAAGTTTATCAAATGTCGCTTTAAGTAAAATGCATGCGATTCGGCTGCTCCCTGATGGTAGCTTGACACGATTTTTCTCCAGTCTCTAACCAGGCAGGAAAATTCCCATCCTTCTTCAAAAAAATGAGTACACTTTCAATTTCAATATGCGCTTTGGAGGAGCCATCACACAAGAGTAACGCTTGGTTAAGAGGCAATGTTCTCAAACAAACTAGTATTTCATTTTTGTCTCTGATTTTTTATCCACTTTGGCGCGTATGTGTGATCGAGGCTAGGAAGGCTTGATTGTCTTCTCTATTAAATCGCCGAGTGAAGAGACAATCCTTTTTTCACTATCACGGTTCATTTCCTCAACTATTAAAAGCCTTGCATGCAGCAGTTTCTCTGTACTTTTGTTTGACGGAGATTAAAATTGACATCAAGACAGTGACAGCTATATGCACGAGGATAAATAATTGACTTGTGTTATACTTCGGGTCTAGGTATAGACCGAAATCCAGAGTCCTCTCATTTGATAGGTCTCCGACTCCGACTCCAGCAAAAATGATAGGACTCCGACTCCGCATTCCTAATGCATACCAAAATACTTTTTGGTGTAATTCTGT
This sequence comes from Prostheceraeus crozeri, assembly GCA_907163375.1. Taxonomy (NCBI): domain Eukaryota; kingdom Metazoa; phylum Platyhelminthes; order Polycladida; family Euryleptidae; genus Prostheceraeus; species Prostheceraeus crozeri. The sequence goes on along the minus strand of CAJQUW010004515.1, from coordinate 11,592 downwards.
ATATAGTTGCATGCTTTTCGTATCTTATTTCAAGTGTGGTATGCTTTACATACTAAAGTCATACCAGCACAATGTTAAAAGAAAGCATCAATTATGTCTAAAGTATGTTGATTTAAGGCCTTTTGTCAATAAATATCACACTAATGTTACAACTGTTTTGTAAGTAGTGAGATAGTGACATTCAAGAGTCATACTTTCAATACTGAATTCAATTTTAAGACATGTAATTCTAAGGCATTTCATAAATAATTAATAAGTATTCAACCATCCATTATCCATTATGTAATTTTGGAATTAAGCATATTATCAATCCGAAATGAAAACACATTATAATTTATGAACGCAAAAGTAGTTATGTTTGAGATATATAAGTCAACATGATTACACGAAAAACATCGTTTGAATGAATTGATGTTAATCAACTTGGTTCATAAAGTACAGCTAACTAAGCGTCATGTTGATGTTGCTAGACAAGTAGCAACGACGACATGCTCATGGAACTTAAAATTCACAATAAATCTAATATAGTTAAATATCACACTATCAAAAAACTATTTGATAGCAGTATGTGATACATATATTTTTTTGGTATGTGACTTAAAGCCCTACATACCAGAGGCATACGAATGACGACCAATTTGCATCGGGTCTCGTATATAAAACATACCAACATATTTCATCGTAAAACATCCAATCACAGATAGAATAGTTCGTAAGTGAGATTTCGTATGAAAAATATACCAGATCTCTGTAAGCATACGAGGATCTCGTATTAGAAGTTGGTTAAAGACCAGCAGTTTAGCTGGTCAGTTATTTCAGTTTAGACCAGCAGACATCATCCGATTTCTCGATTTCTGTAACATAAGGTGGGCCTGTCGGTTCTCCAAATATACAAGAGTTTTCGACGATGCGCACCAGTGCTGAATTTTTTTCAGCTGGAAAGAAATTAGCAATTTAACATAAGTCTGCTTATCAATCTATTGAGGTCTCATGAGGACACCGTTTATTGTTTGTGACAAACCCGCTGTTGACAATGGGGTGGTACAATGGCGTGCATTCTTCTGCTATGATTATGGCACCGGACAGAGGACTCGACCCACCACCAGACTGAGGGTTTGCACCGGACATGGATAATCCTCGTGGCTGGGCCAAGTATTGGTCAGTTGTATGTATATGCATACATTGTATGTATATGCATACGGTGGATGTGTTGGATTATTGGAATATGATGACAGACGATGAAGTGAAAGTTAATTCGGTTCAAAAATTTAAACGTTCAATTAATTCCTACTTCAAACGGATGGACATTTGGTAGTTACAGCAACGTCGGTGATATAGTACATTTATCTAGTCTTTCTAACGTATGCATTTCCACTTTGGTACTCCTATTGTTTTCAGTTATGCCCTTCATGGGTAGATATTTGTCACTCTCAGTTTGTATTATCTCTGTACTACTATTTGTGTTTGACAAATATATTATTATTATTGTTATTGGTCTTTAGCCGGCCTAGCTGTGTGTAACTACATTAGCATAATGCTGCCTATTTATCCTTTATCTACGTAGACTAGATAACTTGTATTAGTCTGGAACAGGCGAAGTTATCAATTTATCTCGATTCATAATTTAGATTGAATGCTTGTCAATACGAAATAAAACACGACTGCAATTGTTTAAACACGAACACCAGCACAAGTGACCGGGCTTAACACAACAATCAACACAGATCTCAATCTCCCACGATAATAAGTAGATAAAATTAATGAAATTCTCTGTATCACCATTCATCAAATTGCTATTGTCTGGACGATGACCGGTGACGTACAAAATACGATCATTGAAGGCGTGCCTTTGTTTCCATTGGTCTCCATTGTTTCCAATATTGGATCGGAATGTGTCGGCAATAAAGGTTGGCGTATAAACGTACCTCACCTTCTGTTATAGTGTTGTCAAGGCATCAACCATTGAAAACCGACCGTATAATAATTATAAAGTAGAACAACTATGGACATTGAAAACAATAGAACGTCGTGCACATGTGTCGTCTTGACAACGGTACCTAAACGATGCCGGCTTCCAGTGGTTGACAATAGGAAGGAACCGCAGCTTATCAGTGCACTATGTAATATTCACGGTTATTATCATATCTCTTTACGTACAGTATATCAAAGCATTTTGATAAAATAAATTTTCTGACGGCAAGAATCTACAACTGCCACATGTTTCAGTAATATGATTCTTCTAAAGATCTAGCGGTCGTAGTCCGGCAGCCAGAACGAGTTTCTACAGGGAACGAGGCCGAAAATGAGACTTTTGCAGAATACTGTACACACCATATGACTACTACGAATCGCCACGTCTGCCGAGCTCTAGTGAGTTCCTCTTCTTGTCAGACAGGATCAAAGAAAAACACATGTAAATCCAATGGGAAGCAAATTGCAGCTTTTGGCTAAAATGAAATTTTGTGTGTTTTCTCTGATTAAACGAAAAGTAGTGAGCCCAGAGTCATAATTTTTGACATTGAATGTCTTCAGGTCATTTCCTTTCATGTTCATGCACCCCTGTCTATAAAGCTAAACAATTTAAATCTGGCAAGCCTCTTGATGTCGGCAAACAAAAACATTTTAAGCAATTTTATCCACATTCAATCACATTCTCACATACATTACCGATCAGAAGCATGATAAGAGCACATGTACATCATAGGAAATGACCTGAAGATATTCCATGTCAAAAATTATGACTATAGACTTAATAATTTTTAATTGATAAGAGAAAACAAAGAAAATTTCATTTTAGCCAAAAACTTCAATCTGTGTCCCATTGGATTTACATGTGTTTTTCTTTGATCCTGTCTGACAAGAAGAGGAACTCACTAGAGCTCGGCAGACGTGCCGATTCGTAGTAGGCAGAAGATGTACATGATATTCTGTGAAAGTCTCATTTTCGGCCTCGTTCCCTGCAGAAACTCGCTCTGGCTGCACTGTCGGCTCACAGACGAGCAGCTGAAATTACAATTAACAAGCAGCTGTCGGCCATTTCTACTCTCACTAACTTACACAAAACAAAATTTAGGATTTCTATAGTATCTTTACCTTGCAGCTCAGACCAATTAAGCAATGTCCAGCTTGTTGATCCAGCAATTAATGCTTTCGACTTCATCTGAAATCATCTTCTAAATCACAATTTTCGTAGATGAAAAGCTTTCGCGGTCTATGAAGTTGAATGCTGCTGATTTTAATGCATGCTGGTGGACAAAACATTGTGTGAGAAAATAATTTAGCATCTGTCGGAGAATTGTTGCTTACATGACCCAAATTCTTCATGAATGACATCATGAATTATTATGGATGCTGTATTATGGATGCACGAATCTATTTGCAGTGACCTGCGCTTATCAGTTGACTGAGAATAACAAATAGCATTTAAGAAGTGATTATATCGCAGAGCTGGTGAATTAGACTAAATCATGTTGTCTGGTGCATTCACGATAATGCTATTATTGAATGAACAATTCTTTTGCATACAGACATAAAATCATCAGCATTTGTATTACATCATACTCGCTATTTTATTACTCATTTAATAGCAAATGAAGCAAAATATGAGACTTTCACAGAAATATGTACATCCTCCGGCTTCTCCAATTCCGTTTCATAAATAGCTAGAAATCAGTGAAAACAGCAACACTTTATAGTAAACAGCAAGTTTTTAACTATAATTGAATGAATTTGTTTCCTATATCATATCAAATATTTTCTTTGTTGTACCCAGTCTGGGCCTAGTCCTTAAAAGGATTGATAGGTGCGCTCCAGCAACCAGATTCGTCTCCTCCAAGTTCTAGTACCTTTCGGATGCCATTAGGCATACTGCCTATCAAATTTCTGATCATCTGTTGATCAATCTGATTCCACGTCTGTCTCACTAAAGATTCTAACCGATTCAAATCATTGCCGAAAATTTCTGATTCATTTCTATCATCAATTCTATCACATTTCTGATTCAGGACAAAGTCGTCGACGAACTCGCCGGTTCAAGATAGACCAGACATGCTCGATTGCATTGATGTCAAGAGATCTTGCCGGCCAGTCTAAGGTTCGTATTCCTGCCTGTCTCTTTGAGTTGCCGTGGCACGATGGCATGGTGCATCGTCGTCCACGAGAATCCAATCAGATGATGGATCACCTAAATTGAATGCTACAGGATAAACATGTTCTTCGAGCAGTCAAACGTAGCGTTCGGAGTTTATGTTTTCCCTCACAACATGCGATGAACTGCGACCATCACTTCAAATGGCTCCCAAGATGAGCAATTTCCTGCAATCGTCCTGACTCCTGGATGTAAAAAACGATCAGGAATGTCTTGCCCAGACTTCATCCAAAGGCGTAGACGTCCATCTTTGAATTTTAATCGGACAGCTGCCTCATCCGATCAAATAAAATACTTGACCACCTATTTCGCCAGTGGCAACGTCTCATTGGCCACTGTAGTCTCAGCTTCTTGTGTCGCTCGGAGAGATTCAGCTGCGACGGTCTCTTACCACTAGAGTAGTTCAACACCTTAAGTCGTCTCCAAACAGTTGTCCTGGATAGATTTGAACCTGTTGAAAGTTCAGATAAAGAGGTAGAGGGATCACTATTGACCACACTGGTGATGCAGCGATTTGACCTGCGAGAAGTCAGCCTTGGTCGGCCAGGAGACCTTCCACCAGGTCGCTGACAGCCTCTTCGCCATCTAAATACATGTAGTACTAAATAGTACTTTTGAGAACCTTTTATCTTGCGACATTGTGGCAACTGGCCGGCCACTTCAGATCAAAGTCTCAGTTTGACCCCTAAGATAGCCCTTCTGGTAAGCTTTCAGTGCAGCAGCTCGCATGTTACTGAGAGACACATAACAAATGAAATGAATGAATTCGATGTCTTTCGATTACACAGCATTGTTCTCGTCTGTCTATGCCTTATGCACGAGTGATCGTGGTTGAATTCCAAACAAATTGCAAGCGATTAAAACATTATTAGTCTACTGACCGCTATATTTGGAGTGTAGTCATGTAATATTCACATGAGCAAATTCAGACTATGAGCTTTGTAAACATATAAAGTTTGTTGAATTTGGAAACGACTTTCTATACGTAATTTACGTCTGCCCACTTCAAATCTATATAAAACAATCTGTACGCATCTGCGCGCGTCTTTCGCGTTCTACCCAGTTCATATTTTAGTCAGATAGGATCAAAGAAAAGAACGTGTATATCGAATTTTATTCGACAGACGGCAACAAATTAACAGCAAAAGTGATTATGATAGGCTGTCGACATCACCTGGACATAACTTCTGCCTTCACTCGCATTCCTTTTGAGCCAAATGAAGAATGTGCGAGGTTGTCTCCACCGCGGAATTCGGTTCGATTCCTGGGTCAGGTGACTGCGGTCGGTGAATCAAGGGTGTTGGTGTTTTTTTATTGACTTAGTCGCTGTCATTCTCTTCAGATATTCAACATAGGAAATGACTTCTACATTTAGGTCTTTCTTCTTCCTTGGGTCTTCCCTCCTATGTCAATTGATCAGCCACACATCTCACTGTCTTTTGACTAATTCTATGTCTGTTCTTTCCATCTTCATGATTTGATAGGCATCCGTGGCATGGAGAAGATATTAACAGTGATAAAACACTAGGTGACATGCCACGCTCAATTACGCGTGATTACACATGACCCTAAACATCCGTGGCTATGCATGACAATGCTGCAACATCTGTCGGCAGTCCTGTTATACAGACTTTGCGTCTCATGTGTCTGCATGTATCAGAGGCTAAACAATGTGATAGGACCTCAATTTCATGCTCAGGGAAGACAGAACATGCTTGGCAGTTCATCCGTGGTTCAAGCGGCAACGCATACAACTGTAGACGATGCGCAAACTATAAACGCTCGCCCGCGCGTATTCATAAAAATTCCCCATGTTTTAACAGCATCAGATCAAGTGATTTCTGACTCTTAGTGCAGCGCGTATGTACGCGCGTAGAAGAACAGAATGTCTTTAACCACGGATGTTTGGGGTGCTCCGTAATTACGCGTGAATTAAGCGTGGCATGTCACCTATTGAATCATGTTACAAATTAGGTCTCCTAATAACTTATCTAATTATCTTAGGACAAAAAAATCATATGTACATGTACATGTTTATTGGATCCTGATTGACTGATGCGACAGACCAATAACTAGAATGTGGATATACATGCGTTTTCCTTGCTCCTGTCTACCAAGAGCAAGAATCGTGTAGAACTCGGTATGATACGCAGATTCCTAGAAGCCGTTGGGTGCACATAATTCTGTGAAAATCTCATTTTTGGCCTCGCTTCCTGCAGAAACTCGCTGTGGCTGCCAGAATGAAACGAACCGGGTGCACCGAAATGATTACCGGAAAATTCAGGCCAACTAACAAGTGTTCTCACAGCGGCATTGAGGTAATTTGTCCGCTGTCTCAAAATATGAGTGCCTGTATTTAATTACCCTTCTTTCAAAATATTTCAGTTAAAGAATAACAATTCATTTGTTGGAAAAATTTGACTGACGAATTTCGCCGAAACACTGATCTTGCAAGAAATTTCACAACAGGTCTTCCTTCTTGAAATGTCAAGCTCAATTGACGAACGCTTAGTCGGCGCTTGTGCAGAGTTTAATTTATTCCCTGAACACTAATTTTGGGCACATTTGCCTTCTACTGACATTAACGTTCATCTCGATAATTTCTTCCGCATGCGTGCTGGCCTTTCAATTGTTGATATTGCGTAAGTCGTGAATTTATTTCGTCCATGGCCTAGGTCCATGGGTAGGGTATATGCCTAGGTACAGCGCTTATTCGTAGAAATCAGCTGTGGCATTTATTTTGCAGTTTGCATCATTAAACCATGCCTGTTGTGAGGAAAATGCAGACTTCTCTCTCTATCCTCATCAAGACTCGGCAGAAGTGATACTTAGCGTAAATTAACTTTCAAGGCAGCGACGACCAATGGAGTCGCTTGCATGAGCCATTGATCGGCGCAGACTCTCCTTCCCTTCGCTGACGGGAGGGCGAAGCGATGCCCGGTGACAGGGAGCCGGCGAGTGGCTGGGCGCCAATCATACGCTCTAGGTGGATGATCGATCCTACACATTTGGGAGAGACATCAAAACTCCCTGCTGACGGACCAAACGCTCTCTCTCTCTCCCGCCTACAGTACGCACGTTCTCTTGTTGGGAATCAACGACGCTGCTGCGACCCTTCGGCTCACGACCGCAGTCATTGCCAAGTTGACGACTGTACGTACACTCACATTCTCTGCGAACGCCAAATCGGCTCTCTTAAGGGCCAGCACCTGCCTTGCACGTAAGTAGTAAGCACATTGCAAAATCAAGGACAAAATGTGAAATGCTGAGTCATCAGGCTGACTCAGCCCCCCCTCTGGCGGGAAGGTGAGGGAGAGGGTCAAGGATGTGATGGAAGGATGGGTCCGAGAGGAGGAAACTGTTCCCTCCCCCCTCTGGAAGGAAGGAAGGAGTGTTCGGGTAAGGGATGGGAAGGAAGGTGATGTGTGAGGGAGTGAGTGTGGAAAGGGTGGATGTTGGTGGTGTTGGGATGAGAAAGGCTGGAATTCGACAGGAAGGAGGCCTCGGATGGGAAAACGGAGTGCAGATTCGGACTCTACGTGAAATTCTACATCTGTGGTGTGATTTCCAGCTCAATCGGAGAGAAAAAATTTCGAGGACGTCCCCCCCCCTCCTACCAAACTTGCAACTTTGGTTGTAGACATCGTAGAAAGTCGTGCAATAGCTCATTTGAAAGCTAAAGGTGAGAAAATGCAGTGGAAAGCTCAGTTTGGACTCATTTTCTTGGGTTTAGGGAGGAAAATGGCAGGAAACCGTCAGAGTTGGAAAGTCAGGTTCTGGAGGTTTTGGGATAAGAAAGTCCATTTTTCGACATGAAGGAGTGCTCGATTGGAAAACGGAGTGCAAATTCGGACGTTTTGGTCAATTTTGGGTTAGGAAGGATGTTTCCAGCGACATCGGAGAGAAAAAGTTCTGACCTCTCCCCCTGCCAAACTTCCAACTTTGGTGTGAGAGATGGTAGAAAGTCGTGCAATAGCTCATTTGAAAGCTGAGAATGGGAAAAATGCAGTGGAAAGCTCAGTTTGGACTAATTTTCTTGGGTTTAGGGAGGAAAATGGCGGGAAATCGTCAGACTTGGAAAAGTCAGGTTTTGGAGGTTTTGGGATGAGAAAGTCCATTTTTCGACATGAAGGAGTGCTCGGATGGGAAAACGTAGTGCAATTCGGACGTTTGGTCAATTTTGGGTTGGGTTTAGGGAGGAAAATGGCGGGAAACCGTCAGACTTGGAAAAGTCAGGTTTTGGAGGTTTTGGGATGAGAAAGTCCATTTTTCGACATGAAGGAATGCTCGGATGGGAAAATGGAGTGCAAATTCGGACGTTTTGGCCACTTTTGGGACTAGGAACTTCTTCCCAACTCAATCGGAGAGAAAAAGTTCTGACCTCCCCCCCCTGCCAAACTTCCAACTTTGGTGTGAGAGATGGTAGAAAGTCGTGCAATAGCTCATTTGAAAGCTGAGAATGGGAAAAATGCAGTGGAAAGCTCAGTTTGGACTAATTTTCTTGGGTTTAGGGAGGAAAATAGCGGGAAACCGTCAGACTTGGAAAAGTCAGGTTCTGGAGGCTTTGGGATGAGAAAGTCCATTTTTCGACATGAAAGAGTGCTCGGATGGGAAAACGGAGTGCAAATTCGGACGTTTTGGTCAAAGTTGGGTCTAGAAACTTCTTCCCAGCTCAATCGGAGAGAAAAGGTTTTGACCTCCTCCCCCCTCCTGCCAAACTTCCAACTTTGGTGTGAGAGATGGTAGAAAGTCGTGCAATAGCTCATTTGAACGCTAAGAGTGAGAAAAAGGCAGTGGAAAGCTCAGTTTGGACTAATTTTCTCGGGTTTAGTGAGGAAAATGGCAAGAATCCGTCAGACTTGGAAAAGGCAGGTGTTGGCGGTTTTGGGATGAGAAAGTCCATTTTTCGACATGAAGGAGTGCTCGGATGGGAAAATGGAGTGCAAATTCGGACGTTTTGGTCAAAGTTGGGTCTTGGAACTTCTTCCCAGCTCAATCGGAGAGAAAAAATTTTGAGGACGTCCCCCCCTCGGCAACGATCTTCTAACCTTGGTTGTAGACATCGTAGAAAGTCGTGCCATAGCTCATTTGAAAGCTGGGAGTGAGAAAAATGCAGTGGAAAACATGGCTTGTTCGTATCTGTCTTCCTCCTGCCAAACTTCCAACTTTGGTGTGAGAGATGGTAGAAAGTCGTGCAATAGCTCATTTGAAAGCTAAAAGTGAGAAAAATGCAGTGGAAAGCTCAGTTTGGACTAATTTTTCTGGGTTTAGGGAGGAAAATGGCAGGAAAACGTCAGAGTTGAAAAAGTCAGGTTTTGGAGGTTTTGGGATGAGAAAAGTCGTTTTTCGGGCAGAAGGAGGCCTCGGATGAGAAAACGGAGTGCAAATTCGGACTCTACGTGAAATGTTGGGTTAGGAAGGATGTTTCCAGCGACATTGGAGAGAAAAAGTTTCGAAGACGTCCCCCCCCCTCCTGCCAAACTTCCAACTTTGGTGTGAGAGATGGTAGAAAGTCGTGCAATAGCTCATTTGAAAGCTGAGAGTGAGAAAAATGCAGTGGAAAGCTCAGTTTGGACTAATTTTTCTGGGTTTAGGGAGGAAAATGGCAGGAAAACGTCAGAGTTGAAAAGTCAGGTTTTGGAGGTTTTGGGATGAGAAAAGTCGTTTTCCGGGCAGAAGGAGGCCTCGGATGAGAAAACGGAGTGCAAATGCGGACTCTACGTGAAATGTTGGGTTAGGAAGGATGTTTCCAGCGACATTGGAGAGAAAAAGTTTTGAGGACGTCCCCCCCCCTCCTGCCAAACTTCCAACTTTGGTGTGAGAGATGGTAGAAAGTCGTGCAATAGCTCATTTGAAAGCTGAAAGTGAGAAAAATGCAGTGGAAAGCTCAGTTTGGACTAATTTTTCTGGGTTTAGGGAGGAAAATGGCAGGAAAACGTCAGAGTTGAAAAAGTCAGGTTTTGGAGGTTTTGGGATGAGAAAAGTCGTTTTTCGGGCAGAAGGAGGCCTCGGATGAGAAAACGGAGTGCAAATTCGGACTCTACGTGAAATGTTGGGTTAGGAAGGATGTTTCCAGCGACATTGGAGAGAAAAAGTTTTGAGGACGTCCCCCCCCCTCCTGCCAAACTTTCAACTTTGGTGTGAGAGATGGTAGAAAGTCGTGCAATAGCTCATTTGAAAGCTGGGAGTGAGAAAAATGCAGTGGAAAGCTCAGTTTGGACTAATTTTTCTGGGTTTAGGGAGGAAAATGGCAGGAAAACGTCAGAGTTGAAAAAGTCAGGTTTTGGAGGTTTTGGGATGAGAAAAGTCGTTTTTCGGGCAGAAGGAGGCCTCGGATGAGAAAACGGAGTGCAAATTCGGACTCTACGTGAAATGTTGGGTTAGGAAGGATGTTTCCAGCGACATTGGAGAGAAAAAGTTTCGAAGACGTCCCCCCCCCTCCTGCCAAACTTCCAACTTTGGTGTGAGAGATGGTAGAAAGTCGTGCAATAGCTCATTTGAAAGCTGGGAGTGAGAAAAATGCAGTGGAAAGCTCAGTTTGGACTAATTTTTCTGGGTTTAGGGAGGAAAATGGCAGGAAAACGTCAGAGTTGAAAAAGTCAGGTTTTGGAGGTTTTGGGATGAGAAAAGTCGTTTTTCGGGCAGAAGGAGGCCTCGGATGAGAAAACGGAGGCCAGATTCGGACTCTACGTGAAATGTTGGGTTAGGAAGGATGTTTCCAGCGACATTGGAGAGAAAAAGTTTCGAAGACGTCCCCCCCCTCCTGCCAAACTTCCAACTTTGGTGTGAGAGATGGTAGAAAGTCGTGCAATAGCTCATTTGAAAGCTGGGAGTGAGAAAAATGCAGTGGAAAGCTCAGTTTGGACTAATTTTTCTGGGTTTAGGGAGGAAAATGGCAGGAAAACGTCAGAGTTGAAAAAGTCAGGTTTTGGAGGTTTTGGGATGAGAAAAGTCGTTTTTCGGGCAGAAGGAGGCCTAGGATGAGAAAACGGAGTGCAGATTCGGACTCTACGTGAAATGTTGGGTTAGGAAGGATGTTTCCAGCGACATTGGAGAGAAAAAGTTTCGAAGACGTCCCCCCCCTCCTGCCAAACTTCCAACTTTGGTGTGAGAGATGGTAGAAAGTCGTGCAATAGCTCATTTGAAAGCTGGGAGTGAGAAAAATGCAGTGGAAAGCTCAGTTTGGACTAATTTTCCTGGGTTTAGGGAGGAAAATGGCAGGAAAACGTCAGAGTTGAAAAAGTCAGGTTTTGGAGGTTTTGGGATGAGAAAAGTCGTTTTTCGGGCAGAAGGAGGCCTCGGATGAGAAAACGGAGTGCAAATTCGGACTCTACGTGAAATGTTGGGTTAGGAAGGATGTTTCCAGCGACATTGGAGAGAAAAAGTTTCGAAGACGTCCCCCCCTCCTGCCAAACTTTCAACTTTGGTGTGAGAGATGGGAGAAA